>CM054804.1:25607056-25962056 GCA_028984105.1 Lavandula angustifolia
TCTACCCCACTTGGTGAATCACTACATGTCCCACCAATAAGTTGAGGACATGTGTCGGTTTATAATAACTTAGTGGCCCACAAATGCACGCGTGACAGCGCGTGATTGGTGGGCCACCAAGTGGTCCACCAATAAATGGGGTAGGTGATCCCCTGTCTTCAGATATCACCTCTTCGATAGAGGCAGTGACTGCGATTACGATTTTTTAATTGGAGGGTCGAAAAAGAAATAAAATCGTCCTCATGAAGTAAAAAAATAAAGGTTGAATAAGGACTTTCAATTTCTACGAAGGCCATACAATTAATGTGGTGATGTGTAAAGAAAATTGGCCTACCACAACACACACGTGGCACCGCCTGATTGGTGGGTCATATAGTGATCCTTCAAAAGTGGGACAGAAGATCCTTAGCCCGTAAATGGAGGGGATTGACAGAGTGGTTAGAGTGTACTATTTTTATATACTTTTATTCATAACATGTAATATTTTTATTTAAAAATAGATAATATTTATTAAATCACATGAGGATATACTGTTAAATTTCGATAAAGTAATAATCTTGAAACTGAGAAAAAATATTAGATTATTACTTTATCAAATATTATTTTAATAAAATTATTATTTTATTAAATATTATTTTATCGAGATTTAACTGTAGAAAATATAGTAGAGCCAGTATTGTGGGGGACCGGAGGGTGACTCTAAGATGAAACTGCACGGAGAGGAGTAATTAGCCGACATACTGTTTGTTTTCCAAAAATATCCTCATCTTCGCTACTATCTCTCTAGATATCTTTCTCACTCTACTTTTTGCAGAAGAGACACTTGAGTGAAGGACAAGATTCACTTTTCTTGATTTTGATCACAATGCATATGTTATGAAACAAATTGCAATGCCTAATTCCGTAGTTCGAGATTAAAATAGTACTACACGTCTAATTCATCTGGACACGTGGGAACTAGTACAAAAATCATCCAACTAAAATAGAAAAATTGTGTACCTCTTTAAAGACGTACAACGTTTTTGTAAGTTTGCAAATTATTATTTAAATCACATTTTTTAGCTCGAAAATTAAAACGATGGTGTAAATTATTTAAATTTATGAGATACACTTATTTAAATTAATTGTAATTCAGGAACTTTTATATGTATATATTAGGAATTAGACATTAATAACGAACGATCCAAAAATAAAAATAAGACAATAATATTAGAACAAATGAAATTAATAATATATTTTTTTAATAAATTAGGGGATGGGTAGTCCTAGTTATAAGTAGGACTAAGAATAATGGCTCAACATTTGTCCTTGAATACAAGATGTTGCTCTCAACTCTTAATTTGACAAGCTTAAAAAGTTTGATCATTAATGTCTAGAAATTATTGGTGGATGCTTTTCACCTAAGCAAACTTGGGCATAATGCATGGCACTCATTATTTAATTTTTACATTTTTCCTTTCCCGTATTAATCCATTTCATAAAGTTGTAGGAAGAAAGT
This sequence comes from Lavandula angustifolia, assembly GCA_028984105.1. NCBI lineage: Eukaryota > Viridiplantae > Streptophyta > Magnoliopsida > Lamiales > Lamiaceae > Lavandula > Lavandula angustifolia. Next base: position 25,608,555 of record CM054804.1, read on the forward strand.
GTTAGCTCCTTTTTACTTAAAAAATGGATTGATAAATTCTAAAATTATTAGATCCAAACTTTTTCTAGTAATATTATGTTGTTACGGGGTGTGTCGAAATGACGATTATGACGTTAGCCAAGGCAAGAGTTGGACTCTTTCTCCGCAAGACGATAATGCTCCGCTACTCGGTGCAAGCGGTCTATAGCACCGTCTCCAAGATACAACGGCTTATCAATTACGAGTAGTTGCACTACTTCTCGTAATTCCCGCGAACTACTTGATATTTGGGACTAAGGAAATAAAAGATAATATATATGTATGTGATGTATGAAACATGGAAGCAAAAGGAAGAATGAATTGATTTATTAACTCACGGTGGCATCATTTATTTATAGGCTTAAGATGCCTTTTGGTAAATAGTTGTAACCTTTCATGTTTACAACAATATGCAACGTATACTTCATTCAAAGAGTGTGTCCATCCAACAAGTAACAACGTGGCTTTTGATTTATCCAAACGAAGCCATGCAATGTGAACATATCATAACGTGGCTATTCATCTCATACAACTCCTCATGTATCCTTTCAAATTGACATGCAACGTTTCTTGCATAAGCTTTCAACTCATGCAACGTTATACATGCAACATAAGGCATGGTGGCTTCATGAATTGAAGGAAGTCAACCAACGTGCCCTTTTATTTCAAATTGAAGCCATGCATGCATGTGACACCTATGATGAGGCCAACGTTTCATGAAAAAATAATTTAATAATATAATCTTTAATCTAACAATCCCCCACATTAGATTATCAAATGCAAATGCAAAATGTTATGCAATTCCTTAGTCCCAATAATCTATTATTGCATCAGGATAGATAGTTTTTTGCTTTGAACCTTCCTTAGTATAATGTTATCGGATTTACTCGCTGCTCGGTGAACGCGATGTCTTGAACCGGTCAGCTTTTGTGTAAACCAAGACAATAACATATACACAATAATAGATACAATATCGTTCGTTCTCACGTTGTGTCCATTTTGGCCTTGGACCATATCTTGGATTCATAAGTGTTTTTCGATTTGAAGCGGCCACACTTCTCACTTATATAGGTGATCTCCTATTAAGAGTATCCTGCCATACTCCACCAATAAGGCTATAGGAATCATTAAAAGCTTATAAGCCTACCCTTTTACCACAAGCTACAGGTTTGCACTTGGGGGCGACTTCGAGAATGGATTTTTTAGTTGTGTTTCCAAGTGCACAACTTGAACATTCTTAACTTAGTTGTCTCTTTGAACCATGTTCATGGGATCTCCAATTATCATGGTAGAGTTACCATTAAGAGCGTTCTTTTAGTGTGGATTTTAATCTCATTCCCCTAACTGCATTGTACAATTGATCACGGTTAATTCCTTTAGTAAACGGATCCGCAATATTATCTTTTGACTTCACATAGTCAATACATATTATTCCACTAGTGATCAATTGTCTAATGGTATTGTGTCTTCGACGAATATGTCGAGACTTACCATTATACATACTACTTTGTGCTCTCCCTATTGCAGACATACTATCACAATGTATTAAAACGGGAGGCACGGGTTTTTCCCAACAAGGAATGTCCTCTAAGAAGTTCCGTAGCCATTCGGCTTCTTCGTCAGCTTTGTCTAGAGCAATGAATTCCGATTCCATTGTAGACCGAGCTATACAAGTCTGTTTAGAGGATTTCCATGAAATTGCTCCTCCACCTATGGTAAACACAAAACCACTTGTAGACTTGGAATCTTTTGTGTCGGATATCCAATTTACATCACTATATCCTTCTAACACAGCGGGATATCTTGTGTAATGCAGACTATGAGTTAAGGTATGCTTTAAATACCTTAGAACTCTAGTTAGTGCGGTCCAATGATCCTTTCCGGGATTACTTGTGAACCGACTTAACTTGCTTATAGAATATGCTATGTCGGGCCTCGTACAATTTGCTAAGTACATTAGGCTTCCAATGACCCTAGCATAGTCCAATTGGTAAATTGGATCTCCTCGATTTTTGGCTAAGTGTAAGCTTAAGTCTACAGGAGTCTTAGCCGGAGGTAGATCAAAAGCATCGAATTTCTTAAGCACATTCTCTACATAGTGAAATTGTGATAAAGTAATTCATTCGGATGTTCTAGAGATCTTTATCCCTAGAATTACATCAGCTATTCCCATATCTTTCATGTCGAACATTCTTTTCAACATTGCTTTAGTATTCATAATTATATTATGATTACTTCCCATAATAAGCATGTCATCAACATACAGACATATAATGACAAAGTTGTTAGGTGTGCCTTTAATGTACACACACTTGTCACACTCGTTTATTTTAAAACCATTTGATAACATTACATGATCAAATTTCTCATGCCATTGTTTGGGAGCTTGTTTAAGTCCATATAATGACTTAACAAGTTTACAAACTTTCTTTTCTTGTCCGGGAATAACAAACCCTTCAGGTTGTTCCATGTATATTTCATCTTCTAAATCTCCATTTAGAAATGCCGTTTTAACATCCATTTGATGTATCTCAAGGTTGTGTAAAGCAGCAACGGCAATTAGCGTTCTTATGGAGGTTATCCTCGTTATGGGAGAGTATGTATCAAAATAATCATACCCTTCCTTTTGCTTGTAACCCTTGGCTACTAGTCGTGCTTTATACTTGTCAATAGACCCATCGCCTTATATTTCTTCTTTAGGATCCATTTGCATCCTAAAGGTTTACAACCGGGAGGAAGATCAACAATCTCCCAAGTGTGATTGTTCATAATTGACTCGATTTCGCTATTAATCGCTTCTTTCCATAGAGGAGCATCAGGACTTGACAATGCAGCCTTGATTGTTTGTGGTTCATCTTCTAATGAATAGACTACAAAGTCTGGACCAAAAGACTTTGCTATTTTTGCTCGTTTTCCTCGTCTAGATTCTGGTATTGACCCATCACTTTGGTCAATCTTTTCTAGTGAGCTTTCTTCATAAGTTCGTTTCTTAGAACTCACATCATTCTTTTCTTTCTTAGGGAATATAGATTCAAAAAAGACAGCATTTCTGGATTCTATAATCATTCCCTCATTTATGTCGGGTATTTCCGACTTATGTACCAAAAACATATATGCGCTACTATTGCTTGCATATCCTATGAAGATGCAATCAATAGTTTTAGGTCCTAGCTTTACTTGTTTAGGTTTAGGTACTTCAACTTTTGCTAGGCACCCCCACACTTTAGTGTATTTGTAGGATGGTTTCCTACCTTTCCATAGTTCATATGGAGTTTGATCTTGTTTCTTTGAGGGTAACTTATTCAAAATTTTATTTGCCGAAAGAATAGCTTCCCCCCACATGTTATGTGATAAGCCCGAGCTTATCAGCATAGCATTCATCATTTCTTTTAATGTTCTATTCTTTCGTTCAGCAACACCATTTGATTGTGGTGAATAAGGTGCGGTTGTTTGATGAATAATGCCGTTTTCACGACAAAAGTCTGCAAAAGGTGCAACATATTCACCGCCTCGATCACTTCGGATCATTTTGATCTTGGTGTTAAGTTGATTTTCAACTTCGTTTTTATAGCTTTTGAAAGCATAGAAAGCTTCGTCTTTGCTTCTCAAAAGATATACGTAACAAAATCTTGTGCAATCATCTATAAACGTTATAAAATAATTCTTTCCACCTCTAGTTTGCACAAGTTTTAAGTCGCATAGATCGGTGTGAATTAATTCAAGAGGTGTAGTCGTTCTTTCCACCGAATGGAAAGGTTGTTTAGCCAATTTTGCTTCAACACAAATTTCACACCTTGAATGTTTGTCAATTGACATTTTTGGCAACAATTCTAAATTCACTAATTTTCTTAGTGTATTTAGATTCACATGTCCTAATCTATCATGCCATAAATTAGGAGACTCGGTCCAAATAGACAACGGGGCTCTTTTTATTATCACGGATAGCATTTACATTGATACAATTCAGTTTGAAAAGGCCGCTATCAACATAGCCTTTTCCTATAAATTGTCCATTCTTGGACAATACAACCTTATCCCCCTCAATAACTATTCTAAATCCGGCCTTGCTAAGAATAGAGCCGGAAACCAAATTCTTGCGGATGTCGGGAACATGCATCACGTTTTGGAGAGTCACATTCAATCCCGACGTCATCTTGAGTACAACTTTTCCAATTCCATAGACCTTGGAAGTAGAGGAATTTCCCATGTATAGCATTTTCTCCTCCTTGACAACTTCATAAGTTGAAAACATTGATTTATCCACACATACGTGCATGGTAGCGCCGGTATCAATCCACCATCCTATCGGATTACCGACCATGTTTACTTCATCTACGACCGCAGATAGGTCGAGTTCAGACATGTTGACGGGCACGTAATTTTCTTCCGTCATATTTGCTTGTGGACGGCCTTTGTATTCCTTCTTTGGCTTGCGGCAATCCTTTGCCATATGGCCCGTTTTTCCACAATTGTAGCAATTCCCTTTGATCTTTTTCTTCCTCTTTGAATCTTGTTTCTTTTCAAAGAACTTGCGTTTCTTTGAGTTAGTGCTAGTCTTTGCACTCGGCCGGATTAGCCCTTGCCTCTATGGAAGGCTTGTTGGTCTTTCGATCTGCCTTGCGATTGTCCTCTTCAATTCTGAGACGGACTATCAGATCTTCGAGACTCATCTCTTTGCGTTTATGCTTGAGATAGTTCTTGAAATCCTTCCACATAGGTGGTAGTTTCTCTATCACAGTTGCAACTTGAAATGATTCAGAAAGGACCATACCTTCGGCAAGTATATCATGTATGATCAATTGAATCTCTTGCACTTGTTCGACCACAGTTTTGGCATCCACCATCTTGTAGTCTAAGAATCGTCCAACGACGAACTTCTTTAGACCGGCATCTTCGGTCTTGTATTTTATCTCCAAAGAGTCCCACAATTCTTTCGACGTCTTTGCAGTCGAGTAGACACTATAGAGAGTGCCGTCAAGTCCATTTAGGACATAGTTGCGACATATGTAGTCGCTGTGAGACCATGCATCATACGTTATGCGTTTCTGCTCATCAGTTTCATTTTCTCCCATAATTGGAGGTGATTCTTTCAAGAATCGAGATAAATTTAAAGTAGTTAAATAAAACAGCATTTTAGATTGCCAACGCTTAAATTCAGAACCTGAGAATTTTTCCGGCCTTTCCGCATGAACAGGGGCGCTTGGAATCTGATTGTTCGTTGCTGTTGTAAAATTCGGCGGCATGTTACTACTGTTTGTCGTTACTTGGACAAGGGGATCGGGTACATCACTGCTACTTGTCGTTATCTCTTCAACACGATTATCGTCTTGCGATTGTTGTTACGGGGTGTGTCGAAATGACGATTATGACGTTAGCCGAGGCAAGAGTTGGACTCTTTCTCCGCAAGACGATAATGCTCCGCTACTCGGTGCAAGCGGTCTATAGCACTCGTCTCCAAGATACAACGACTTATCAATTACGAGTAGTTGCACTACTTTTCGTAATTCCCGCGAACTACTTGATATTTGGGACTAAGGAAATAAAAGATAATATATATGTATGTGATGTATGAAACATGGAAGCAAAACGAAGAATGAATTGATTTATTAACTCACGGTGGCATCATTTATTTATAGGTTTAAGATGCCTTTTGGTAAATAGTTGTAACCTTTCATGTTTACAACAATATGCAACGTATACTTCATTCAAAGAGTGTGTCCATCCAACAAGTAACAACGTGGCTTTTGATTTATCCAAACGAAGCCATGCAATGTGAACATATCATAACGTGGCTATTCATCTCATACAACTCCTCATGTATCCTTTCAAATTGACATGCAACGTTTCTTGCATAAGCTTTCAACTCATGCAACGTTATACATGCAACATAAGGCATGGTGGCTTCATGAATTGAAGGAAGTCAACCAACGTGCCCTTTTATTTCAAATTGAAGCCATGCATGCATGTGACACCTATGATGAGGCCAACGTTTCATGAAAAATTAATTTAATAATATAATCTTTAATCTAACATATTCCATCCGTCTCATAGAAAATATTTTTTATTATATTTCGGATTATCTTATAGAAATAGTTTTTTTTTTTATAAATGAAAAATAAATTCATAACTTTATACATAACTGACAGCTAATTTTAATAGCCGAATCGGAAAGAAAAAGACGAGGAAGGAAATATAATGAGTCTAAAAATAACAATGAAAAAAGAGAAGAATGTGAGTAGGCGTACACGTGGCACGGAACGCGGCGGCGACTCGGCCTATCTTAATTGTGCTCGTGCTTAGTGGCGTAGGTCGGTGGAGTCAACACCCACATCGATGTTACGTTTACTAGAAATGACATCTTTGCCCCGCCATTCTTGTCGTGGGCCGCCATGATTTATCATACGACATCTGATCTTCAACCCATACCATGATGTCTTTTCATTAACTTGGAAAAAGCTGAACAAATACAAGTATAAACATTTTGATTCGATTCACTATCAAAAGAGCCCGGCGGCTATATACCCAAATGGGTAAAGTCAAACGCATTTATACCCAATTCTTATATTTAACTACATTATATACTCAAAAAGACTAAAATACCCCTACTTTTTCAATAAAGTCAAATTTTAGCATTAATGCCGATCGACACGGCCCTATCACATATGATCGGCACGATATAAAAAAGCATGCCGACCCTATCGGCACGATATAAAAAAAATAAAAAATAAAAAAAATAAAAAAAAGCGTGCCGATAGGGTCGGCATGCTTTTTTTTTTTTTTTTTGATCGGCATGATAGGATCGGCCCTATCATATGTGATAGGGCCGATCGGCACATGTGATCGGCACGGCCCTATCACATATGATCGGCACGACCCTATCACATGTGATAGGACCATGTGATCGACACTGTCCTATCACATGTGAAAAATTTGAAAAAGTTAGTGTATTTTAGACAAATTGGGTATTTACTAGATAGTTTTTAAGGGGATGGGTAGTTTTGTAGTTGTAATAGTCAAATTGGGTAGAGTTGTATATTAACACTTATGAAAATATCACCCCTCCATTTCTTAGAATGTGTCTCATTTATTGATTTTTTGTTCGAATTTAATCGTTGAACATACCAAACTTTTCAAAAACCTCAGTGAGAGGGAAAAAAAAAAAAACCAACTAACCGACCCCAAGACGAAATTAAACACGACTCTCTACAGGAAAAAAAAAAAACAATGGAACTACATTATCGTGTTGTATATAGTTTATAATGGTAACACCATTATAAACTATATACAACACGATAATGTAGTTTATATTGCAAATAATAATTGTTGGATATTTATTAAAAGTTAATACATTACCAGATTATTTCCTCGCACACAAACTCCACAAAATTAAAATAAATACAAAATAGCTACTAGTAAGCATAGCAATATTCGGAAATTCATGATAGCATCTCAAACATCAACAAAATTAAACCAATTTCAAAAAAGTCACAAGACAAAAAACCCCAAGTCTAGAGAATATTTTAGTTGAAGCTAGTCTGTATCTTCCTAAAACTCAAAACAGGCAAGTCTTAGAAGATGCGTTGGACCTTGCCCATGGTACTCTTCAAGTACAAGCACCTCACCTGTAGTACCAAATTAATTAGAAACCTTCACACCAAGCAATTAAAAGATGTAATTCAAGAAACACCGAATGAGTCAAGAATTTTAGAAACCAACATCGAAAAGAAGTAAATAAGTGCAGGAAGGAAGATGGACTCACGTTTTGCCAGTTCTTTTTCAGGAGGGAGACGAGGAAATTCACACTCATTTGGACATTCTGGAAGATTTGCTTCTCTTCCATGTCCAAATTCCCAACGGCTACTCCCATGCAGAGCACCTTCTTCAATTGGAACTTCACTGTAGCCTTAGTCTCATTCACCTTGGACTCCAGAGATTCTTGGTGGGAGACAAGAGTAGGGAACTTGCCTGCATTCAAGTAGAGAAAGATTAACAAGGTGCAGAGGATAAGCTTTTAGAGTGTAATGAGGACGAAATAGAACAGAAGTTATGCCTTGGGTTGCAGAGGATAGCAGCCCATGAATAAGCATTCTTCACACTTAAGGTAAGACACAAGAACACGAAGAGTTACCTGCTTTGTTTAGACCAGGTCCCAGGAGACGTGGAATCTGCTTGATAACAGCTTCCGAAGCTAAGAAAGCATGATACTTCTTGGCGAGCTTCTTCACCAATTTCTTGTTTTTGTTCAACTTTTTTAGAGCCTCCACATCCATGGACTCCATACCAACTTTCTCAGCCTGCAAATAAACTCGAAGATCATGCAAGTGACAAAAGCAGATTCATACAATGATATAAAAATTCCTATGCAGGTATGATGCAGTATCTAAATTACTCAGAAAAGGTTAAGACTGATAATCAAATGAAGACGGAACCTCAACCTAATTATCAAATCAAGTGGTTTCATGTGTTGAGTTTTAATTCAATAAAATTACCAACTTAATGTGTTTTTACTTTCAACTATGCAAAACATATTTACTAAGACCAGTAGTGAACTGTGGAAATATCTCACTACAAAAATATTTGATTACATGAATGAGAAGGGGGGAAAGCATGGATCTAACATGAACGTGAATATATGCAAAACGATTGGATCCTTCCTACTGAATAACATGAATAACAAGGGAATTTGTACCTCTTCAACGTGCTGAGCATCACCAAGCATGCAAATTTTCATTTTTGGTCGGGGAATATGGGGCAACCTAACAGAGCCGCTGAAACGCTTATCTTTTTGCGGATCATAGTTTTTCAGTCCAATCTGTAGCTCAATCGTCTCAGTGAAGTTTCTCTTTTTCTCCTTACAGTCTGCTACTATCTGAGTGATAGCTTCTCGCAGAGCTTCACTCTGAAGCTTACTGTCAAACCGTCCCAGTAAAAATAAAAGATTAAGCAACCCACACAACCACTAGAAGTCTATACTCTACAGTCTTCTCATATAGCACAAATTTAGTGGTAAGAAAAATTAGGTAGACTAAACAAGAAAAATACTGTGTCTTACATATAATAACTAAACTAAGAAAATGAATTTCTAGGAACACATGCTCAGGATCCAATACTCAAATCACTTAAATTCCCTATTTCATTAAATACACTTCTTTAATTTGATTAAATACGAATGCCGTGGAAATTTGGCATTGGCAGAAAATGAATGAAACATATATATATACACATATATTTACGGTGTTTGTTAAAAACACAAGCTAGAACTCAATCAGGGAAAAAAGAGATCCACAGAAATATAAATAAATATAAATAAAGTACAGAGATGCTTAATATTACCTCATCGTTCAAGATATTCGTGAACCGCAGCTAACTTCAACACATAAACATCAAAAATCCAGAAATAAATGGTCAGTACAAATTCAAACAAAAAAAATAGAAATGCTTAATATAGCAAAACGCTGGCAGAAGTACAGGAAAGAAAAATCGAGAGTCGAGAGAGAAACCTGACGAGGAAAGGCCTAGGGTTTCTGAGCGAGAGCGCAGTGGCGGGGCAAGAGTAAGATAACGGAACTGTATTAAAAGATAAAACCTAATGGCCTAAGGCCCATTGGGCCTATTTACTAATCCATCTGGTTATTTTTTCCACGTCTTATCTCATTTTTCTAAAAAAGGGTTTGATATGTGGGTGTTTGCAACTCGAGAAGCTATAATTTAGTGTTTGCAATAACTTAAAAGTTATGAAAATCTCTTAATTTAAGCTATAAAAAGGCATAAGTTGCTCAAGTTTGTTCAACCCAACTTATATAGATTATGACATTTTTATAAATATAGATAAGCTACAATTTTACAAGTTTATCCTTATTTTTATTCTAAATAAATATAATAAGGAGCAAAATCGATTTTTTTGTTCCACACCTCAAAATAAGCTATTAGTTTGCAAACACTATTTTTCCAATTTATTCTACTTTTAAGCAGTTTTTGCAAACACTCTCCAAACTCTTTACCGACTTCTCTTTAATTTAAGCACTTAAAAAAGTTTAAGCTATTAATATTACCATTATCTCTATATAATACTTCCTCTGTCTTTTCATTATTGTCTTATTTTCCTTTTGAGCTATTGCACAATTCTTGTTCCATTTTCTTTTTAGTTGTACCACAATTCTTATCTCATTTCCTTAAATATTTTTATCAAAAACACTTTATTTGAGGGTCATACCATTTTTACTCAAAACAAACAATCCTCCTAAATTATCGTGCCCAAAAGAAATGGGACAACAATTATGGGACGGCGGAAGTATGTATATATGGAACAGTCCATATGAGAAATTAAAGTTTTGAAGCACACTTACATGCAACGGATGTAGATACATCCGATCAAAGAGAATTCGGTTTTAATCCAATTAAACCCGAGTTGATTTGTATTTAAAAAAATAAAAAAAATAAAATCATACTCTCCCTCTCATTCTCCGCTCTCTCATCTCTTCGTCTCCCTCATTTTCTACCTCTCTCTCTCGCATCTCTGTCTCTGCTCTCCGGATTTTTACAATATTGACCGCGAGACGTAGCCACCGGGTAGTGCTTCGCCAAATCAATGTGTTCCCCCCCCTCTCCTCTCTCTCTCTCTCTCTCTCTCTCTCTCCACACACATAGATCTTCGTAAAGTGTATGTATTGAATTGAATTGAATTCGGTCAATTGAATCAAATCGTTGCTTAAATTTGGGTGAATATTTCTTGTGCGTGACGGTGGTGGTAGAATTAGCAAAGTCGTTGTTAGTTTACAAGATTCATTGACAGAATTGTGCTTGTCCGTTATGAAGTAGTTCACCAATCATATTCCTTGTTAGTTTACAAGATTCTTTCACATATCTTCAATAAATTTCGTACAGGTAGATTGTAGCTTCTCTTAATTGGTTTGTTTTTTTATCCATGCGTCCAATAAATGATACTTTTATTCACAATAATTGACACTCTGAGATAAATGAAACATTTTCATTGCAATTGACACATTTATTCATTGCAAATAACACTCTATGAGAATGTGACATTTTATTCAGAGACAATTGAAACTTTTGTTTATTACGATTTTACACTTTCAGATAAATGTCACGTTTGTTCGTTGCAATTGACATGTTTATTTATTACAAATGACACTCTATGAGACTGTGACACTCTCCTCCGATACAATTGACACTTTTGAATATTATGATTGACACTTTTAGATAAATAACATGTTTATTCGTTACAATTGACACATTTATTCATTACAAATGACACAATATAAGAATTTGACACCCTCCCCCGATATAAATGACACTTTTGTTCAATGTAAATGACACTTTTGTTTGAAGCAAATTATACTCTACAAGTGACATTTTTTCTTTAAAACAAATTACACTTTTGTAAGAAAACAAATGATATTTTACAAATGACACTTTTATTCAACGCAAATGACACTTTTGTTCGAAACAAATGATACTCTACAAATGGTACTTCCGTAAGTGATAGTAGAAAGTGTTCAAAACGAAAATAACACTTTTATTTTCAAATAAATGATACTCAATAAATGACACTCTTATTCAAAACAGTCATATGTCGATCCTTACAATAATTGAAAAAAAAATTAAAGTATAGTAAAATTAAAAAAATGATAATAAAAAAAAGATAATGACGTCAACAAGTAGGATCCGGGTCATGTGGGTAAATGATGAGTCGCAAATTGGATTTCAAATTGAGCCGGATGTATATACATCTGGCTCACATAATATTTTTTTTTTTAGTTTTTGTGAGAAATAGGACCAATTTTATCTATTGATTTTGTTAAATTAATGGCTATGATTATTTTGCTATTTAATTAACTTTCTTATATGAAATATATAATGAAAAAGGTTATTATTGTAATTTTAACTTAATGATTGAACGAAATATGCGTTAATTCTGGAACATGTTCATTTATGATTAGTTTTTCATTTTTAATCCATTTCTATCTATAAAATGGCTTTAAATATATATTTTTATTTATTAAATATATATATATTAATATATTAATGTTGACTAAAATTAATCAAAAATTCACATGATCATCACTACATGTAATCTAATTTAAAGATGTGCGTTAACAAGAAACTCATCATTTCATTGAAAATATTATCTCTAATTCATAACATAATTAGAATGATTAATATTTATTTTTTTATAAGATGCATTTTATCAAATTTATATATGCATGTTAAATTATTATTGTGATATATTTTCATTATTATTATTATTATTATTATTATTATTATTATTATTGTTAAATACAATAGTTCATAAATAGTTCATGTGTTATTGGATATATTCTATACAAGGTATGCGTAACAACATTAATGTATATTAATATAATATTCTATTTTCTTTTATAAACTTTTAATTATTACAGTATTGCATATTTTAATATATATACTGATTCATTAAAATAATATGTAATGTATTATCGATTGAATACTTATGCATAAAATGTATAAATATATGCATAAATATATACATTATGGATTGAAACACGATATTGTTTTACAAATAATGCATAAAAAAAGTATAAATATATGCATGCATTATACAATAAATGCATATGCATAAAAAACTAGCTCCCAAATTTGTCAATCACGTGGAGCAATGAAAATTGATACACCAGTTACGTACAGTACTCATACAAACATAAACAACTAATATTTACTTTTAATGAATATTACAAACATATGCATAACATAAATCAACACAAATATTCAAGTAAATATAAATTGAAAACACAATTTGTATTACGAAATTGTAAAAAATCGAATCCCAAGCATGTTAAAATCAGAAAAAACAACTAACCTTCTCAATAAAAGTTTTCCTTCATGATTTGTGATGGATGTATGCACCCACGTAGTGAAAAAAATACTGAAAAAACACTGAACCGTCAATTTTTTTTATGATTATGTCAATGTTCAATGTACAGAGAAATCCTGTTACATAATTTAAAAATTATTTGAGAGATAAGAAGAAACAATTTTGGAGATTGAGAGAAGAATGAATGGTTCCGGAGATATTTTCAAATAATGAGTCTCGTCTAATTAGATAAGTTACGGTTTATCTGTGATAATTACTTGATGCATACTTTTGTATACATATTTGCCCTTTTGTATTTATTTATTGGATGAATTGCAAGAGTCGTCAAAATAGCTTATGAAATTGCAAAAATAACCAAACTGAAAATTGCACCTAATAACAAAATTAATTTTATTTTGATATCCTATAACTTTTCAGAAATTTAACCTACTGTCTTTTCAGAAATTTGGAGCTGAAGTTATGGAACCATTCCCAATAATCATACAGTAGCTTTACTTTATTATTTATCATTCAAATCAGTTTCATAGACTTGGATTTTTATCTTTATTATTAATTTTTATAATAATTAGATATTCACTACTTTTTTGGGGTTGCATAATCAGATATTATTATAGTATCATAATAAGAAATGTGATAATAATAATAATAATAATAATAATTCTTGTTAATAATAATAAGTTTACACTATATAATAGTAATAATAATAATTCTCATTAATAATATATATATACTTTTATAATTAAAATCAACAATATGTTTTAATAACAATTTTGGGATAATAAAAAATAATAGAATAGCTAGGCTATGATAACTTTTTAGAATATTTTTAAAAAAAAAATACTTTTTAAGATAAGGATCTGACCAATCTAATAAGAAGGGTAGTGTATGAGATCAATTCACCATTTGTAAAACATGAATTGATACGCCCTTAAATTCTTTCAATTAGAGATATGAAAAAAAGAGTGTTCAAGATCGAGTATTTTGGAAGGAATATTTATTGAATGTTAGTTTTTGAATTAATTTTGTAATTTTACTAAGTAAAATCTTATATTATTAGTGACTATCGGTAAGTATAATCCAAAGTAGAATGACATGGCAATGGAAAAGATCTTTTTTTTTTAAAGATTTTGTAAAATTATTAAATTGTGTTTTAGGAAGCGTTGTATTAATTGTTATATGATTATTCGATCTAGTAATTGATTTATGAAGCATGATCGAATTTGTGTTTTAGAAGCATAGTCGTAATTGATTTATGAAGCATAATGTTGGGTGATGATTTAGTATAAGATTTGAAGATTCGAAACCCCTAGTTGAGTGATGAACCAATATAATGTAATAGCTTAGTTGAGCTCAATAGGCTAGATAGAGTTTCGTAGCTCATAGACTCAGTAGATTATTATTCTCAACTGGTGGATGGACTAAGTGATTGAAGACTTAGTAGTATTCATCATAATATATTGAATGTGTGTTGAGTATCAGTACAAAAGGATCGACCTACAAACTGGATCATTTTAGTATTATTTGGTGGAATACGTGATTATTTGATGAAGAAATTGATGTCATGTCATTTTTTTGACGGATTGTTAAGCGTGACCGTAAGGTGGAAATTTCGTTTGTGCAGAATACTCAGGGGTTTATGAAAAACTTGCATATATGCGGGCAGACCAATTATCACTTTCATCACAATATCATGTCATTTTTTAGATGACAGATTGTACAAGTGTGATCGTAAGGCAGAAATTTCATCGGTGCAGAATACTTGGGGGTTTATGAAAAACTTGCATTTATGCGGTCGGACCAATTATAGCTTTCATCACAAAACATCAAATTGATGCCATAATATGATCAAGAGGATTGAATACACATTATTTGTTGTACATGACATTGAGTGCAGATGAAAGCATTAACTAGTGACAATGACGACTTGATTTGACTAATTCGCTTCGATGGAGATCCCATTACCTATGTTGTTCACACGAGACCGAACGACGATGTCGGTACCCCTCAGCATCAAGAAGCCTATTTTCCCTCTTTCGACTATTCATTGTCCGACAGTGTTGGGATGAGATTCAGTATGATAAGATTTGAAGATCCCAAAAACCCTAGCTAAATGATGAACCTTATATAATATAATAGTTTAGATGAGTTCAACATGTTAGGAACTCAGTAGGCTAGCTATAGTTCAGTAGCTGATAGGGTTCAGTAGATCATCTACCGTTCAGCCGGAGACCTCAGCATCAACAACTCAGTTGGGACTGCTACAACCCACTGAATATGCACAAAAATTCGAGCCATGAGCTGATATCTCAGATGAATGAAGTAGGAGACAATTCAGTAAAAGGTTCGAGGAATCATAGGAAGTCAACTTAACATGGTATTGGAGTTTGAACAACCCTCACCTACCCGCTAACCTCGACCAATGAGAAGTTGTCAGCACTGTACCCACTCTGACGTAAAGCTACTTCCATACTAAAAAAGAGGGAATCTCTACAGTATCATTCAAAATGAAGATGGTCGTTTTCCTTGTCATCTTCGACACGTGTCTAAACTCCCTCCAACGGATCTATTCATACGTCGGGGCTATAAATAGAGAAGAGTCTTCATGTAGAGAAGCACGAACGACACCGGGAACATAAGCATTCAAGCAATCAAACACTATAGCAAACTTAAAGTCCATTCCAGCGAAGAACTTGCATTCAGAGAGAACCTTCTAGTTCTTCACTTTAGAGTTTAACCCGTTCCCTTTCTCTATTCTAAGCAAGCTTATTGTAAAATTATTAGCTTAGAAAAGTCAAAGGAGTTCAGCTTTCTGAACTATTCTTATTGTAAGAACTCCTTTACAGTTAGAGAAACCACAACCTTTACGGTTGTTATTGTAAAGGCGTTGCGACTATAAGTAGATATCTATCCAGCGTATAGATTAACTGAGACTTGCTCTATATAAGCAAACAAGAACGTATCTGTCCAGTGAATAGATCAACTGAGACTTGCTCAACATAATTAATACAAGTACTCCTGCCAGGACAGTGGACGTAGGATCCTGTGTATCCGAACAACTTTAAAAATTCTGTGTCATTTTTAACTATTGCATTGTTTACTGTTCATACTGCATAAAACTGACTTTTAAACAATCAGCATAAAAGGGTTTTTCAATTGAGACGAACATATTTTTGGGCCTACACTTCTGCACACAAAATCCAATGCTAGACTTCTGTTCACTGACTAAAGTCAGTAGATAGACTGAGTAGAAGGTTATCTCTGCCCATGCGATCCATAAAGTTTATTTGGCCAACTGAGTAGTTCAGTAGCAACATTCAGCTAAGCTGACTTTCGCGTTTGAGTTTGAAATTTGCATTCAGGTGTATTCACTCCCCCCCCTTCTAAACCTGAAGGCTCGTTTCTGGACCAACAATTGGTATCAGACTTGTGTTCTTCTGATCATCATTTTTTGAAAACCAGTCTACTCGAACAAATCCTGAAAAATCGATTTCTATGCACTTGCATCTCTTCATAGCATCCTATGCACTTGTGGAACAAGCCAATGCCGGTCGTGTAATAAAGAATGAAGCCATTGAGCTGGTTGAAACGTACCTGAAATGGAATGAGGCCGCAAAAGCTGAAGTACTCAGAGTCGCCCAGACTGAACACTATAAACACTGGGATGAGTACACAGACGCCGTCAGGGATGTTGAGGCTAAGCTTGAAACAATCAGCCTCTCAGTCTCAAGCCTTGTAGAAAAGGTCACCACCTTGGCCACTCAGCTAGATGATGCAAAAAAGGGGGAAGGAAGTAGGAGGAAACAACTACTGACCCTCATAAAAGCTGAAGAGGCGACGACTACAGGAACGAGCAAGAGAGAAGAAGGGAAAGGGGAAGGTTGAGAATCGACTGAAGCAACAGTCACTGAGGTGGCTCAGTTCTTTGAAGAGCTGATTGAGGATGACCCAATACGCTCAGCTGCAAAGGGCAAAGCCATAGCTCCTGACAGTCCCCCCAAGCCTAAGAAGCTAAAATTCAGAACACCTGAAGAACAAATTGTCTATGATGAGAAAATGGCCAAGGAACTTCAAGCTTTGGAGGAAGGCAAAGTCAAGGCTAAGAAGAAAGGCATACAGATCAGGACTCTAATGCCTAAAAAATTGAAATCTGTTGTGTTGAGGCAATCTAGAGCTTAATCTTCCAAATCTAAATCGGCTAAAAGAGCGCTTGAAGCTTCTAAGTCTAAGTCAAAGTCAGTTGAATGAAGTGAAGCTGAAGCCGACACTAAAACAGAGCAGAACATTCCTTCTACTAAGCCATCTAAAGAGCAAGAGGCTGAGATAAAAGCTATATATGATGCCTGCGAAAAAGGCTTAGACATAACTGCTGAGGCCTGCCAAATTCAAGCTGCAAAAGAGAGAGTAAGATTAGCAGACCTGGAGGTACTCAGGCAGAGAACTGAGAAAGAAGCTAGGGAGAGAATCCCTGAGAAAGATAGAAGTATTCCTACTACTTCGAAATTCTTCAGACGCAGAGAACAGGGAAATAATACCAAGAGGATCATCTATCCAAGGACTGACTAATGGGTACTTTGAAAGATCAATCAGAAATGGGAGCATATCAAGATCGACTTCATCAAGAGCCACTATATCTGGAAGACGACGAATGAGGACTCTTCACCAGACGTGTAGTTCAAAGAGTTCTTGATGATTTCAGATCCAGAAGTGTACGCAGAGATACTGATCGCTCTTGAACAGTCAGGCCTAACCCTCAAGGCACTTGAATTCAGAACTCTCCCTCCTCCTTGCACTCTAGAAGGGAATATTGGCTCAAAGGAGATTGAGGACGAGATTAAATTCGCCATGGTCAGGAGGGGACTTGAACTGAATGACCCATAAGAGAAGGAAGAGATCAAGAAACTGAGAAACAGAGTCTACTCATCATACGGTCTTGATCTTCCGGAGAAGAAGTCAGCTGACTTTAAGGCCAGATTGCAACTATTCAGGAAGGCTAGCTGATTTTCTTTCTCTTAGCTCTGATAGTCCTAGTTCTGTTAGAATATAATTTCATTGTACATGTAACTCTTCATCAAATATGAAATTCTACCTTTTGGCTTAAGACAACTACTCATTGTCACATGGCTATGTTTATCTTTTGACACTATTGATCACCTCAGTAATCATAACACACACTCACCCGTTATCTTTTTGTATGTTTTTCTTGTGTCCGTTATTGATACATCTTTTCGATCCCAATCATAGGGGGAATTGGGTTATAAGGTTTTAGAATGTAAAGGTTTTGACATCATCAAATAGGGGAAAATTATTGGGTATGAGATTCAGTATGATAAGATTTGAAGATCCCAAAACCCCTAGCTGAATGATGAGCCTTATAATGTAATAGCTTAGTTGAGTTCAGTAGCTGCTAGGTTCAGTAGAACATTTGTTGTCAGCAGGAAGGACTCAGCGCTATGGAACTCAGTTGGGTATTTCAGAACCCACTGAATCTGCAAAGAAATTTGAGTCAAGTACTGAATATTTCAGAAGAATGTCAGTAGAAAACAATTCAGTAAAAGGTCTGAGGAATCAGAGGAAGTCAACTCAGTATGCTCTTGGAGTTTGAACAAACATCACCTACTCTCTAACCTAGATCAATGAGGAGCTGCCAGCATTATACCTGCTCTGCCATAAAGCTGCTCCCTAGACTGAAAAAGAGAAAATCCCTACACTGACATTCAAATTGAAGATGATCGTTTTTCTTGTCGTTTTCGACACGTGTCTAGACCTTCTTCCAACGAATCTATTCATGAGTCGAGACTATAAATAGAGAAGAGTTTTCATGCAGAGAAGAACAACAACGGGGAGCCAAGCATTCAAGCATTCACACTCTCTAGCAATTTTAAAGCCGAACACAGCGAAGAACTCTTACACTTGAGAGATCCTTTGAAAGTTCTTCACTCTAGAGATTCATAGTTCTCATTCTCTATTCTAAGAAAATCATTGTAATATCTTAAGCTTAGAAAACTCCAATGAGTTCAGCTTTCTGAACTGTTCTTATTATAAGAATTCCTTTTTAGTTGGAGAAAATCAAACATCGTGTTTGAAACTTGTAAAGTCACTAAGACTATAAGTAGAGTATTTGTCCAGCGTATAGATCGACTGGGACTTGCTCAGTATAAGTAATCAAGAACTCCTGCTTTGTTCAGGACAGTGGACGTAGGATCCAGCCTATCCGAACCACTTTAAAAACTACTCGAAGAAAAAAAAATTGGCCTACACTTCCGCACCATATCTTATACTGAACTATTGTTCATTGACTGTAGTCAGTGAATAGAACTCAATAGACAGATACTCTGTCCGCGCGATCTAGAAAGTTAATTTGACCAACTGATTCGTTTAGTAGCACCGACTTTTGCGTTTAAATTGAAATCTACACTCAGGTGTATTATAATGGCCCACAAACTAAGCCCAATACGCGTCTAAACCCTAACAACGGACAACCCACACGTATATATTGCTGAATCGGATGCTCAATTAAGTTTACAAAATCAAAACCCTAGCTGCAGCTCCCTTTTCCGCTGATCCGTTCCACTCGCTCGCAAATTCTCCAAGTAATTCAAAGAAATTGCTTGTGTCTTGTCTTGATTTTGTGTTTCTTTCTTTTTGCAATTGCTTTTTCTTGGGATTCCGTAAATTAATTTTAATTCGGTTTGTTCTCTGATTCTGATAGGGATGAAGGTTCTAGCAGCTTACTTGTTGGCTGTTTTGGGCGGTAACGCCTCCCCCTCTGGCGATGTTATTTCCAAGATCCTTGGCTCGGGTTAATTTCTACTCTCTACGGATATGCTTTTGGCTTTTTATTTTTATTTGTCCTGTTTAATTACTGAATATTCTGAGTAGGCTTGTCCCACGAAGATTAAAATATCTATGCTTGCATTTATTTGATGTTTATGCATCGTTGATCTGTCAGAAGCGAGTTAGGATGATTGCACCCTTTGGTAACCATTAGTTTTGTTTCACGGTAATTTTGGTTATATGCAAGAGTTTTAATGGTATCCACTGATATCATCATCCCAGTATTGATGAATCCATTGATCCCTTTTTTATTGAGATCGGACAATGGTGATAATTGAAAATCTTGGTTTCATATTACTGTACCTTTGTGTGAAAAAGTTCTTCATTGTGAGGTTACTGGAATTGATTATTTTATGCAACACATTTCATGGATATTGAGATGCATTGGTCTTGCTGGTTCTACTGATCGATTCCATGTTATAGAGCTTTTGAACTACAGAAATTAGACGTTTTATGTGCTTTGATGTGCTCTATCATTTATCTTTGAACTAGGTTAGTTTAGGTTGTAGATCTCATTCTTGTGCAAGTGATTGAGACTTCTTGTGATCTACTGTCAAATGAAGTAATATGCGATTCATGTTTCAGTTGGTGCTGAGGCTGATGAGGAAAGAATAGAGTTGCTTTTATCCCAAGTCAAAGGCAAAGATATCACTGAGTTGATTGCTGCTGGAAGGGAGAAATTGGCCTCAGTTCCTGCCGGAGGTGGTGCAGTTGCCGTTGCTGCACCTTCTGGTGGTGCACCTGCTGCTGAGGCAAAGAAAGAAGAGAAAGTGGAGGAGAAAGAGGAGTCTGATGATGTAAGTTGTTTTCACAATTATTTATCTTTTCCAACTTTCTTTAGTCCATATTATCTTCATGAAGTTGACTGCTTACTAAATATTATTCGTGTTGCAGGATATGGGTTTCGGTCTTTTTGACTAAGGCGTTTGCAGAGTGGCTTATCTGTATGAAACAAATACATGTGTCAACTTTTTCATAGTAGATTTTCTCAATTATGGCTTTTGCTTAGTTTTAGTTGGAGATCTGGTATTTTTGCTTGAACGCGTCCAGGGATAAACTGAGGATATAATATCCTCAATTTTGATATTCAATTTATTGTGTTGGAAGTAATTTATTTTTAGTTTTCTTTTAGTCTGATCTGCTGTTCCACTTTTGCAAAAATCTTTTTTCCATTTTTGCTTCTGTTTTTTTTTTTTAAATATAAATCTTTACAACACCTTAATCTGGTCTCTTAGTGGGTTTGTTATCTCGTCTATTTCTCTCAAGGCTGCTGAGAAGTGATATGCATGTTAAACCACCTAATCAACTGAAAGTCGTGTTTCTATGTTGTTTCTTTTTTAGAGCATTTGAACAGGGCCTGTATTTGAATTATAACCTGCAATCAGTAAGAAACAATATTATGTCGAACTTTTATTCTACTAATGCCCAAAACTCTTCTTAGTATCCGTGCTGAAAAAAATTGGACAAGATGGGACATACTCTTCTTAATATCACTACCGTAAAAAAATGGCATAAGATCTACAAAACGGAGGGAATATTAGCTAATGAAAGTAGCTGAATAATTTGATAATCCAAACACCCATTAAAGGTTCGGCTTGAATTATAACCTTATTTCAAGATATCAAACAAAGTAATCGTTTCAATTTTACATTTGTGTTGTAATCCAAACAAAAATAGTCCCAGAAAACTTCTATTTTGTGTTTTAAGCTAACTTTTTGTAATTCTAAGCTGAGGGTGCAGAATGTACAATAAAAAAAATGAAGTAACGGAGTTATTAACATAATAATTTTACTTGCCTGTATTAATGCACATTCCTCTTAAGTGTTTAAAACACAGTAGAGTGGTTCAATTCCTGGGGACTACAGATAAGTATTTAGATGAAAATTCATAGTAGCAAAATGCAGTCATTTTAGAACAAACTGGTCCTCACACTTCTCCATTACTATACAAGCAAAAACAGAGACAAAATTCACAAGATTGTCGATCCCTTCATTCGCATGCGACTGCTAAAACTCTCATGCCAGAGACACAATGATCTTACAACTGTGGCTTGCTGTTTCTTATAAAGATTAGTGAAGGTGAAGAACACCATAAGCAGAAAAATGTTTGGTAAGAAAAGGGATTAGCAAGGATTTCAAGTGTCAAGGGGAAGTACTTCAATTTGGGATCGTCACATTCAGGATTTTCACATCTTGATATGGCTTGTCTTGCTTGTCTGTCTTCACTTTCTCCATAGTCTGTTAAAAGTTCAAAATTAGTATTTTTCACCCCAAAATTGAACATAAAATAACATAAGAAGAAAAAGAAAACAAACAGAAGTTATTATCTAAGCAGGCTTATTCAACTTGATGTGCAACCTTTTCTTGCACACATAAGAATAGCAGAAATAGCTGAATTGTTTAGAATGCCAAACAAGAATACGATTGCAGTAATTTAACAGTACCTGTACAACATCCATTCCTTTAGCCACTCTGCCGAAAACAGTGTGTTTGTTGTCTAACCATGGAGTAGCAACAGTAGTGATGAAAAATTGGGAGCCGTTGGTGTTAGGCCCAGCATTTGCCATTGAAACCGTGAACGGCCTGTCATGCCTCAAACTGCAGGAACAGCAGAATCTTTATGAATATTTGACCTCATACGATGAAGGCAAGAAGCACCAAAGATTTTGATACACTGAATGAACATTTTCATCTAACAATTATCAAGTCAAATTTGAGATAAAGTATCTCTGTATCTGAATCACTGAGTGTCAGCGGCCCCGTTTAAAGTGGATGTACACAAGCAGGTCATAAAGCATTTGAAGGATATAAAAGCAAAAGAGTAACAGGCATAACAGAGTATAAAAAAGCTTATCCAGGTGCAAAGGAATTTACCAACATAATGAGAAATCAAATGTACCTCTTATGAAACTCATCTTCAAATTCCCTTCCCCATATAGATTGTCCACCAGTGCCATCTCCTAGAGGATCTCCTGTCTGAATCATAAATCCTCTTATGACCCGGTGGAAGATCAGATTGTCATAATAGCTGGTCCTACAATGCGTTGTGAAGTTCTCCAGTGTTCTTGGACATTCTTCTGGATATAATCGTATGTGGATATCACCCATTGTAGTGTGCAAGATCTGGGAAATACGAGGTAGCTGATTAGGTGCTACTCTACGAAGGTATTAGATATTGCAGAAACGAACTAGCAAAAAAAAGTTTCCCCCTCCCAAATGTACCCCAGCCTCTCCCCTAGTGGAAAGGCCCTTATGGCCCTAATTAACTATACACCTTTGCATATTAGTCTGCATTATCGGGGAGCCACTCAGTGAGGGAATACAGAGGTATAACACTCACCACATTATCGGGGAGGGATGTCGTGACAGATTTCCCAATATCAGATACTGCCATTAGCTCATCAGCAGGGGGTTTTTCATTAAATACATCTCTGCCCTTGCTAGCATCTTCAGGCTCCTCAGGTTCTCTTCGGCTAAAAAAAGCACAAGAACCATAACGTTCATATCCCAAAATATAGAAAATAAAAATGTGAGTATTTAGTACCTAAATAAGTAGATCCTATGCTTCTTGAAAGCACAGCACAAAAGAGTAGGATCCGTAAGGGGGTCTTTGCTTTCATTGGCATTAGCTGCAGCAGCAGGGATTTTCCGAACTTTTTTACTGCTCCGGTCACCTTGATACAAGGCAATTTTTAGAAACCTGTCATTATTTTCTACCTTCCCTAAGATCCGTGAAACTCTGTTGGTCTGTAGATTTACAACCTACATAAGACCGAGATGAGTTAGTGCAATATGAAACTGATAGAACACTGTTATAAATTGTTCATGGAGAAATAAAGCGACATATGCATTTGAATATACTCCACAAGCGAACAGTGTTAGTACTTTCACTCTAAAAAGACATTATATCTTACTTTAATTCCGAGAAGAGTGGCATATATAAGAAAGTTGGAGCTTTCATCAAATACAGCATTAGGTTGTTGTGCATTTTCTGTTTTCTCAATTTCTTTCTCTACAGCCATTCGTCGTCCAAAATCAATAGCCTCAAGCCTGTATAGAGGGACATCACTCCTCTGGAGATCTTGGGCAACCTAAAGTAGGAACACGTGTAGTTGATATAACTGCATATCAAAGTGGACTAAAACTAAAAAGATAAGGTTTAATATAAACTGTACCTCAAGAGATTCATCATATACACGCCTCAGTTTTCCAGTTCGGAACCAAAATACACGTATTCTACGATCAGGAGATGTGATAGACAATTGCTTTCCGTCTGGACTGATCTAGAAATGAGTTAGACAGAGAGTAGACATGGTAAGTAATGTATAAAAGCAACTAAAAGTCTTTGGTATGAAAAGTAGCCTAGTGACAAAAGACAACACTAAAGGAAACATGCAAAAAAATAAGAAATGCATTACCTCAATGGAAGAAACCGCAGTCTTGCATTTTACAATTGTGAAAAGGTCTGTATCGCTTTTGAGTCTAAACTTCACCCTGCAAGTTAATGTGTAAACAAAGAAACCTATTATATACAGATATTCAAATAACCCATTGCGTAGAGAAACAAGTACTGAGCCAAAAAAAGTCTGTTTAAACAAATGACATAATTAAAAATACAATCTAAATACCTACAAAACTCAACTACACCATCAGAATATCAACTGCATTTAAAAGGTAACATCTAACACTTGACTACGTTTAAACTCAATAAAATGTTCGCATCATATCTTCAGCGTCCCCCCAATAATAAATAATCCAGTTACACAAAGGACAGGAACAATTTGAGGGAGAAAAAAGAGGGGCAGAGGGGGGAGAACAGTATCTGGATACTGAATGAAGCAAGTGTTGGACCAAGAAAACTTACCCAGTTTCTGGGAATTGAAGCGTGTCAGGGGTCCAATACTCAATGAATCCTTTGTCATCTGCAGAAACCACGGTATCATATTCATGGTTGTACTTCATAGATTTTATTGGTCCCAGGTGTACCTGCTCAAAAGACTTAGGACGTGATAATTTGTTTGAAAGGCTATCTTAACAAGTGCACTATTCAGGTTCACATTTTATTATGAAAATTTAAGTAGAGAGAGACCTCTCTAGATGCAATGGAGTCATTTGAGCCTGAGCGAGCATCATATATGTGAACAGCGGGAGAGTCACGGTCACTGATGGCTAGTTTCGCCTTTACATCCCCTTGTTTATAAACCCAATCAATACAACCAGGCACAAAGGGAAGGCGTATCATAGCCATCATATCATAGTTAAACACATCATATATTTTCACAGAGCGGTCATGTGAAATTGTACAACAGAGAGAACCATCTATACTAACCTGTCATACAATAACAAAATTTGGGCGATCAATGAATCCGTATGCAATAAATGAAGTAAATGATTACAGAAGCTAGAGGCGGTCAATTCCGAGGTGAGGTTTGCAAATTTGAGTTATATACCTCCAAATATTAAAAAAGTGTAGGGCACATAACAAAATATCAAGACAAAAGGGTGCTAAATCACCTAGCATCATTTTAACAAAAATTGCAAAAAAGATAAGACTCACCGCTAGGCCTTCAATTGGACCAAGATGAGATCTGAAATGTTTAGCAAACTCTATACCAATGGATTTTTTCTTCCAAAACTTGAGATGGCCTGTCAAAAGTGTAACGTTCTTAGAACAGTGGTGGCATTAAAACCCTAAAATTCTAACTTAAACTCAAAATCCGAACTTGAGATCAGCACCACATCGTTTGAAGCAAATAAATCATCTTAGCAACTTTAAAAGAAGCGAAATTAAGTAGTCTAGTACCATCTGCACTCCCAGTAATAAAAAAATCAGCCGCCGAAACAGCTACATGCGTAACCACATCTCGGTGCATATAACTCTTCTCATACCTGCAATCAATTCAAAATCGGATAATTACTTAAGTTTTCCTCGACATTGCAATGCTTTATTACTCGAGCCAAAACCCTAAACACGGATATAAGCTATGAAATTTGAGCCAGAAAGGCGCGCGCATACATGTTGGCGGAGGGGAGCGAATCGAGATAGGCCTGTTCGAACTGCAGAGGGCGTTTGGCGCGGGCCCGCGGCGCCGGAACGACTGGCCCAACCATGGGCTCTTCCTCCTCGGCGGCGGCCAAGTTCTCATTCTCTTTCTGAGGTGCTTCCATTCTCTTCTTCTCTGCGGCCGAATTTGATTCAAAAATCGCTTGCTACAATAGCGCACTTTTTTCTATAATGATTTATAAATTAAAAATTTTAAAAATTATCTTCTCACATCTTGCAGATTTGCCCTTAAATATACATTGGAGAGCAAAAAAAACTTCTCAATATATTTGTTGATGTAATAAAAACGCCAATACACTTTTCCACATAGATAACACAAATACCTTTACTTTGTGTTTTAAGTGAAATATATATATATATATAGGGAGTGGTTCTGTGTGAAGTCTTTATCGTGTAAACACTGCACTTTAAAGACAAACATATTGCATTTTCAAGGTAAATATACTGCACTTTAATACTGTACTTTATATACTGCACTTAAAGACAAATGTACTGCACTTTAAGTACTGCACTTTAAAATGCAGTATGTTTGTCTTTAAGGTGCAGTACATTTGTTTTTAAAGTGCAGTGTTTACACTTTCACACGATAAAATACTGTTCACATTTGAACCTCCTTCTATATATATACGGAAAAAAACCAATTAGTAAAATGTTTCTATATTATTCATAACTTTATTTATGGAGGAATCTCAATTCCCGAAACTAAAAGTGTGAGATATGCATGTGATGGCAAATCGGTCAAGATGGGGTAGCTTGTGGTGCGCACTAAAGATTAGCGGTTTTGGATTATTCATTATAAAAAATAAAAATAAAAAAAAAGTATGAGATATGTTTTTTATATTATTATTTATTCATCCCAGTTTTGTATTTTCAATAGCGGTTACGAGTTACTCATTATAAAAAAATAAATTAATTATTTTAACTATAATAAAAATAAGAAAGTGTGAGATATGTTACTTTTTTTATTCCTTTACTCATCCCAATAGTAGTGTCTTATATTTTCAAAAGCGTATTCCATTAATAACGTCTTCTTTCTAAAATAACCAAATAATATATAATCATAAATTAATTATTCAAAAATTAATTTAGTTAAACTAGGAAATATATTATTATATAGCTATAAACAAATATAAATATTTTTTATATTATGACTATGTTCTACTAAATCAATTTAGTTAAACTAATAACACTACTTATAGTTACTTGATAATTTGATTAAATCACATTATTTGTTGAATTATCTACAAAAGAGCATGTTAATTTTAAATATGTGGTATATGAGTTTATGTTTCTTTTACTAAAAACATTTAAAATGAGTGAATAAATTCTAAAGCTATAGAAGAAATTTTGAAGTCGTAACTATTAAAAAAGGTCAGACACAATTATAAAAGTTTACATGAAAAACGAAACTGAAATATCAAAACATTACAAAATCAAATCTTAGATATTTTAAAAACATGTGTTTCTTGATTCGATAAAAGAAATGATTTTTCTAATCATGTGCTTACTTTTAACGAAAATATGGCTAAATATCAACTAGAGTTTCTTAATAGAGTTAACGATATATTATGGAAAAAATTATTTTTGGTCCGTTATCTTGCCATCCAATTCACTTTGACTCATAATGTTGGCCGAGTCCAATTTTAATCCATTAATCTTGCAAATTGTCCAATTTTTTGACCGTTTTATAAAATTAGCCAAATTTATCCAATTTTTGGTCCGCTAGATTAATAAAAAAATTAAAAATCATTTAATATCAATTTTCATCTTTTATATTGTAAATGTCCAGTTTTAACTTCTTATGTTAAAAAAAATGAAGTTTATTAATGTTCTTAATATTTATCATTTTTTATTTTTTTAATTATTCGGGTCTATCTCCACCGGATTTTCTATTTTGCTTATGCTATTTGTCTAACAATTTTAAAAAATTCTGCTTGAAGATAGACCTGAATAATTAAGAAAATTATAAAAATAATAAATATAAAGAAAAATAATCATCAAAATTTTTAGATTTTTTTTTCTAAAATATAATGGGTTAAAATTGACATTTATAAACTAAAAAGAAGAAAACTGATATTACAAATATATTATAATATTAAAAAATCTTATATTTTTAATATATATATATATATATATATATATATTATTTTAATTCCGCCGACCAAAATTGGACAAATTTGGCCAATGTGGTAAAACGATCTAAAAACCGACAATTTGTCAAATTAACGGACTAAAAGTGAATCGAGTGCTAAGATAACGGGCCAAAATACTTTTTCCCCTATATTTTCACTAGTTAAATTAAAAAACTTATCTATTTCATTACACTTGTGTTGGAAAATAATACTCCCTCCATACCATCTTGCTTATCTATATTTCCTTTTTGGATTGTCTTATCTCACTTGTCCACTTTCTAATTAAGGAAATGATCTTACACCTTTATAACATCAAATCAACTTTAAACAATTAAATATCTATATGGGTCACATCTTCACATCACAAATCAATTCTAAAAAATAATTTAATTATATGGGCCCACACTTTTATTATTTAAAATCAACTCGCAAAAATATTATGCCGAAAAGAAACTAGACAAGTCTGCTAGGACAGAGGGAGTATAAGTTTTGATTGATCTCAAACCCCTATTGATTGATGAACTAATCTGATGTATTTGTTAGGATTTCAGCCTGTGATTGTATAGTCAGCCTGATATTTTTTTCTCAAACTAGGTTAGTTCAGGTTGTGATCATTCAACTTATAGAACGTACTGAGTCTAGCTTTGATAAGCTGACTTCTTCAGGCTGAACTGATCTGCGGATCAAACTAGTCTGAACTGATATATTCAAATGTGAATATAGTTTGAGGTACGAAGCACGATATTCTAAGAAGATGGTCAACGGAGGAAACAATTATTATCAGATCAACATTGACCAATATCAGACCACCATGTCAATCCTAAACAAAGGCGACAGAACAGTGCCTTGTACACAATCCGCAGAAGCAAGCGGAGCGAGACACGTGTCATGCATTCAATGTATTAGACCGTTGTCAACACGGAGCCAATGCGAGATCAATCTATGTTCAACAGATCTTTTCCCTAGCTAGTCTATATATAGCCGAAGACCTCTCTTTGAGAGGTTATAGAATTTAAAAAAAACTCAAGCATACTCAAGCAAAGAACAAGCCTTTACTTTCTTATTCACTGTTCCATTGCTAAGAAATTCCTCTGTTGTTCATACTCCAAGTGTATTAGCATACACATCATAATCTTGCAGTCAAGTTTGTTGAACAAACCAACCCCAACCTGATATCTTTGATAGAACTATTTTCTGATAGATAGTGTGTTGGATAGATTATTAGATAGATTAATTGTTTGTTTGTATTGATTTGCGCTCGTCAATCTACGAGTATTCATTAGTGGATTTCTGCAAGGCGGCATAAAAGTGAACGTAGGATCTTGTGAATCCGAACCACTATAAAATCGTTGTATTCTTTAATGTTTTAGTGATTTTAGCTTAATGTTCATCTCGTTATATATCAACTTAATTGTTGGATTCAAGAAAAACGCTTTTCATTAAAATGGCCTAACACGTTACCGCATACTGATTAACTCACTATCAGTCAGTTTCTCTAATATGAAAAAATAAAGTTTGGCATCAGGTGCATTCCCCCACCTAAAACGTACCGGGATCAACAATTTGTCTTGACTTTTCGAACTATCACATTAAGCTTGTCTTGATTTTAAATAAGGAATTGAGGCGCACACCTTAATTAATTCAAACTAATTTTAAATAATTAAATAATTATGGTGCTCATACCTTTATTATATAAATTAATTTTAAATAATTAATTAATTATATGTATATCATTCCTTTACCAACTTAAATTAATCCGCATAAGTAATCACGAGAAAAAAAGACAAATGTAATAACATGGCGGGACTATATTTTGTTACCATAAAACTTAAAATTAATAGTATAAAGTTTAAGGATGTTTTTCAAGAGTATTTTTAAATTCAATTGTATATTTGCATCTTATTTTTATTTCTAATGATAGTAATCAATTGTAATGATGGAAGGTGTCTTTAACTTCACTTTCCGGTAAACACCCGCCGTCAAAAGTTCAAAAAAGTCTTCCCCATCATCATTAATTTGAATTTACTTTACCATTTCTCTATAAAAAAACTGGCTCCGTTTTGTTAATACTGTGCTGTTTTTTTAATTTATTTTTTTCATTTTATTCTCATATTTCATGCTCCTTTCATCCTGCTAAAACACAATTTACTTTTTAATTGAGACTTTCTATTAAAAGTAGTTAAGTCTAAATTTAGTAAATTTTAATACTTTGTATCCTATTTTTTATTTATTTTTTTATTATCTCACTCATATTCTCTTAATTATCGTGTCAAATGAACCGCTAATAATGAAATAGAAAAAGTAAAATAGTAAAAATTAATTTTTAAATTTAAATAAAATGGTTCTTTCTTATTCATTATCTTAAACCAATTATTCTAAAAAACTATGTTCATATCATAATAGAAATTAAAATTCATAAAACAAACACGTACATAAACCGTAGGGTACATTATTTGATTTTTGTATGTCCAACATGTAAGATAATTGCTACAGATGCTTCTGGATTATAATTAGCCGACCCAAAAGAGTAATTCCAGTTGGTCGAAAATTGAAACAAAATTTAAGAGGTCGGTTGCAGAAAGAATGTCCTCCACATCAATGGCGTTGATTAAAATCTTCCACCTACACAACAACTCTTAAGGGTGGGCCTTTTTGATCTTAATACTTTACTAGTTTAAATACGCACTATTGACAAATTCTTGAATTTATATATGGGACCCCTCGCAAACCAATTTTCTTCCACTCTCCCCTTTTCTCCGCCATTTTAGTACCAAGGGAAAGTAATAGTATTCAGAACTATAGCGAGAGAGATTATCACTGCTTCTTCTCGTGATCTCCATAAAGAATTCCCCCGCTCTCTCTCTCTCTCTCTCTCTCTCTCTCTCTCTCTCTGCTTTAAAGTTTTCACTTTTATGCTGGCTCCTCTCACTCCCGCAATTCAATTTTGCAATTACACCTAGCCTCACTTTCTCGTGTTGTTCTTACGAGGGAACAAAAAGAAATTGAAGTTGTTACCTTGTATATATATTTCTTCAAACATAATTCGGTGGGTTTTGTTGTTTCCACTTTTTCTTTTTTCTGTTTAGTATTCCTTTAGGCTCTTTTCTTTCTTGGTTTCCATTTTGAATTTTCGAGGAGGAGAGAGGGAGGACGAGAGAAAAAAAGGGTCTTTGTTTTTACTCTGATCTTGCTGCTTCAGGTACCTCCTTTCTTTTGTTTCTGTGCATTTTCTTTAACTTTGGTGTATGCTAATGTGTAGTTTGTATTTTCAGAATTCTTTTTTGTGTTTCTTAATTTTACTATATTGGCTTCTAATTTCTTTGCAGTTCATGTTAGATTGTAGTGGTCTGATAATTCATAAGTGGTCCAGCTTGTTGACATATATCCTTTTTTTTTTGGATTTTTAGTTGACATATATCCTTGTTATTAGTCTGAATTGAGAAAGACAACTTGTAATAAATGATATTTTGATCAGTTTCTTTCATCATATTGAATGTGGGCTTTGTTTCATGAACAAGAAAGTAATTAGGTTGTGTTAGTGGGTTTTGCTTTTCTTTTCTTGTCTAAAATGTGACCTTTGTTTGTCCTGTTCGTGGTGAAAGTATTTTGAAGAGTTCCTGGAGTTTTAGCATGAAACAATTCCCAGCTTTACGATAATAGAAGGAAATCCAATATATGAAAGAAAAGTAAAATCTTTGCTTGAGCTGAACTTTTGTTTCTTTGCCTGGTCTCCTGAAGTCCTAAGAAGTTTTGAGGGACTAGTCTTCCTTAACAAACATGGAAAATTTAGAACTGGACTGCAAACTGCAAGTCTAAATAAAATCTACATTGATTGGTGAACGATTCTAATGAGCGAGTTTCCATGGTTAAGAACACAGTTCCAAAGGAGCTAAATGCCTTGCAATGTTTAAGTTGTGTGGTTGCTTCTGCGCTTGCCATTTCACTTTAAATGTATTTTTTTTTAAAAAGCGTAAAAAAGGAAGAGCTGTATGAATACTGATGCATCTTTATAATGTTAAACTGATTACTGGTCGGTAATTTCTTGGACATATAGCTGATACCACCACGTCTGTTATGGAATTCAAGGCAATTTGGGAAGGCCTAATTGAAGAGTCTCCTGCAATTTTGATGTCCTTCTGATGTACGCGGGCTTCCACGTCGTGCGACTGTATTGTCTCAGATGGGCTAAACATAAGCTTTTTTGAGCCATCCAATTCCAGTTTATAACACTTGTTCTCCATGATCATGAGCACATTGCATCATACTCATGAAATAATAGAGTTGACAGAAGACTACAATCTTGAATCTGAAGTTAGTGGAGACATTGGAAAGAAGCGTTTGGGTAAATCTTTGAAGAAGCATAGTTTTGAGGATGACATCAACAAATTTTTTGAAGCAATTGAGATTGGGAGCTATCGACATAATAAAGATGCGTCCCACAAACGTGCCATGAAAAGACCAATGCGAGTTAGCCCTTCTCATGCTTCGGGTATTGGAATCTCAGAACCAGTTAGTTTGAAACAGGCCTTGAGAGGGTTGTGCATCTCTCAGGCGTCGGAGATGGCTGCAGTGAAGAAGCGCATGTCAAGACCGTCAGCTTCACCTGGGGTACTGGAGTTAGGAGCTGTCAAGAAGTTGCAAAGAGATGTAGTGATTGAGGCCGGTGAAGGCCAACAACCTCTCAATGAAGTTAAAGGGAGTTTCATGGAGATATCATTTGTATCTGAAGGAAGCTCGTCAAACATTTCACACAAGGCTCTTGAATCTGGAAATGTATCTGTACCCGAAACGTCACGGATAAAGGGGCAGTCTTCTGTTCTTTCAGAAAACGTACCTCCTATAACTGATGAAGGATGCAGAGAGAATCTTGAATTGACATTTGCGTCTACGCTTGACAAGAAGCATGTGGATAAGTTAAGATCTGCGTCGTCGTCATCACATAATGTGAAAAATGAGCGAATCAGAAGTCCCAGCAGAGGTTGTGAACAGAGTTTAAAAACCCAGAATATTGCCAAGAAGAAGATTGTAGCTAAGAGAATCTTTACTACCAAGAATCACAGTCAACATAGTGAAGGAGAGACTAGCAAAATCGTCTATAAAACGCCAGACCCTATCATGGAAAAGGAATGCGAGGAATTGGAGAAACCATCTCCATCATCGAGCAGTAATGCAGCCAGTTCAAATTCTCTCTACTCGAGTGCTAGTAAGCATTTTCATGCTCCGCATATCTTTCACAAACCGAAGATTGATGTGATGAAAGGGGATGAAAGATCAAGGGAGAAGGGGGAGTTCTCTCAAAGTTCAAAAAGTAGCATAGGAGAATACAGCAGTACAACAAGCTATAGCGACGAGAGCTACCTCAGCACGTCTAACAGAAGTGGCTATCGGCCCCATATGTCGAAGGACTTGAGATGGGAAGCCATAAGCTCTGTTCAGAAGCATCACGGTAGACTGGGGATGACACATTTCAAGTTGGTGAGAAAAATAGGTGGTGGGGATATCGGCTCTGTTTACCTTGCTGAGCTGATCGGAACGAGCTGCCTCTTCGCTGTGAAGGTTATAGATAATGAATACTTAATTAGCAGAAAGAAAATACAGAGGGCTCAAACTGAAAAGGAGATACTGGAAATTCTTGATCACCCTTTTCTTCCTACACTTTTTGCCCACTTTACAACTAATAAGTATTCATGTTTAGTTATGGAGTACTGCCCCGGCGGTGATCTCCACGTGCTTCGCCAAAAGCAGCTCAGGAAAAGCTTCCCAGAAAAGGCAGCTAGGTAAACCATTCATCTCTGCTTACATATATTAAGTTTTGCTTGAAAGTATTCGAAAAAACGTTGAGGTTCTTGAGAAAAGTTTATCTTGTACACTTATACTTGGCAATCTGTATCAAAATGTGCAGATTCTATGCTGCTGAAATACTTCTTGCACTGGAGTATCTCCACATGCTTGGAGTGGTGTACCGAGACTTGAAGCCCGAAAATATTTTGGTACGCGAAGATGGCCACATAATGCTCTCGGATTTCGACTTATCCCTGAGATGTAATGCAAATTCTACACTACTGAAATCTTCGTCTCCTGTTACTGAAACGCCAAAGAAGATGTCGAGCCCCTGCTCGGATACCACCTGCATACACCCCTTCTGCCTCCAACCATCATGGCAACTTTCTTGCTTCACACCGCGGTTCCTAACAGCAGTGAGAACCCGGAGAGTAAAATCTGAAGTAGCCGCTCAGCCACAGCTCGTAGTCGAGCCTACAACTGCTCGGTCCAACTCCTTCGTGGGGACACACGAATACATTGCTCCGGAGATCATCAAAGGGGAAGGCCATGGGAGTGCGGTGGATTGGTGGACGTTCGGAGTCTTCTTCTACGAGCTTTTATATGGTACGACGCCCTTCAAAGGATCCACCAACGATGAAACTATATCGAACGTGGTGTCTAAAGGCCTCAAGTTCCCGTCCCATCCGACGGTTAGTTCTCACGCACGAGACTTGATGAGAAGGCTGCTGAAGAAGGAGCCGGATGATAGGCTTGGTTCTGCAAAGGGAGCTGCAGAGATCAAGCAGCATCCCTTCTTCGAGGGGCTTAACTGGGCTTTGATAAGATGTGAAACGCCACCGGAGCTGCCCAACTTGTTTGATGGAGTCTCTCAAAGTAAAGAAAGCAAGCACCCCTCAGAATTAATGGAATTTGAGATGTTCTAGGGAAGAAATACTCAAATAGTTAGGTTAGCTTTTTTACTTTGCCACTAAAGTTTCATATTTGCTGTAACTCATATATGTAATGTATAATGTAAATGTATTTTGGAAGTTGGGCTTCACATAAACAATGACATAAAAGTTCAAGATTGAAAATATAAACAACCCTCAAAACAAGCAATATACTCGTGTTTGTTAATATACTACTCCTTTGGTACTTTTTGATACGAAAATTAAGTAAAATGGTGTTTTAGGGAATAATATATTTGATTTTTTGATATTTAGTTATTGAGGAAGTATTATTGCGTGTTGAAACTTTATGCTCATTTAATACTCAGGACAAAATACACGTAAATCATAATCCACGTTCATAATTTCTCTCCTCAAAAGTCACAAAGAATTGCAGTAAAATTCATCAGCAATGGCGTCGGCTCCATCATCAGCCTCTGCTAACAAGCCATTCTCAGTTCTATTTGTTTGTCTCGGGAATATTTGCAGAAGCCCGGCTGCTGAAGGCGTCTTCGCACACCTCGTCAAGCAGAGGAATCTTGATTCCCAATTCTTCATTGATTCTGCTGGGACCATCAATTATCATGAGGTATACGCGCACGGAACTTGTTGGAAATTCAAATGACTCGTAAAAAATAGAATCTTGAATGATAGTTGCAATTGCAAATGTGGTGGTGATTTTCTGTTTATTTTGTAATGATCCATGAAGGGTAACCAAGCAGACGCAAGAATGATAGCAGCTTCAGAACGGCGTGGAATTGAGATAACTTCGCTATCGAGGCCGATCCGGCCGGCCGATTTTAGGGATTTTGATCTCATTCTTGCTATGGACAGACAAAACAAAGGTGTTTGTTTGTTTGTGTTTGTTGTTTCAGTCTTTCCATTATAGTGCTGTAGTTGACTCAATTTTTCCCTTCCTTGATTGCAACTTATTTGATTTTATATGGTTACAAACTTACATAAAATACTTAGTGTGTAGTTGCTAAGTGTTCTAAAATAAGTAAGTTGCCAAGTGGATGAGGCTAATGCTTTGTGGTGATTCTTTTGACCTAAGAGGATATACTCGCCGCGTTTGACAAGTGGAAGCACAGAGAAAACTTACCTGCTGATGCAGCTAAGAAGGTTTGTAAGCTCATAACTGATGCAGGGAGTGGTTTGTGTGATTGATTCGAATATTGCTTGTGTTGATGTATCATGGCATTTTCAGGTTGAGCTAATGTGTTCCTACTGCAAGCGGCATAATGAAACTCAAGTGCCTGACCCATATTATGGTGGACAAAAAGGTTTTGAGAAGGTAGTACTAATACACTTAAATAAAATTCCCCATGGAATGAAATGTGGCATCAAAACTTACTCCTACAGTTTGATTTTTATTGAGTGTTTAATATATCTGTTCCATGAATTAGCTCAAGCTAAAATCAGACATACTATGAATATTTTAGCACTGATAAATATACATTTATAAGATGGGAACACTCATTAGTAGGCATCTTATGAACTGCATCTTTGATTTGAATTGATATGCTTCTTTTACTTCATGTGAATAAGTTGTTTATATACTGTATAAGATTAGCTTTTTGAACATACAGCTGAAATAATGGTGATATCTTCTATGACTATGCTATCCTCTTGTCATTGAAATGTAAATAGAGAGAAGCTTGCAATTCCGTATACGTAGAGAACAGCCATGGCTCATTGAGTTTGTGCTTTCGACGTGTAAAACTGCATTTTTATCATCTGGCTAAAAAGCTTGCTTACCTAAAGATCAGTTTAGTAATTATGATAATCTGTTGAGTAGTACATTCCTCCGGCGGTTTAACTCAGTGCTCGGTAATTCTGAAACTACATTGGTGAGTGGACAAACAGGTTGCTCATGATACTAGTAAAATGTGTAGTCTAATGGATTCTTGATGCCTTTTCTCACAGTAAGACTCTCATGAAACTCGGTCTTTTTGTGTTTCGATACTACAGCAATAATATTCCTCAGTTGCTCTTAATGACTGTTCCCTATCTAATAGGCTGAGGTTAACTTTGATCACTGTGGTAAATTTACTTCTTTGTTAACTTTGATCATTGAGATTGACAAACTGAACTTTCCATTCTGTTTTTGTAGGTTCTGGATTTACTAGAAGATGCTTGCCAATCACTATTGGATAACATTGTTGGCAACAAAAGTCTTGGCTAAATTTCTTGTTCAACTGAGCAGAGAGTATTTTCAGTTCAATCACAAACTCCCATTTATAATACACTGACAGAAGATGTAGAAATTTGCTCTCCTCTATTCAAGAACACTTACATATATATTACTATCTTTAGAATTGCTTCTCATAAGCTTACATCAAATGTTGAGAAATAATAAACTCAAAAGTGTATACAGACTAGAGTAAGCAAAAATCTAGCATCTGGTCTTGTTTCTGGCAATTGAGGACTCAATTCATATGATGAAGCTCTGTTTGGGTCGTTTTCGGCGTTTCCCCCTCGGATTAGCGCTTAGTGTATAAGAGAAGACGTTCAGAAGCTCTGCATCTTCAAAATTAGCTAAAATCTTCGTACCGCTTGGGTTTTCCATGAGGAGTTTCGCCACCAGATAACCTGCAATAGACCATGTCTGGTACAACCGCGCTTGCTTCCCAATGAATCTTGCTCCTTTCGTGTCGTAGTATTCTGCCCACTTGTCCTGCGCTAGACGCTTTTCAGCAACCTTGATTGCATTCTCAGCAATCTCCGGTCTATTCATTTTCAAGCATGCTGCAGTTAGCTGAAAAAATACCAGATATAAATTATCAGAGAGAGAGAGAGAATAGGATAGCATGAATAAGTAGGCATAAAAGATGACTTCACCTGCCATAGCAATGTAGGCCAAGAACCTCCATTGTGGTAAGACCAAGGTCTGCAGAAAAACAAAAGTGGAATATTTCAGCCTGTCAAATATTCAAGCCATGTTCGGAAAAAATAGCTTAAATACATACTTATGTTATAAGTGCTTGTAAAAGTGTTTAAATTAAAAAGCTATTTGTGTTTAGATGCATACATTACATTGAGAACAACTTAAACAAAATAAAAAATAAAGTGTGGAACATTGGAGGAGTCTGAATTCGATGGAAGGATTTTGCATAAGCTCCAATAATATAGTACTATCATCTTATGAAAATGAGTTTATGGAAGGTTTATGGAAGCTCTGCCAGAACATGCGCAAAAACGCTTATCTTTTAGCATATACTCAAAAGTTGTTCATAAACTCTTCCAAACGGGGCATAAGTCCAACTAATAATGCAAAAACAACAGTATTTGAAAGGAAACTTACGTGTTCTTAGGATCGCTTCCTGTGATTATTCGCCACTCCTCACCCTCTAACGCGGGGTAACAGATTTTCAACGGCATTTTGCCAACAAGATCAGACCATTTGGCTTCAACAAGATCCAATATAGCATGTGACTGCTCTGTGGTAGCAAGGCTGCAGACTATAGCCCATAAGTTTCCGAGTGAGAAGAAACGGAAGTCCATGTGGGCTGGCTGTAGATTTCCAATAAGATAGCCTCCTCTGTGGGGCATCCACTCCACAAGCCAGGGAGGGATTTGGTCTGGGTAGATATTGAACTTGTTAACTGCATCGAACGAGTACTCCTCTGTCTTGTACCGATAAATTTCATTCAGTTTCTTCAAATCAATCCAGTAGTACTCCCTGATGTGAATTGACAAAGCCACTAACCGGTTGTTCAGAGCCCTCATGAGGTCTGCAGAAGCCTCCTCTGGAGCAAGCATCTCACGTGCACAAAGCAGGGCTGAATAGAACAATGACTGCAGGAACAGGCAATATAAATTTTTAAGCATCCATCAGCTATACGAAAAGTATGTTATCTTTCATAGCATCCCTTCTACATGCAATCATTCATCATCTTTGTAGTTGCTAGGCTGCTAGCTTTATACTTCATAGAAGACAGTTAACATTTAGCATTTTCTTTGGCTAAAAAGCCACGTGGGATAAAGCTCTATTGAAGAGAATAAACATCGGTTTCCACCAAAAGGAAGCTCTTGATTATGATTATTTGAAGTAAAATCTTGTGATTTACAACTAACTTTATTTTATTCTGAATACTTTACCTACGAATGTTTTTTCAAATTGGACAAACCAAAATTCCACAAACCAAATAGAAAACAGTCTGGAAGAGGGAAGGAGAGGAAAGGTGAAATAGGAGGAATTAGAATAAGATAATTGGACAACCAATTGACGGTACAAAATAAAAAGAATGGAAGAAAACCTGAATTTCGAGTGGGTGGCCATGGATACCCATCCGGCGATCGATCATGCATGATCCATCTGTTACTAATAATGTCGGAAACATATCAAAACCATCTGATAAACAAAGCTTCAAAATCATCTTAATGCCAGTCTGTACATCAATCCTTTGCTGGACAGAGAGGTCTCCGGAGCTTTTACCATAAGCACGTAGCAATATGATCCACCATAGACCTGAGCAGCAAACAATGTTAGGAGTCTCCAGAAAACTGCCAGAATGAAATAAAGGTTTACTAACCAGAATCAACTGGTGCCACCCGGCCAATTGCAGCCTCTCCGAAGTCAGGATCTAAAACCTCTTCAGTTGCAGAGTCATCACCATCTAGTGGCACAACACGCACTTTAAAACTTGCTGGCATTAGTCCTTGTCCAGGACTATGGCAGTCTATAGTTTTCTCCCAACTCTGTTCAAGCAAAAGAAACGTTCCGTTAAATGCAACAGATCAGCTATAAGGAGAAGAAAAAGAAAAATCTGTTTTGTTTTGGATCCATGTAAAATTGATTAATGTAATTACAGCGTGTAATATGATGTAAAACTCCTGAATAGTATATGCAAATACAGAAACCAATGAACCACAAAGTAGAAAGACATGAAATTTATGATAGTTTCAATTTATGAACATTTACTACTTAGACTGCATTAGTCAATGTTCTCCCCACAACGATGGGTAGGGAAAACCAGCTTCTGATTTTCTTTCAAAACACTGGAAGATGATATGCATCCACCAAAAACAATCTACTTGATGAATTGAATAATACATCTATTTAGGATAAACATATGATATTTAGGACAAACAATCACTAGTTCTAGTCGTGGGCATGAGGCATACAGGATTTATGGGCATTAAGATACCTGCAACTGAAGCGTATGAAGAATGAAGTTCCTAACAATTTCATATTCTCCCTTCAACAGGAAAGCAATCCCGGAAGGTACAAAATCGCGTATAAAAACTTGATCATAGTTGAGAAGATTTGAGTCGTTTGGATCATTAGCAGCAATTGTTCCAACAGGATTGCCACAATAGTACACCATTGATGCTCGTAACAGATCCCATGCTTCATCCTCTACAGAATTTGCATTCGTTCTACTAAAAGCCTTGCCAATTGATGTATCTGACTCCAATTCATTATATCGAAAACCTTCCTTTTCCTGCTTTAAATGCAGCGCTGGTTCAAGCTTTTGATCATGAAGATCCATGGCAACATCCTTAACAAATCTCGTACTTGCATCCTCTCTGGAAGTCTCCCGAGCACTTTCTGCCCCAGCACAATGCAAAGAACTTAACCTATTGCCCCGCTCTTCCCCAAAAATACGATCAGCACTTCTAACCGCATGGCTTCCCACATATTTATGAGATACACCTCGGTCCTTTGACATGGAGCTATAATGTCTATAATTTTGGCTACCATACTTCAATGATAGCAGCGGCGGTGATCTCAAATTTCTATAAACCTGATATGGCGCAAAACCAGACATAACCCGCAGCGCTGCTTCTGAGGCAGCCATAGAAACTGCAAAGAAACTATTCCGTAATCGCCTCAGCTTCAATATTCCTATAGAAATGCATAAAAATGAAATTTAAACCATTGATAGCATACATATAACATATCAAGTTATTACAAACATCGATATGCAGCACCACTGAAACTTCTAAACCAAGTATGATTCAGCATAGACCATGGATGAAGTAAATGAAGCACAATGTTTTGCAGTAAAACCTATCATGTTTTGCCAATTCGTTCCGCTTTTCCTTTTGCCCGCCCCCCTTTGATGGCCCAATCCAAGCAAACTGATAAACTGATACGGACATGAATTAGTTTAGAAAACAGAAGGGGATTTTGCTTCAGTTTGAATAAATAGAAGGTTGGTAGAAGTTCAGCAATTGAAGGCGATTGAAAGGCAACACAAGACGGATGAAGGCTTGAAGCTGATCACATAAGCAACTCCCAGCTGGCCAAAATAGAAGAAATATGTATGTAGAGAATAATACTGAAACCTTCTTTCCCATATTAAAAAAAGCTTTGTTTTTTCCATTTCTTTCCCTTCGATTTGTTTCTCAATACCTGGAAATCTCGGGAGAATTGTGAAATCTGTTAGTTACAAAAGCTGCTATTACAAATGAACCGTAAGTCGAAAAAATAAAACAAACAAAAGAACCGTCGAGTCGAGGAAGGCCTCTCTCCGCAAGACGAAAAACGCCCCGGTAGTGCTCTCGGTTTTGGCGTTTCGTCCCCAAAGATGAAACGACGACGTCTCGAGGATTGCAGCACCGCAGGATCTTCGAGCTCCGGCGAACTGGACTTTTCCAGCGAGGACATGCTGATGGAAACCTTGAGCTAAGATGAACTAGGATGCAGCTAAGATGTAGATGAGCTAAGATGTGCTGGTGTATTTTTGGAATGAAGTGCAGCATCCTATTTATAGGTAGCTTTCACCAGGTGTTGATTGCTGGAGCATTAACTTGTCAGGTAGTGGGGATGGTAAGTGGAGAGGTGGACACCTGAACAGTCTCATTCCAGAGACTTCCATCCAAAAGTAGTGCTTAGGTGTGGTAGGTGCACAACACCAAGGAGAATAATCCTGTGTAGCAGGTGCACTACACCAACGACCGGGCCAGCCCACCGAGCCCAACTCACCGAGCCCAACTGCCGAGCCCAACGGCCAAGCCCGACGGACCCCACAAAGGACCAATTGTCAAGATCCAAGTCCAAATCCAAGTCCACGTCCACGGACCGGAACCGGAACCGGAGCCGGGGCGGGGCCGGGCAGCGGGCGGCGGCGCGGCGCGCGGCGCGCCGCGTGTGAGGCGGTCGGCGAAAAGGCTCGCGCGCATGAGCATGTGTGGCCCAAGCCCACCACATGTCACTTAGTTATCTCTTACAATGTGGTAGAGACTTAAATACCACACAAAACATTATTCATTAATCGATGTGGGATATTGATTAACGTAATAACTCTCCCAAACCCGAATAAGGTAAGTTTCTCCACTTTAGGTAACATATTAGTTTTGTCCCCCCAAACTTCGAGCCACTATTTCTCACTCACCGAAAATCGGAATCGAGAAATTAAGCACACTATAATTATCTACTCGAAACGTAGATCGACGTCATATATCTCAAAACATTAATCGGATAAATATCGAGACTCGAAATTGCGATCGAAAAAGGGCTGAATTTTGCCCAAGTCAAATTAGCATTAAATGCTAACTAACTTTCCAAATAACAATATATATATATATATATGTATATAAATAATATATATATTAACGATTTTCCCAACAATCCCTCACATGAGTGGAAATAGCCAAATGCATGCATGCAGACACACAGCTCTGTCCTCAAGAGACAATAAAGCATCAGGGTAGGTGGCTTGTGACCTTAAACCTTCCTTAGTCAGTGCTATCGAGCATACCGGCGGATTAGTGGACACGTGGCCTTGAACTATTCCTTCATGGTGTATACTTAGACAATAGCACTAACACTATAAAGTCTCAACCTCGTCCGTTCTCACGTTTGTGTCCTTTACTGGCCATGGACAACCTCTTTGGATTCATAAGTGTTACATAGAAGCGGCCCTCACTTCTCACTTACATAGGTGATTCTTACTCGAGTATCATGTCATACTCCACCTTCTCAAGGCATCCAAGAATCATTAAAAATCAAAAACTTAATCTCACCACTTGACAGGTCACCAACACTCTCGAGCTCTTTTAGGGAATAGACTATTTGAGTGTGGTATCAACAGACTCATATAGCTTAGTTTTCCCATTGAACCAAGTTCATGGGATCTCCAATCTACAAGGTTGGGTATCCACTATAATCGTCTTTAGTTTGTGGATTTAACTCTCATTCCCTCTACGAGCTTATACATTTGATCTCGATTCAAACTCTTAGTAAGCGGATCCGCTAGGTTATCTATAGACTTGACAAAGTCTACAGAGATAAAATGTCTTACGGTATTATGTCGACGACGAATATGTCTCGACTTACCATTATACAACCCACTCTTGGCTCTACCAATAGCCGCTTGACTATCACAGTGAATCATTACAGGTGGCACGAGTTTCGTCCAACATGGAATATCTTCAAGGAAATTACGGAGCCATTCGGCCTCCTCATCGGCCTTATCTAAAGCAATAAACTCATATTCCATGGTGGAGCGGGCTATGCACGTCTGTTTCGTGGATCTCCACGACACAGCTCCCCCCCTATAGTGAACACATAACCACTAGTAGACAACGAGTCTTTAGTGTCGGATATCCAATTCGCATCACAGTACCCTTCAAGTACTGAGGGATGTCTCGAATAGTGCAGCCCAAAGTTAAGAGTGTATTTCAAATACCTCAGAACTCTTACAAGAGATTTCCAATGCTATTTACTAGGATTACTAGTATAGCGACTCAGTTTGTTCACCGAACAAGCTAGATCAGGCCTCGTACAATTCGTGATGTACATAAGACAACCAATGACTCTAGCATAATCCTCTTGAGCAACAGGATCACCCTTATTCTTGCTCAAGTGAACATTAACTTCTAGAGGAGTCTTTGCCGGCGCACTATCAAAGGCATTAAACCTCTTAAGCACTTTCTCAATATAATGAGATTGAGACAAAACAATCCCTTTGGGAGTTCTTTGAATCTTCACTCCAAGAATAACATCAGCAACTCCCATATCTTTCATATCGAAAGTTCTCTTAAGCATACGCTTGGTGTCATTTATGACTTGAAGGTTTTGTCCCATAATTAACATGTCGTCTACATAAAGGCAAACAATTACAAAGCCATTCTTTGTATTCTTTATGTAAACACACTTGTCACATTCATTAATCTTAAAGCCATTCAACAACATAGCCTCGTCGAATTTCAAGTGCCATTGTAATGGTGCTTGTATCAATCCATATAGGGATTTCACCAACTACATACCTTAAGTCGAAAAAATAAAACAAACAAAAGAACCGTCGAGTCG
This sequence comes from Lavandula angustifolia, assembly GCA_028984105.1. Classification (NCBI taxonomy): domain Eukaryota; kingdom Viridiplantae; phylum Streptophyta; class Magnoliopsida; order Lamiales; family Lamiaceae; genus Lavandula; species Lavandula angustifolia. The sequence goes on from CM054804.1 coordinate 25,652,439, forward strand.
AGGAAGGCCTCTCTCCGCAAGACGAAAAACGCCCCGGTAGTGCTCTCGGTTTTGGCGTTTCGTCCCCAAAGATGAAATGACGACGTCTCGAGGATTGCAGCACCGCAGGATCTTCGAGCTCCGGCGAACTGGACTTTTCCGGCGAGGACAGGCTGCTGGAAACCTTGAGCTAAGATGCAGTTAGGATGTAGATGAGCTAAGATGTGCTGGTGTATTTTTGGAATGAAGTGCAGCATCCTATTTATAGGCAGCTTCCACCAGGTGTTGATTGCTGGAGCATTAACTCGTCAGGTAGTGGGGATGATAAGTGGAGAGGTGGACACCTGAACAGTCTCATTCCAGAGACTTCCATCCAAAAGTAGTGCTTGGGTGTGGTAGGTGCACAACACCAAGGAGAATAATCCTGTGTAACAGGTGCACTACACCAACGACCGGGCCAGCCCACCGAGCCCAACTCACCGAGCCCAACGGACCACACAAGATCCAAGTCCAAGTCCAAGTCCAAGTCCAAGGACACGGACACGGACCGGACCCGAAGCCGGGCGCGGGCGCGCCGCGTGTGAGGCGGTCGGCGATAAGGCTCGCGCGCATGAGCATGTGTGGCCCAAGCCCACCACATGTCACTTAGTTATCTCCTACAATGTGGTAGAGACTTAAATACCACACAAAACATTATTCATTAATCGATGTGGGACATTGATTAATGTAATAACTCTCCCAAACCCGTAAGGTAAGTTTCTCCACTTTAGGTAACATATTAGTTTTGTCCCCCCAAACTTCGAGCCACTATTTCTCACTCACCGAAAATCGGAATCGAGAAATTAAGCACAATATAATTATCTACTCAAAACGTAGATCGACGTCATATATCTCAAAACATTAATCGGATAAATATCGAGACTCGAAATTGCGATCGAAAAAGGGCTGAATTTTGCCAAAGTCAAATTAGCATTAAATGCTAATTAACTTTCCAAATAACAATATATATATATATAAATAATATATATATATTAACGATTTTCCCAACAAAATCAACCTACACGTGCATCATAAACCCTAACGAGATAAATACGAACACTGAATTATACAGTGATAGCAAAATGGCAAAAAAAAATTCCCACAATTTTGCAAATCATGCAATTTACTTCTTATCCAATTATCGTTTTAATTCCCACTTCACGAAGGAATTCAAGAAAACAAATACCTATAACTACAAGTCACACAATACAAGATGAAGATAGGAACTGATTTTCTTGAGAGAGAAGTTCAGAGTTTTGGTTTTGTAAAACATGGACAAAGAAAAACAGAAAAAAGATTTGATCTTACTTGGATTCTGGATATTTTTTTAACGGAGAAGCTTTACTCCACGGTGGCGCCGCAAGATGGAGTGTTGACGCGGCCAAACAGAAGCGGGGGGTGAAGGTGTACAAGATTTCCGTGTACAAGTTTAGTTGTACGTGATTGTTTTTGTTAAGCCCACTTAACATTGATTCACAACTAAAAAAATGAACTATAAAGTTGAAAATTAAATTAAATTAAACTAAAAAAATCATCGTCAATCTAGATTAATTATGTGTGACACGTGTTCATGATAATATGGATTTTGGTCCATGGAATGGCACGAGTCAATTGCTAAAATAATATTTTATAAAAAAATAATTTCTAAAATAACACTCTTTAAAAATAATTTTTAAATTAATACTTTTGTATCACTTAAGCACTTATTTACTAAATGAATATTTACATAAAAAATAATATATATTTTTTAAGTTAATTTTACTATACTAGTATTTTGAAGAATAAAAAAATTGTTTTTATTAAGAAAATACAAATATATTACTATAAATCAGTTAAATGTATATATATTTTATTGATTTTATTTTAAAAATACGGAAAATTTTCTTTCTGACCTAATCGCAACAATTTTATTTCTTTTTTTATTCTTATTTAGGCTGTAATTATAATAATAAGAAATATTCCCCTTTTTATATAAAAAAAATAAAAATACATTTTGTTTGTTTGAAATAAAATAACTATACAAGTAAGCAAATAAAAAACAATTTTTTAATTTAAAAAAAACGGCACACATAACTTACAAAATAAAAAAAGCTAACATATATATTTATTTTTTTATTTGAAAATATAATTTTATTACAACAAAGTATATTTTATTGTAATTTAGTAATGTAAAAAATAAAAAAACATTATCCATATAGATATTTATTTATTAAGAAAATAAATAGGTGACAGAAAAAGTGCTAGTTTGAAAATTATTTTAAAAATGTTATTTTTGAATTTTTTTAAGGAATATTATTTTGACAATTCACTCGAATGGCACAGCGATTAAGGTGCCATCTATAACTAAAAATTATGAGTTCAAGTTCCATTAAAAAAATAGCAACTACGAATTTCTCAATTTAATAAAAAAAAATTAAAAAAACAACTATATAAAAAAAAATTAATAATAATATATTATACACATATATTATTATTATTATTAAATCAATCCCAATAATGATGTACTAATAAGATGTAAATGCCGAAAACCCAAGTAAGCAACGGTTAACTTAGATTGTTTTTTAAATTATTAAAATTCTAGTTACTTTTTGTGAAAGGAATCTAATACAAGTACTACACTATTTCCCCAATTCAGACTATTCTCAGTTTCTCACTAAATTTGCATCAAACAACTAACGTTAAAAGATGAGAGTAAAAAAATTACACTGCTGAGAATCGACCGAGTTTAGTGCTTCCAGCAGCAGGCAAGATCCATACACATGGTAGTTAAGGTATAGTTGCTACATATTCACAGAGAGGTGGTAATAAATCAAATCAAATCAAAATTCTTAATACCATCTTTAGGCCTCAAGAATCATCCATATTCTGATCATTATCATTATCACCGTCGTAATATTCATCATCGCGCTGGACTTGCTTGTCTTGCATGTGCCCTGGAAGAGATTTCAGTAAGGAAAATGGTTGGTACTTTGTAAAAACAGCAGAAAAACTAGTTTGCTCCAATTAGGAGGTGCCCATGATCCATCAGGTACAAGTTTTACTTACTGCTAACACGTTGATCAGGATTCTGCTCATCTTCATCAAAATCAGGGATATAAAAATCCGGAGGCACCTAGACATAACACATTCATGTTAAGCAGACATGTCATGATTTGGTATAATAAATAGTCCAACATGATATGTTTTGCAAGGTTGAGCTCAATTTTGACAACTGCAACCAGGCATTCAAAATGTACTCCCAAAATCCAGATTTAGGTTAATTAATATACATGATGTTCTTTTCAATAAGACAAACGAATAATACAAAGTCATTAGTGGGATCGTCATTAAAACAATAACAAATCAAGTTCTTTGATGACGTAAATAAGAATTTATATCTCAACCTATCCAAACTATAGCATCTTGTGTTCTATGAAATATAAATTTGGACTTGGAAGAAGTTGAATATTATGTTTACCTCTTGCATTTGTACACCGGGAGCATGTTGAATGGCGCTAAGATTTTCGCAGACTTGCTGTCTGATGTTGTTAAGGTATGATTTGCTATTCAAATTCTCCTGCCAGATAAACAAAATGTGAAGAGCTTCAAAGTAGCAGCTGCTTATTCAAACTATACGCTCCACCATAATAAAGAATCAGACAAAATAACTTCAGCCTGGTTATGTACACACATAACCAAAACTTATACTAGACGAGCACACAAGTAAGCTAATATTATTAATTGATCATAGATTCCTAGTCCTACAGCAACCCCAAGGGGGAAACAGGGGTGCATGATCTTTATGTACAGTTCGCATACCATGTGCCCGCTTGGACATTTCAAGGAGTTATCTGGAGAAAAATATTTGATGTATTCATTATCTGGTATCTCTGCGAAAAAAACAAGTACATTGATTAAGAAAGGCAGATAAGGTAGTTTCATTTTGTATGATATAAGACGTTATAGATCGCCTCCACGAACTTGTACCATGCACATGCGCAGAACACTGTGTAGTTAGATAGCATATAAATGAAGATTATAAAATATACCCTATTACAGAAGGGACCAAAAAGACAGAATGGAGAAAAGACCAAAGATAACATAAGATTTAAAGCAAAAAAGCTTCCAATAACTGGTAACATCAACTATATAACTCATAAGCTAACAGACAGGATGCAAGGTAACGGATTAGTAGATAGAATTATGGGCCAAAAAATACATTCACCAATTATATTTATGAGCGTGATATAAGCATCAAAAAGAGGACAAGAACGTTAGTAAGCCCAATGACACATTTAGTGCAAAACTGCCAAAACAAATTTAATCTTTAATCCATCAAACTCCAATACATATAACACATATTAGATTTGACACGCAGATACATGAACTCCACTATGAATAACAGATTATACGAACTTGACTTGCATAAACATGAACTCCACTGCAAATAAGACATATTAGAAAGTGACTCACAGATAGATGAACACTACTGTGTATACTAATGTGAACAGATTTTCTAGTCGAAATAGTCAACAGAGTCTATGGAAGTGCTGTATAACAGGTCACATAAACATAAAAAGTAATAAAATGGCAACTCTAAGTACATAAGCATACCATTAGGGAGCTCTACACCCAGAAGTGCTCCTGTCTCCACAGTCCAACATCTAGCCACATTCTCTTTGGTATATCCCCCACCTCCAGTTACCTGCAAGCAAAAGCTCTTTGTGGTATTAAAGACTAGAACTATATTTGCAGAAACGAAACTGCTAAACGTATTCTATTCAGAGGCATACCAGCAAAGGCAGATTGAGTTGCTTAACAAACTTCACACAAGCTGCATGCCCTGAAGGAAAGCTCAACAAAACAAGTAAACGATAAACAACAAGACAAAACCCAAAATGATGCTCGCAAGTGATAAGGAATGTGCTACTAAGTTATTATATTTATTTAAATGTTATTTAGATACCATTTCTAGACCAGTAAAAATTGGACTGCCCCTAAGCCGTTAGGCATTACATAGTATTTAAATAGTTAGGAAACTATCATTGGTTGCACCTTTCAGTACAAGTACATCGTATTATTTTCATATTAATTCATTCTTCTCTTAGAGCAAGTACTGTTGACTCTATTAAAAACATACAATATACAATAGAGTACATATGAGGGTGGAACAGAATAGGAATTCGTACTGATAAAATTACAAGCTTATTACCATCAACAGAAAGGTTGAAACATCCCAATCTGTCCCCAGCAAGTGAATCTGCTCCACATTGGAGAACAATAGCTCCAGGAGCATAGCACTCGACAACCTTCAGAATGATCTACAGAACGAACATGTAAGCAAATCCACTGTTGCTTAACAAAAAAACGCAACAACTGGAGCTGACATAAATTTTACCGTTTTAAACAGACGTAAGAAGCTCCCATCATCTATTCCATCCCTCAGAGGAACATTTATGGCATAAAATTTCCCTTCTCGTTCTCCAACATCCTTGAGAATTAAAAAAAAAAAAAAAACACAAAAACAGACTCCTTCAACAATGATACAAGAGGTCTAAAAGCAGTTTGCTTTCTCATAATGAGGACTTAAATCGTAATCTGAGTAATATCATGCCCACAGCAAAATCCTAACATCAAAGACTTCCTAAATGGATTTCAGTGTACCACTTCTAGAACCCAAAAAATTGCTAAATGAAGAGAGTAATCACTCTAGTACTGTTATTACTTGAAACTTAAATGAACATAATCATTTTAGTCGGACAGTTTTAAGGTACCATAAAGCCATTGGTAGTCAAGCTTAAGGAGAAAGATGCTATATTTTAAAATCTACAGACACTAGGACTAAAAGATGTATTAAGTCCATATCATAAATATTCTGAGAGACAACAGAAGAGCTAAATGCATGATATCTAGCATGTGTAGATACAAATTTGATAAATGCAGAATGTAAATATGTAATCATTCATAAGGTGGAAGTTCCACCAATTTAGATGAACTGAAATATGAAATTCAAGCAAATTGACCAAGAGAAACGGATGCATATTTTTTGAAGTATCATCATGTTTTCAACCAGTGTGACAGACAATATAATGCAACACACAAGTGAAGGAAGCACCTTGACATCACCTGTTCCAGGAAAGAACAAGTCACCATACTTGTGGAAACTAACTGTCATCACCCTGCCACATAACAAATCACCAATTAATTTAAAATACCGAAAATGAGTTAAGTCAAATACTGAAAAAAAATATTTTTTCAATTTCTTCGGGAGTAATGGCCGACACCTAAGCTTGCAGCCTAATTGCCTAAAAATTCTATGTTCATAAAAAACCAGTTTAAGGGTTTTTAGACAATGAAAATTTCTTTGTTCCACATTTGATTTACTTCCACCATCTATACCACATAATAATAAATTCAACCAGTTCTGGCAAGTATGATATCTTTGATATGCATCAGGTAGAAATTCAAAATACATGAAAAAAGAAAATTAAAAAGCTGGTAAAAATGTTGCCAAAATAATGGAACTAGTTCTCAAGGTCTAGGTGACAAAGTTCGGAGCGAAGTCATAATAACACTGCAAATTGTGCATTAGCATATCCACCCACATTTCTTAAGACATCTATCAATGCAATGATCACACGTCTAGCTGCACCGGTGCCACAAAAAGCACCACCATGCTCATACAAATGAAATAAAAATGATGAACTGCTTTAAGAAAACCACTGATTAATGTCTTCGGCATAAGGATATAAAATTAATTTAGTACCTATCAGTGAAGAAAAAGGCTTCTTCAACCCCATCACCATGATGCACATCAATGTCAATATAGAGCACACGAGCATGATACTTTAAAAGCTCTAGAATTCCCAGCACAAGGTCATTGATGTAACAGAATCCAGATGCCTCACACTTCTTTGCATGATGTAATCCACCAGCCCAATTTATGGCAATATCACATAGCCGGTTATTCAATCTCCGTGCAGCATCTGCAAGAAAACCAGCCTGGCTCAGTGAATCTTGTGCAAACAAGACTTGGTAGAGCCATCATATATGTAAACTGAACCTACCTAGAGTACCACCAGCATAAATTTGACAGAACTCGAACAGATTCTCGAAGACTGGACAATCTTCACCAAGATTATCTACAAAAAAACAATATGTGTAAAATTACACTACATCACCGAAAACCATATTTCAAATTACAAAGTGTTGTATTGCAAAAATCAACCGTATAGGTTGGTGCATGATTTTGGAAATTGTCATGATAAAAAAACATTAAACATATTACAAAACTGCTTATTTGCCTATCAATTTCAGAAGCGATAAACCTATAGCACATTTTCAAACTTAAGACTGTGATTTGCTAGTATCTCAACCATAAATTCAATAGAAATACGAAAATCACATACATTTGGCCATATCAATAGAGAATAGATCTTGCTTTTCGGGAGTGATTCTCTGTAGAAACTCCACATAATCCGGAGAATGGAACTGTGCTAGCTCCACAGGGTATGCCTTATGCGGCCTCTGTTTTTTCAGAAAAAAACTCATTAGCCAGAAAAGGCGCTTATCTTAACCAAAAATTATAACAAGAAAAAGGAGTAACAGTTAAAGTAAGCTCAGGATACGAACATAAATTTCCATCTTATTGTGAAGCTCGTAAGCGAGAACCAGATGATGGGTCATGCATAGCCGGTGTGGTTTCATTGGATGATTTGGCCCGAAGTAAACGTTGCCGACATCCCCTGCAGTTCCTTTCCTCAAGTCAGCACAGTTCCAATTGAAAGCAGAAAAACTCAAGAGTTAGAAAAAGAACCGTCATAGAAATACGAAATTCTGTCCTTGCTCCGCATTGTAGAGATGGGTGGAGGATGCAGAGGATGAACAATTGAATTGCGTTGGAGCTATTTCTTCAAGAAACGTAAGATTTGATCCACTTCCACCGGCGAGAAGTAAGAAGTGCAAAGACCAAAACCGGTTAGGGTTTTGGAACTGGAGACCTATAGGAAATTGCAGCGACTCCCCCTTCTCTCATTCTCTCCCCCTAATTCTGAATCGATGCTCCGTTTCTTACCAGTTCTTTCAAGCAATTTGGGATGTATCCCTTCCCCAATCAAAATGAAAGAAAGATCAAAACTTTGACATCAACAATGTTTTTACCGCGTATTATCTGATTTCTCTTCTTTATACCTTTTTTCTACGTTTTAATCATCTAATAAATAATAAATCGTAAATAAATTCTGCTTTCTTTTGGTTTTCCACATTTAAGTAAAATTTAAATTAATTAAAAAAAATCAAAATTTCGTCTATTAATTATTTTATTTTATTTTTTTTGAGTTAGAGAGGGGACTACAGGAAAATTCTACCTGGACGTTGTAAACGGTGCATAAAAGATGAAAACGTGATATTATTCTACAACACATGGTGATGGAGTATCAAATGCATGGTGATAGAGCTCACAAACTATTGTAATTTGGATACATGTTGTTATATGGAAGAGTCTTGAGAGAGAGGAGATGATGAATTTATAAGTAATGAATGTCTTCAATGTTTATGTTATAGAATTATAGTAGCATAGATTTAATAGTAAGTGTATTAATATAGTATAATTATTTAGGTATTGAAAAAAATAAATATTGAGAGTTGTGAAAGGTGGGCAGTTATTTCGATCTTGGAAGTGTAGAGTTTTGAGAGTTGAGAAAATTGTATAGTCAATTCGGTCTTAGAAGTTGGAAAATTTGATCATGTTGAGAAGATAGTGTAGTCAACTCAATTTAGAAAGTTTTGAATTTTGAGAGTTGGGAAAGTAGTTTTTAAGTGTATAAATATGGAAGTTGTGATCTTACATTTGTATTCACAACCTTACACTATTTTAATCTTAGCCAAATCTCCATCTACTATCTTTAACTAAGATGTATATTCGTTCTACGAACTACGACCATGTAGAAAATATCCTTGAAGTCCGAGTTTATATGGAAATTTCGTAGGACCAAAAGATTGGGATAAATCAATCACTAAATCGACTTGGGTCTCGTATTGAGGGAGCTACATTAAATCAAAACCTACGGTTTGGGAGTTTCATTCAGATAGAACCTTGCAAGCTTGAGTCCAAGTAATTGAGAAAGCAGTAAAGAAACTTCATTTTTGCATAAAAACAATTGAAAGTAGGCATCCTAGCATGCTTCAAATGAATATATTGTGAGTATCAAGCAATTAAGTTTATCGATTCTCGAATAGTCTTGTATATGAGTTTAATTTATTATGATTTTCTTTGACAGATGCACGAAATCAAGATGTTGTACATGCAAGAGGGAAAAACTAAATCAAGTTGGGAATTTGAGTATGTGTGGCAAATTGTAAAAGATTTTCCAAAATTTCAGGATGGTGCTAGGGTATCCTGACATCAATATCGTGTCTATCCTTCTCCTAATTAGGAAAGCTCGTCTCTTGATACACAAGGCTCAACATTCGAGAATTTAACTAATGATGGTGACAATATATTTGTCGGTTCTCCGTCATCGAGACCTATCGGGATAAAACAAGTCAAGAAAAAAGACCGAGATGGCAATCAAGCTTCTAAATATGTAGCTATAGAAGAAGAAAATAAGAAACTTTGCGACTTGAGCTATAAGCGATCCCACTACTCGTGCATTTGTGCAAGCACATCAAAAGGAAATCATAAAAAAAAATCTCGAGAACAAGGTTAGTCTGATCTTTATGCAACTCGTGGATTTTCTCCATATTTTAATAATATTGGAGGTTCTTGTTCTGATTTACTGCATTATTAGATCAATTTATCACTCGTGGTAATTTCATTGTTTGTCACATGTTTCTTATCTTAATTTGAATATTTCATGTGCTATGCATTTGTTTTAATTATGTCTTTCTTAATTTCTAGTAAGTATTGTATTTTTATTTCAAAACAAGTGTTGTATTAAAATGAATTGCCTTATAAATTAATGTTATTTTATAAAAACTATGTGTTACAAATATATTTTAAATAAGCATACATAAATTTAGGAATAAAAAACTACCCACTAACTAATTTAATTAAACAAAGGAAGAAGAAATTAAATCGTCTTCTCCGACTCTCCAGCGGAATACTACACTCGAAATACTTGTCAGGATTATACTCAACCGAGAATACCTAATTGATGGTGATAACTAACATGATGTTATATAAACATCGAATGAGTACATCTTTGCTGGTTTAATTGGTCAAAACGAGTTATGCCACTTAATATTGGAAAAAATATGCCAAATTTATCTGAATACTTCACAACATATGTTGTTCGACAGCTGAAATGCGCAAGTAATTACCAGAAAAGTTGAAGATCAGTTAAACAAACAACTAATCTCTGACTAAAGTAGGATTGGACTAACCATAATGATGATATCAAGAAACCAATTATATTTCCACTAAAGCCAAGCAAAACAATACGGCTGAAATCAATATGCTTAAAGTTCCCATCATTCCCCACAAAAATCAAACAACCAGAAAATGGAATAGTATCGTCTGATGACAAAGAAACGACATCCAGTAGTCAAATGTTCTGCATTCAGAAATTATTAGAATTGAAAGACAGAAAATTTCCAGATCATAAGGTTGAAAGGTATATATATCATTCCTTCTTTCCAATCCCATGAGACATATTGTAGATCCCTCTTCCCTACAGCATTGGAAAATAGCCTGTCACAATCACGAATACACCTGAATGCATATAAGGATAGAGAGATGGAAATTGAGGAGAAATCGACTCACAATGAGAAACAAAGAGGTGCCAGCCAAAGCCAAAGGAATAGCAACCGAAGTGAGCTTATCCATCCGTCCCTTCAAATATGTATGTTTATGAATGCTCTGAAAGACCTGTTGCTTCTCCAAGAGCTTCTCTCTCGGCCTAAAGGGTGCCTCATGTGCCTCAGACATGCTGCATGATTTCATTACTATAAACCTAATGTCTTTTATTGCAAAAATGCTACTATATGTTTATCGTCTTCTTTCGTATAAAAGTAGAGTCTTTATCATCGAAATGTTAGTAACTGGGAACCCACAATCATCAAACATATATCTTTGGAGAAACATAGAAGGCCTAAATGGTAACATGAGAAATTAATGGATGCCACTGCATTTCGATAGCCAATATCATTGCCACCGGCGCCACACTATTAAACCGCGCGAATGTTCATGTTCAAGCATCAATAGTACTAAAAACTATACAAAAAAAAAACTCAAAAACAATATTTGTTTACACCGAAAAACAAATAAACAATACGATGAAGAGCACGAAACAAAATAACCGAAAAATCCAGACACTATGTAGCAATCTAAAGCCGGTTAAGATTAAACTCTTGAGTTATCGCCAATACTAAACCAGCGCGCAGATCAATGTAGGGAGTGACTGAACCAGAGCGCAGATCAATGTAGGGAGTCGCAATAACAATAACACGAATATCACCAAACCAAATTCTAGACAAACCATCAGCAAATTAAACCTACGACTAACTTAAAGGCCAAAAATCCAGATTCATCAGCAAAAACAAATAAACCCATGAATGTAAACCCTAGATGAAATAAATCCACATCACCGAAATTAATGAAAAATAAAATTATAATAGAGCAAGACCAACCTGAATTCCAGAGGTTGAACCAAAAAAGCTGCAAGAGGATCGAAGAGATTGCGCGATATGGAAGTTGACGAGGGCAAGGTTGAGAAATGAAAATTCTCTCTTATTTGAAGGTACAATTTTCCAAGCGCACTCTAATTGGATGTCGGATCCGATCCGATAAGTGTTATTCGGGTTTCTAATTAGTTTCTGAGCGGGCCCAATTTTATGGACTGGGCCAATAGAAAAATTACCAAAAAACAATCGCGTTTTTTAAATCTGACTTACATCTTAGATAAAAAAGGAAAAAATTATATCAAATGCAAAATTATAGTCTCCGTTTTATTAGTATTGTATAATTTCTTTCGAATAGGGAGATTAATAAAATTAAATTGTGTAGTGTATGTTGTTTGAATTTTTGGTAATTAATTGGCACCCAAAAATTCTTTGTTTTTTTAGAAACAAAACATTACTAACGGGACATTCATTTCAAAAATACAAGACACTACTAATAGAACGGTGGGAATTTCGATTAGTCCGGGTAAAATCAAACAATCAGACAATGGAATAACATTCTTGATGACCAAGAAAGTACATCAAATTGTCAAATGGTCAGCATTCATAATATCATATTTTTACCAGCTGCACAGAGTACACTTACACATAGCGGCTTCGATAAGATTTAAATTCATGATCTTCAACCACAAGCTAAACACGTTAACCGTTATGTCATCTCATGGAAACAACCAATCTTATTTCTCTACAAGGTAAATTATTAGTTTTTCGTTCAAATTATGATAACACTTTAAATTTCTAAATTGAATAATAATAATAATAATAATAATAAATATTTATTGTATTTTGTAGATAGTCATCTTCATCAACTATTTATCTAGTGGATATCCGAAGAATATTCCATCATAAGCACGTAAATATTTCTTCAATTTTCATCACTAAATCCAATTATCTATAAAGTGAATTAAATAATTTTTATCCAATTTTTGGATGGTCTATCATGAATGTATTAATTAAAATATACACAAAGACAACGAGTTGGCCTAATAATCCAATTTAACCTCACATGCAATTAGTAAAAAACAATTGGAAGACGGTCAAGTAGGGATTATTATACTCGAAGTAATGCTCCAAATTAAATCTTCCATTATTTCATGAGCACTACGAGCTGTCTCCAGTGTTAAGCAGCCTGGAGAGTTATATTAAATAAGAATGCTATAACTAACAAATGCCGTTTAATTTTTTCAAAACATGCAATTTACAAATTAACTACCAACTTTGTTCATTTCATTATCAAAACATTTACCATGGTTTGAATCATTTCCAATTATTTGGAATGATAATCATCCACAAAAAACTAAAGATAAATTTTTAGATGTGAAAAAAATCTTGAATATGATATTACCTAATACTACAAATCATGAGATTTATACTATACCGGATAGAACGAGAATCCTTTCAAAAAGTGGGTTCTCATTTAATGACAAAATGACTTAAATACGACAAGAGTTTTTAAAAGTTGATCACGACTAGAATAGATATTTAATTTAAAGTTTAAACTGTAGTTATATGACCTTCAATGATAAGGGTACCAATAATTGTCCACGCTACAAAAGTGAAAGACCGGCAAAATAATGTACAAACCCGCGTTCTGAATGAAACAATTATTATATTCCTTCAGTCTTATGCATTTTGTATCACTTTTTTATTCCATGATAATTTTTCTATACATAATTAAAAACCTTCTTTTTGTGAAACGCATTATTTCTCTCACCACAACTAGCAATTCTCCATAATAAAAAATTGAAAGCAAACTAAGGGAGTATTATCTTGTGCTGTTAAACTCCCCAAATCAGACATCCACGTCCAACGATGCATTCCGTTAGCCAATCTGTCCTTCTAGAATGTCTAAACACAGATAAATATTTAAATCTCATTAAGAAGCACAAAATCTGGGAATATGATCTCTTAAATCTTAATATATACTTATATGACTTATATTATATTAGAGAATTATTTGACTGCTAAAACACGCTTTTAAGCATAAACTTTACATTATTTTAGACGCTTATCATGTTTAGATTAAAAATATAGCAAATTCGTTGGTTCCAGGAAGGGGTGCGTTGGCACGCTTTTTTATTAATACTATAAATATTTAAAACTACATCTCAGCACGTTTTAAAGTTATACTGAGCAAGGTAACACCTATTGACCGACCCTTTACTCCTCTCAACGGATTTGGACGAATCGGGAAAAAAATAGTTTTCATTTGTTTATCCTCACACCTACAGTTGTATTATTCTTTCTATTTCGAACGTGGTCATGAATGGGTAACAATTTTATAACAAGAAATCAATAATTCAGAGTTGTTAGAACATTATGTCCATCCAAGAATACAAATGTACTTTTTATTTATCAATCAAGTTGGTTGAAAAACGTCACAAAGAACAAAGAATAACACAATATTATGATGATATTTTCATAATGTTAATGCATGTGGAAATATCAATAATAAAATGTTCTGTATCTGCTCCACTATTATAGTAATATTTGATAACAATAATAAATTGACTAATTTTTGAGACACCAAAACAAGTTCAAGACTTAGTTTTTAAATACTCCATCTGTCTCGTTATTAGTATTATGTTTTCTTAATCAGACTGTTCCGTTATTGTTATTTGTTTTTTAAAATAAAAAAATTAATTCCTAATCCTAAATAAAGTAAGTCACTCTTTACTAACTACCCACTCCATATTTTTATTTTATCTCCAAAACCATCTCTCACACGATTCCGTTCCGAACTTATAAAATTTATTAATATTCAACTTTTTGAAATTTTATTATTTAGTCAATTACAATAAAAAAAAGGAAAAATAAAAATTACAACAACTAAGTCTTATTAGAATTTGGATGAATTCTCGGTCATTCCAATCAATCGTTATCCGAAAATTGTGTTCATTTCTTAATACAATTACAAATTATAAAATAAATACCTAAATAAAATTTCTTAATTTCTGTGCTGAAAAAATATGATAATAATAACGGATAAGTATTAACATTCATTTTTAAAATTGATTGTTTGGAGCCAAGTGTTTTAGATATTTTTGAGATATAGTTATTTTTGTTGGAATTATTAAAAAGTGGAAGGTTGAGAAACACACATTAGAAATCAGAAGATACTACAGATTTATGCGCTTCTAAACAAAAACTGCCAGCGTCAGTATGTTGGCGTTAAACATTAAATAATAATACGACGACGTGGGAGGAGAAGTTCGCCTGAGCTGTTAAGAATAAGTCAAACAATTTTCGATCAATGATAAATCTCCACGTCATCACAAATCACTTCAAGTCGAGTCGTTCGCGATGTAGAGAATCGTAGCCCTTTCACACCAACAATATTATAGTTTGTCGTCCAATTCTGACCAGACTTGAGAGTGAAAGCGCAGATATATAATGTATATTCAAAATGAGAAGACCTCGCAACTCAGAAGAATATATGCCACTCTCCGTTTCGATTTCTCTCGCTCTACAACGAGATTAAGTGAGAGAGAAGCTGAAGAGCATCTAGACCTCTATTATAATTCTTCTGTACCAAGCCACTTAGCTTGCTTTCTACTGCTGAGCAGAGCGTCAACGACAAGGTGGCGGGAGAGAGTGGTCAGTGAGGGGTAAATCGATCAATGGCGTCGCCGTTGGGGAGGGATGAGCTGGCGCTCTCGTCGAGCAGCCGGCGGAGCTGGAGATCGCAGAGCATAAAGGAGGTGTGGCAGGGGCCGCCGGATGTGTTCACGAGGAACAGCACGCGGCGGCAGGAGGTAGACGACGAGGCGGAGCTGCGATGGGCGGCCATCGAGAGGCTGCCGACGTACGACCGGCTGAGGAAGGGGATGATGCAGCAGGTGCTCAGCAATGGGAGGGTGGTTCAGTCAGAGGTCGACGTCACCAACCTCGGTCAGCAGGATAAGAAGCAGTTGATGGACAGCATTCTCAAGGTTGTGGAGGATGACAATGAGAGGTTTCTCGAGCGGCTCAGAAATAGGACTGACAGGTCCCTCTCTCTGTCCCTCTCTCTCCCTCTCTCTTTCTATTTTGAATGTTCAGCACAAATTTGGAATCTGAATATTTAAACTTTAAATGCTTTGGAGAAGTATTGTTTAAAGTTGCTATTGATTGTAACAGGGTGGGAATTGAGATTCCGAAGATCGAAGTGAGATTCCAGAATCTGAGTATTGAGGGAGATGCATATGTTGGAACAAGAGCACTTCCAACTCTGCTCAACTCAACGCTTAATACTATAGAGGTATGTATGGTTAAATTTCTTCAAAAATATGTAAATTTATTGGATGTTAAAACTGAAGGATATATATATTCAAGCATTCGACTTTTTTGCGTCTTCTTTCTGAAGTCTGGACTAATGCAACAGAAAGGTCCAAGCTATAATATTTTGGAAAAAAAAAAAAACAAAATAATTCAGATTTTAATGTGGAAAAGTTTAGACAACATTAAACAAGATATATAGATAACCCGCAAACTATATATTTGTGATCCTTCTTTGTGCTTTATCTAGCGTCCTGTAGTAAAGTTGGTAATGAATTTGGATTATTGATTGAATAGGCTGCTCTAGGAAAGATCGGGCTCTCTCCGTCGAAGAAAAGGGTTGTTAAGATACTTCAAGATGTTAGTGGAGTTGTAAAGCCATCAAGGTATGCTTACATTAAGTTAATCTATCGTTGTACCATGATCCGTTATCTAGCACTAGTTGAAACTGGCCTTTATTTTGCAACATCTTTCGTGCAATTTTCCTAAATATTCCAATGCTTGTTTTCAGGATGGCATTGCTTCTTGGTCCACCAAGTTCAGGGAAAACTACATTGCTAAAAGCTCTGACAGGAAAAGCTGATGATGATATGAGGGTATGCTTTTACTTCATCCTATAAGAGTTCTTTAAGATTTTGGTATAAACTGCATATTTAACATTATTTACTTGTTTCTCATTCCTTTTCTATACGTATTATGTACTATGTTGGTTTTATCTTTTCTAAAAGGTGCTTCGGCTGATTATGTTATGAACAGGTGACCGGGAAAATAACCTACTGTGGCCATGAGTTTCACGAATTTGTTCCCCAAAGAACTTGTGCTTATATCAGTCAGCACGATCTCCACTATGGTGAAATGACGGTTCGTGAGACATTGGATTTCTCAGGTAGATGCTTGGGAGTTGGAACAAGGTATGATCTGCTGGCCGAGTTGTCAAGAAGAGAGAAAGAAGCATGTATCAAACCTGATCCTGAGATAGATGCATTCATGAAAGCCACTGCTGTTGTTGGCCTAGAAACGAGCTTGATCACTGATTACGTCCTCAAGGTTCCTTCCTTTCCATTGCACCTATAAAATTCTGACCTCAAAACAACCAGCTTAACATGAATATGGATTTTTCAGATTCTTGGATTGGATATTTGCGCGGATATTATGGTTGGAGATGACATGAGAAGGGGTATTTCTGGTGGACAAAAGAAGCGTGTCACTACTGGTATGTAAACATTAGTCTATTATCGACCAAAGTTCACAGTTTCAATACTAATTCTTCTCTGAAATTTGTTTTTGCTAATGCAGGGGAAATGTTGGTAGGACCAGCAAAAGCATTCTTCATGGATGAGATATCAACTGGACTAGATAGTTCCACCACATTCCAGATTGTCAAATATATGAGGCAGATGGTGCATATCATGGATGTGACCATGGTCATCTCTCTCTTGCAGCCTGCTCCTGAGACATTTGATCTTTTTGATGATGTCATTCTTCTTTCAGATGGTCAGATAGTTTATCAAGGTCCTCGAGAGAATGTTCTTGAATTCTTTGAGTATATGGGATTTAAATGTCCTGAAAGGAAGGGAGTTGCAGACTTTCTGCAAGAAGTTACTTCAGAGAAGGATCAAGATCAGTATTGGTATAGAAAGGATCAACCTTACCGTTATGTATCTGTACCCGAGTTTGCAGAGGGCTATAATAATTTCCACATTGGCCAACAACTAGCAGCACAACTTAAGGTGCCGTATGATAAGTCGTTAATGCATCCCGCAGCACTGGTGAAACAAAAATATGGTATCTCTAACTGGGAGCTTTTCAGAGCTTGCTTCTCTAGGGAGTGGCTCTTGATGAAGCGCAGCTCATTTGTGTACATCTTTAAGACAACGCAGATAGTAATAATGGCCGGTATTGCTATGACAGTTTTCTTGAGAACTGAGATGAAGTCTGGTAGAATTGAAGATGCTGCTAAGTTTTGGGGTGCATTGTTTTTCAGTCTTATTAACATCATGTTTAATGGAATGCAAGAGCTTGCTATGACCGTTTTTAGGCTTCCTGTGTTTTATAAACAGAGGGACTCTCTGTTTTATCCTGCTTGGGCGTTTGCTTTGCCCTTTTGGGTGCTTAGAATTCCTATTTCTGTGGTGGAGTCTGGACTATGGGTTGCTCTTACGTACTACACCGTTGGCTTTGCACCTTCTGCTGCTAGGTAAGATGAATCATGCATTTCAAAGATTTTAGAAGTATGACTTAGTGATATGTGGGCTAATGGTTAATACTTTACACACACTTGCAGGTTTTTCAAACAACTCTTGGCATTCATTGGGGTGCACCAAATGGCTCTCTCTTTGTTCCGTTTCATTGCAGCAGCTGGAAGAACCATGGTTGTTGCCAATGTTATGGGATCGTTTGTTTTGCTTTTGGTTTTTGTGCTGGGAGGCTTCATCGTTGCTAAAGGTCAACATCTTCACATGAAGTTATTTGTTTTCAAATATTGGAACATTCAATCAATAAATGTGATGACAATTATGCTCTGCTTTTGATTTTTTTCAGATGATATTAAAGATTATATGATATGGGGATACTATGTTTCTCCTATGATGTATGGACAAAACGCTATTGCCATCAATGAGTTTCTTGCTGAAAGATGGAGTGCAGTAAGTTTCAAATATGTTAATAGCGGAGTATATGTTATAAATTAATTTTCTAAGATATACCAATATTGATATAACCATAATTTTTGTTTCAGCCTATCAATGGTACCACGGTTGGAAAGACCCTTCTAAAGGACAGAGGTTTATATAGTAATGAGTCTTGGTACTGGATATGCATCATGGCTCTTTTTGGTTTCTCTCTCATATTCAACATTTTCTTCATCCTCGCTTTGACATACTTAAAACGTAAGTGATTTTCTACTTTTTATGATCTTGAGTTGCTTATGAGAGAGCTCACCTATTAACAACGTTCTTGCTCTATCTCAGCTTCGGGTGACAATAAGGCTATCATATCAGATGAGAGCAAGAATGGTAAAAAGCATCAAACTACAAATGCTGAAGGTATATGCTGCTTGTTATGATACATAAATCAATATTCGAATATAAATCATAGATTCTGTTGTTTGTTGGAAAAAAAAAAAAAAAAAAGAGATCTTCATTTTCATAAACTGATGATTAAGGGTGGTGATGATTTAGGTGTTCAAATGGCTATTAGAAACAGTGATGCAAGCGCCACCGGAGCAGCAAGTACTGAACCAAAAAGAGGGATGGTTTTGCCATTTGAGCCCCTCTCTCTTTCCTTCAATCATGTGAACTACTATGTGGATATGCCAGCAGTAAGTTTGTCTCTGAACCACTCGGTTTGACGTCTATAAGGTGTACTAATGGCTAACTCAATGAACTACTCTATTCAGGAAATGAAAACTCAAGGGGTTGATGAAGACAGACTTCAGTTGCTGCGAGATGTTAGTGGAGCTTTCAGGCCCGGTGTCTTAACAGCATTAGTAGGTGTCAGTGGAGCCGGAAAGACAACGTTAATGGATGTGTTAGCCGGTAGAAAGACCGGAGGATACATTGAAGGGAGCATAAACGTTTCAGGCTACCCAAAGAACCAAGAAACATTTGCTCGCGTCAGTGGATACTGCGAACAGAATGACATCCATTCTCCTTATGTCACAGTATACGAATCACTTATTTACTCTGCTTGGTTACGTCTTTCTCAAGACGTGAAGAAAGAAACAAGAAAGGCAAGTTATAAGCATACATGTCATATAGTTTCATAAGGCTAGTAACCAAAACACAATCAATCTTGTCTAAGAGAAAACAATCTTTTATCTTTCAGATGTTTGTGGATGAGGTTATGGACTTAGTCGAGCTGAATCCCTTGAGGAACGCTCTTGTCGGACTTCCGGGAGTTGATGGCCTTTCAACTGAAAGGAGAAAGAGGCTTACTATTGCAGTGGAATTAGTTGCTAATCCTTCCATAATCTTTATGGATGAGCCCACATCTGGACTTGATGCCAGAGCTGCTGCCATTGTCATGCGCACAGTGAGGAACACGGTGGATACGGGCCGAACAGTTGTTTGTACTATCCATCAACCTAGTATTGACATTTTTGAAGCTTTTGATGAGGTACAATAACATACTCAAAACAATCTAGTACTATATATCTTAGTATTGCTGCAAATAGGCTTACAGTTACGTTGATTCTTCTTGCAGCTATTATTGATGAAGAGAGGAGGACAAGTTATCTACACCGGACCTCTCGGTCGCCAGTCTCACAAACTAGTTGAATATTTTGAGGTGAGGTTTTCTTTATACTCATATTTCCTTCTCTTAGGCTAGCATTTGCCCTTCGAAGGCAATTCATTGATATATAATTCTTCGATTTTGCAGGCTGTGCCTGGAGTTCCAAAGATTAAAGATGGTTACAATCCAGCTACTTGGATGTTGGAGGTCACCTCTTCTGCTGCTGAGGGTCAACTGAGTGTAGATTTTGCAGAAGTTTATGCAAATTCTGACCTTTATCAGTAAGTAAAAAAAGACATAGCACCCTTTACTCATGCTGCTAATGTTTGCAACCCTGCATTGATTTGAAGCAACTTTGTACAAACTTTGTAAATACTTTTCTTAATTTTTAACTATTTCAGGAGGAATCAAGAACTAATAAAGGAACTAAGCAGTCCAGCAGCGGGGTCGAAGGACCTCTACTTCCCTACACAATACTCGCAATCCTTCTTAACTCAATGCAAGGCTTGCTTCTGGAAGCAAAACTGGTCATACTGGAGGAACTCAGAGTTCAATGCTATTCGATTTTTCTCAACAATCGTCATTGGTGTTATGTTTGGTGTTATCTTTTATGGGAAAGGGGACCAAATGTAAGCTACATTTCTTCACTTCCAGTCAATCTTGAAATTATTTCTTTACTGACAAGAACTTGTGTGTGTGTGAAACAGACATAGGCAACAAGACCTTCTCAACTTGCTCGGTGCTACTTATGCTGCTGTGCTTTTCCTTGGAGCTACCAATGCTTCTGCAGTTCAGTCTGTTGTGGCGATTGAGAGAACCGTTTTCTACCGCGAAAGGGCTGCAGGGATGTACTCAGAATTGCCTTATGCATTTGCTCAGGTAATTGAAAACAACTTGCTTAATGAGTTTGATTGGGAGATTGGAGTTTTAAGGAAATACTCATATCCCACATCGAAGTATTGAATACTCATCACAAATACATAATTCTCAACTGTTTGTGTTTGTGTAGGTTGCAATAGAGACATTGTACGTGGCAGTTCAGACATTCGTTTACTCTCTAATCCTCTTCAGCATGATTGGATTCCCTTGGAGTGCAGAGAAATTCATGTACTTCTACTACTTCATATTCATGTGCTTCACTTACTTCTCAATGTACGGCATGATGGTTGTTGCATTGACTCCCGGCTTCCAAATCGCCGCCATTGTCATGTCCTTCTTCCTTAGCTTCTGGAACTTGTTCTCCGGCTTCCTCGTCCCACGTCCGGTATGCATTTCTTCTTCAAACACTCCCAAGATTTATACATACAAGGAAATCCAAGACTTTAACTGTTAAAATATGTTAATGAATGCAGCTTATCCCAATCTGGTGGAGGTGGTACTACTGGGCTTCTCCAGTCGCCTGGACTATCTACGGAATTTTCGCATCTCTGGTAGGCGACCGGACAACGCAGCTGGAGCTCCCGGGCAACATTGCACAAACTACTGTGAAAGCTTTCCTTAAAGACAGCTTGGGCTATGATCATGATTTCCTTATTCCTGTTGTTTTCGCCCATATCGGTTGGGTTCTCCTCTTCTTCTTCGTGTTCGCTTACGGTATCAAGTACCTCAACTTCCAAAGGAGATGAGGTTTCTCTTGGAGGACTTTCAGAATCTGTATAGGCTCTGCTCTGTAGGAGACATGCAGTCTCTCTGTTTTTCTTGTGCTGTATAGCTTTGTATTCTTTTCTCTCAATTTTACAAATTCATTATGTATCAGTGTATTCAGTACTTGCTTATGTATCACGTGGAATGAATTTTTTGGACTGAAGCTTGATTTTATCTTTACTCATACCTTTCTCCTCTTAGTCCGTTAATTTCGACAAATTATCCATTTTTTAATCCGTTTTACAAAAAGTTGGAATTTCTTTTCATGACTTTCTTGCTTCATTAATTAAAATATAATTTGGGAGACCATTCACCATAATCATCATAGTCTAACGAATATGTCTGCCACTTTAGAAAAGAATTGAATTCTAAAGTGCACTTTCATACTGGAAAACTGCAGAACCATCCAAGAATCTCTGTTTAACTTTATTGAAAAAAGAGGTCAATTTTAGGATTTTAAAAAGAGAGCTAAAATCCCTTTTCTTGATCACAAAGAATAAGCATAAACTAAAGAATGGTAGATGAAAAAGGAGAAAGAAAAAAAAAGCAGATAGTATATCTTCGTCTCTTCAACACACAGAAAGAAAAAAGATCTAGAGAGATGAAGTGGTTGAAGAAACTCAATCTTCCTCACCTTGTCCTTGTTATGAGTATCTTATTTAGTATATCTTCATTATCTGAGCAAATCCCAGTGAGTTATTGTGGGAATATCAAGATTGAAGAACCTTTCTTTCATCAAAATTCTTCCCTCTTAAGCCGTATAATCCTCTGCAAATCCAAGCAGCTTTACTTGAGAACAACAATCGGCCTCTTCCAAATCCACTCAATCGACTACACCACCAAACACATCATCCTTTCCCACACTTCATGTTCTTCTACATCCAACTTCATCTCTCCTCACCGTCTCTCCGCCGGATTCCCTCCTCCCTCCACGCCAAACTCCTTGATTCTCTTTAACTGCTCCAACCGAACTTCAGAAGCTCCCCTTGTTCCATGTAACAACACTACATTGCCACGTGGCAGCTTCTGCGGTTCATCATGTTGGGCAGCTGACGCGGAGAAGCTCGAGAGAAGCTTCGATCCGAAGAAAATGGATTGCACGCACTACAGGCGAGTGTATGCAGGTGGTAGCGAGATGGGGACGAGGATTTCTTTTGATATCCCGGATCACGTGCCGAATCCGTGCGACGAGTGTGGGAAGCGTGATGGCAACTGCGGCGTTGCGTTGAGATGCGCTTGCCACCCCATACAATGCAGTGAGTTTTTGGAGTTGGAAGATTTTTAATTTGATGTCGGATTCATTACAACCTTAGGATTTAAAATCAATAGAATTGATGTTTTTTATTTTATTTTATTTTATGCAGAGGATAAGGTGAGAGGAGCAGCTGTGAGGGCATCCGGTAACATGCTTGTTTCTCAGGCTTTCTTCGTCGTGGTGACCATTTTCTTACTTGGATTCTGAGTTTTGTGAAAACAGTTTTAGATTAATTAGATGTAGTTGAAGATTGCAAGACTGAAAGTGTTACTTATCTACTGTTTCTTGCTTTATTTTGGCTATCTAACAAAGATCCGTGAGGCGGGTCAAGATCCGTAAGACGTCTCCTGCATTTTATTACCTAAATTTTGTTGAGTCTAGCCTCCATGTTAGGTAATAGTCTCCTTAGCTAAGGGAATAGGGTGGCTACTAGGTTGCTCAATTTTTTCAACAATTATGGACTATAGGAATAGTGTTACTTGCCTATAAAAGACATGCATTCTTCATTTGGAAGAACATCCCTCAATCTCATTTCTCCCTCTCTCTTCCTTCGTTTTTTTTCTTCTTGTGGGTTTGTAAAGAAAAATTCTCTTTACTTATGGTAGTAGGAGAGTGTTGGAGTGTTAGGGTAAAAGTTTTACTCTAAGTAAGGGGTTCTTGTGAGTACAAAATAGTGAGGTTGTTAGTAACACCGAGTGTATTTATTTTGTTGTAACCATTCTCTATGTACCTACCATTTATAGTAAAGAAATATTCGGAGCTATTGTTCCCGTGGATATAGCCTTAAAAGGGTGAACCACGTAAATTCCCGGTGTCATTTATTCATTGTTTTATGTCTGTTATTGTTATGAGAATATTAGTTGTGATATATTGTATTATTAAATTACTATAGTAAATTGTGTATGAGAAATGTGGGCTTAAAAGTGATCGTTGCGATCCTCGTTGTGGTGGTTTTGTGTGGTCACTAAGACCCCGATCCCATAGTGGTTTTAAGCGTGGTCGATGCGACCCATCCATACTTATTTGACTATTTACTTAGTGTGGTTTAATAATCCAATAGTCTTCTTTTATTCTAATTAATCCCGCTGCGCCCCAACAAGTGGTATCAGAGCCACTTAAGATGGAGGCAAGAACTGACAAAATGGTTAGTTTAAATGGCACGAACTATCACATTTGGAGAAACAAGATGAAGGATCTCCTAATGGTGACAAAGTTGCATTTCCCTGTGTTTAGCATAGCTAAACCGGAAGACAAAACTGATGAGGAGTGGGTACTCAAGCATGATCAAGTGTATAGTTACATTCAACAGTTTGTCGATGATAATGTGTATAATCACATTTGTGGAGAAATTCATGCACGTTCCTTGTGGAACAAGCTCGAGGAGCTATATGCCTCGAAGACCGGCAACAACAAACTATTTTATCTGACCAAGTTGGTTCAGACAAAATATAAGAAGGGCACATCCTTGGCGGATCACTTGAATGAAATTCAATGGATCGTAGATCAGTTGTCTGGTATGAGCATGAAGCTGGAGAATGAGATGATAGCTCTCTTGGTGCTGGCTTCCCTGTCAGAATCATGGGAGACGTTAAAGATTTCACTTACCAACTCTGCTGCAAATGGTGTTGTTAACCTGGACGCTGTCAAAAGCGGAATTCTTAATGAAGAAATGAGGAGAAAGTTACAAGGTGTCTCCAAATCCTCTTCACAGTCAGATATTCTGGCTGTGGATTCAAGAAGCAGAGGAAGAAGTGAGTCGAGAGGCTCTAAGCAAAGAGGCAAGAGTCGAGGGAAGTACACCAAATTTGCTAATGTCGTGTGTCACAACTGTAAGCAAAAATGTCACATAAGAAGATTTTGCCCAAAGCTCAAGCAAGATAGGAGCAAAGGCAAAAGAGAAGATAACAGTGATGACGACGGGGCAAATTCTGTTGAGGAGTTCAATATTGTCTATGAATCTGATATAGTCAATTTGACAACTCAGGAGACAAGCTGGGTGATTGACAGTGCTGCAACCATTCATGTGACATCAAAACGAGAATTTTTCTCATCTTATACACCATGAAATTATGGTGTTGTGAGAATGGGAAATGGTAACCTTTCCAAAGTTATTGGTAAAGGAGATGTCTATTTGGAGACAATGAATGGTACGAAGCTGATGCTGAGAGATGTCAGGCACGTTCCAGAAATGCGTCTAAATCTGATATCCATAGACAAGTTGGACGGGGAAGATTATTGCAACACCTTCTACCATGGTCAGTGGAAACTGACAAGAGGCTCATTGGTGGTGGTCAAGGGCAAGAAATGGTCAAAGTTGTATGTGACAGAAGCCAAGCTCTCCCAAGAACTCGTCAACTTAGCGGAGAATGGTGATGTGATTGAGTTGTGGCACAAACGGCTTGGTCATATAAGTGAGAAGTCCATGGTGAAGCTGGCTCAAAAGAATATCATACCAGGATTGGATCATGTCCACCTAAAAAGGTGTGTTGATTGCTTGGCAGGAAAGCAAAACAGAGTTGCTTTCAAAAGTTCTCTTCTTTCCAGAGAAAAGAATGTATTGAATCTGGTTCACTCAGATCTGTGTGGACCCATCTCCAAATCACTAGGAGGAGCCCAGTATTTCGTGACGTTCATTGATGACCATTCACGAAAGACTTGGCTATAAACCTTGAAACACAAGGATCAAGTGCTAGAAATTTTCAAACAATTCATGGTCCTGGTGGAAAGGGAGACTGGAAAGAAGTTAAAGTGCATTCACACAGATAATGGTGGAGAGTACATTGGTCCATTTGATGCGTTTTGTAAGGAGCATGGAATACGCCATCAATTTACACCACCAAAAACACCACAGTTAAATGGTATAGCTGAGAGGATGAATAAGACCTTGATGGAAAGAGTCAGGTGCTTACTTTCACACTCGAAGTTGCCCAAATCTTTCTGGGGGGAGGCAGTGCTTGCAGCAGTGTATGTCTGGAATCTTTTACCCAGTGTCCCTTTGAAGTATGAAACTCCAGAGACGGTGTGGAGGGAAAAAGAGGCTTCTTACAAACATCTGAGGGTGTTCGGTTGTAAGGCTTTTGTCCATATTCCAAAGGATGAAAGATCAAAATTGGATGCCAAGACACGACCCTGTGTATTCATCGGTTATGGCCAAAATCAGTTTGGCTATAGATTCTATGATCCAATCCAGAAGAAACTTATCAGAAGTCGTGATGCTGTGTTCATCGAGTCTGAGACCATCGAAGATATTGTTAAGGCTAGGAAAGATGCTCCTAGTCCTGGTGCTAGCCCGTCAAACTTTGGGCTAGTGCCTCCAACATCGGTACCTGGAGATGTTGGAGAGGAAGTACAAAGTGATCAGGATGAGATAGTTGAACCTAATGCTCCATCAGAGGTTCATCCAGATATCCTTGATTATGATGGTCAACCAGTTGCAGAGGGTACTCCAATTCGCACGAGATCTGGTAGAGTGGTGCGACCCTTTACTAGATATTCACCGAATGAGTATGTGTTACTTACTGATGGGGGAGAACCAGATAGCTTTGAAGAAGCTATGAATGATGAACACGAGGATAAGTGGATGGAAGCCATACAAGATGAGATGAGGTCATTACATGAGAACAAAACTTTTGAGCTACTGAAGTTGCCTGAAGGAAAAAGAGCTTTGAAGAACAAGAGGGTGTTCAGAATCAAGCACGAGGAACACAACCGTCAGCCACGCTTCAAAGCTAGACTAGTCGTAAAGGGCTTTAGTCAGATAAAAGGTATAGACTTTGATGTGATATTTTCACCGGTGGTGAAAATGACATCCATTCGTACTGTGTTGGGACTAGCAGCAAGTCTCAACTTGGAGGTTGAGCAAATGGATGTGAAGACGGCCTTCCTTCATGGAGAATTGGAGGAAGAGATTTACATGGAGCAACCGGAAGGCTTTGAGACGAAGAGAAAGAAGGATTACGTCTGCAAGCTCAAGAAAAGCTTGTATGGCTTGAAGTAAGCAGCGAGACAGTGGTACAAGAAGTTTGAGTCAGTTATCGGGGAGCAAGGTTATAACAAGACTACTTCAGATCACTGCGTGTTTGTGAAGAAATTCCCTGACGATGAATTTATTGTATTGTTGTTTTATGTTGACGACATGTTGATTATCGGTCGGAACATTTCCAGAATCAATGATTTGAAAAAGCAGCTGAGTAAGTCTTTTGCTATGAAAGACTTAGGACCAACAAAACAGATTCTTGGCACGAAGATTATCCGAGATCAAGATGCCAAGAAGATATGGTTGTCATAGGAGAAGTACATTGAGAAAGTACTTTAAAGATTCAACTTGGACAAAGATAAAGCAGTTAGCTGTCCTTTGGCTAATCACTTTAGGCTAAGTTCTAAGCAGAGCCCATCAACAGATGGAGAAAAGACGGAGATGGATAAAATTCCATATGCATCTGCTGTGGGAAGTTTGATGTATGCCATAGTGTATACACGACCAGATATTGCTCATGCAGTCGGAGTAGTAAGTGTTGGGGCGCAGCGGGATTAATTAGAAAAAAATAAGACTATTGGATTATTAAACCACACTAAGTAAATAGTCAAATAAGTATGGATGAGTCGCATCGGCCACGCTTAAAACCACTATGGGATCGAGGTCTTAGTGACCACACAAAACCACCACAATGAGGATCGCAACGATCACTTTTAAGCCCACCTTTCTCAGACACAATTTACTATAGTAATTTAATAATACAATATATCACAACTAATATTCTCATAACAATAACAGGCATAAAACAATGAATAAATGATACCGGGAATTTACGTGGTTCACCCTTTTAAGGCTACGTCAACGGGAACAATAGCTCCGAGTATTTCTTCACTATAAATGGTAGGTACAGAGAGAAGAGTTACAACAAAATAGATACACTCGGTGTTACTAACAACCTCACTATTTTGTACTCACAAGAACCCCTTACTTAGAGTAAAACTTTTACCCTAACACTCCAACACTCTCCTACTACCATAAGTAAAGAGAACTTCTCTTTACAAACCCACAAGAAGAAAAACAATGAAGGAAGAGAGGGAGAAATGAGATTGAGGGATGTTCTTCCAAATGAAGAATGCATGCCTTTTTATAGGCAAGTAACACTATTCTCATAGTCCACAATTGTTGAAAAAATTGAGCAACCTAGTAGCCACCCTATTCCCTTAGCTTAGGAGACTATTACCTCACATGGAGGCTAGACTCAACAGTAATCAGATTCCTTTCTAATCCAGGAAAGAAACATTGGGCTGCAGTGAAGTGGATCCTCTGTTACCTACAAGGTACCTCCAAAATATGTTTATGTTTTGGAGATGAAAAACTTGTACTTGTTGGCTATATAGATGCTGACATGGCATGAGATGTTGATTCAAGGAAGTCTACATCGGGTTTCCTGATTACACTATCAGAGGGAGCAGTATCATGGCAGTCAAAGTTACAAAAGTGTGTAGCTTTTTGTACAACAGAGGCATAGTTCATTGCAACAACAAAAGCGTGTAAGGAGCTGCTATGGATGAAGAAGCTCTTGAATGAACTTGGGTTCAAACAAGAACGTCCACAGTTATTCTGTGACAGTCAAAGTGTTATTCATCTAGCAAAGAATGCATCATTTCACTCAAGGTCAAAGCATGTTGACGTGCGTTATCACTGGATTCGGAATATGTTGGAAATGAAGCAACTACAACTAGAGAAGATTCATACCGAAGAGAATGGATCAGATATGTGTACCAAGACTCTTCCAAAAGAAAAGTTTGAGTATTGTCGATCATCAGCAGGAATGACGAGCCTCCCATGGAGGCGAGAGGGGGAGAATTGTTGAGTCTAGCCTCCATGTGAGGTAATAGTCTCCTAATCTAAGGGAATAGGGTGACTACTAGGTTGGTCAATTTTTTCAACAATTGTGGACTATGGGAATAATGTTACTTGCTTATAAAAAGGCATGCATTCTTCATATGGAAGAACATCCCTCAATCTCATTTCTCCCTCTCTTCCTTCGTTTTTTTTCTTCTTGTGGCTTTGTAAATAGAAGTTTTCTTTACTTATGGTAGTAGGAGAGTGTTGGAGTGTTAGGGTAAAAGTTTTACACTAAGTAAGGGGTTCTTGTAAGTACAAAATAGTGAGGTTGTTAGTAACACCGAGTGTATCTATTCTAATGTAACCCTTCTCTCTGTACCTACCATTTATAGTGAAGAAATACTCGGAGCTATTGTTCCCGTGGATGTAGCCTTAAAAGGGTGAACCAAGTAAATTCCCGGTATCATTTATTCATTGTTTTATGCATGTTATTGTTATGAGAATATTAGATGTGATATATTGTATTATTAAATTACTATAGTAAATTGTGTCTGAGAAATGTGGGCTTAAAAGTGATCGTTGCGATCCTCATTGTGGTGGTTTTGTGTGGTCACTAAGACCCCGATCCCATAGTGGTTTTAAGCGTGGTCGATGCGACCCATCCATACTTATTTGACTATTTAGTTAGTGTGGTTTAATAATCCAATAGTCTTCTTTTATTCTAACTAATCGCGCTGCGCCCCAACAAATTTGTGAATTTAAGTACTAATCCATCACATGTAGCCTTGTATATACTTATACCTTCTTTCCGGATTTTTTTTTGTGTTTTTTCTAATTTTGCAGTATTGGCTCCCAAAGTGGTACATTTCTATCGAAATTATTACCTTGTAACTGAAGAATTCAACCAAATGTTTTAATAACTAAACAAGTATGAATAAATTAATAAATGATTATATCTGTAGCATCAAGAACCAATGACTTACATTACATAAACAATTTCTTCACAATTTGTCTGGCGTGGTAATAACATTAATCGATATTACATTCATATCACTCAACTCTGCATAGCAAAATCTTGTTTCTGCAACCAAACCACATCGATCTTCTGAACCAGTCCTACAAACTTTGCCACAAAACAAACCTTCTCTCCACCCTTTCTTGTCCAACCCAACTTCATCATGCATGGGCTTCTGCAATGTGCCTCCAGCTCTGAACCTAACTCGACGTCATTTTTTGCGTATTTATCTGCATCCTTTGGCCCGAATACGAATCGAGATTGAGCAGCAAAAAATAGGACAATCTTCATGAGGACTGAGGCACCAAGGAAAATATACACAGATAAAAGCATGCCTGTTGTTTTTTCCCCTAGTTTTCATCCTCATGATGGTAAAATTGGTCTTGACTATTAATAATTTGTTTGTGGGTGTTTTCAAGAATTTACCAACTGGAAAAATTCATGGAATCTACCTAGATTTTTTGCAAATTTATGCAACCAACTTTGGTCGAGCAATATTGGATTAGGAAAATAATATCATTAAATTTCATGGTGTATGATAATATAGAGATGCAAAAAGAAGATAATTATAATTATATCTGTTATTTATTCAGGAAATCTTACCTGTGGATTCTGGGATAAAGAAGACAATGAATGGCATTTTCCAAAAAAAAAAAAAAACTTTTTACTAGTAGGGAAAGCCTAATTTATTGTTATTTGGAAAGTTTGACAATGTAATATCCTCTTAAGTGGATATAGAAAATTCGATTAATGGATATATTACATACATTGCTGACATGTTAAAAAAAATGAATTTGGATTAAGTGCAAAATTAATATAAATGGATTAAATTTTCTATCCCACATCGTATATAATTAAGAGCTAGCTACAACGATGCCATATAAAGAAGGTCGCCCAATATCTTAAACCTTATACCTTTCTCGGCCTTTTGGCTAAGATCAAGTGTAGTATCTGTTCTTATCAGTTTAATATCTGATATGTGGGCCAGCGGCCCACACGATATTAAATTAATTTTTTGAGGGGAGGGCCTATTAAGGTAGCTTGCTACTTGGGCCTTCGAGCGTCGTCTTTGTGTTGCACTACTACAATGGCCCGGCGCACCCTACCTATTCTAGTTGAATAATCCAATTTTTTTTGCCTTGTGGCTTAATTTTTTGATTAAGACGTGACAAGATAAGTATACGAATTATAAATATACCACTTTCTTAATTTTTTGTATTGAAAATATATGAGATAGCGGGCTAGAGGGAGTAAATATTAATGATTAAAATACATATTTTAACACAAAATAAAAATATAAATTAAGTACTCCCTTTATTCCATTTCATTAGTTCGATTTCTTTTAGGAACGAAGATTATAGATGATGTTTGTTGTGTACATACTCCATCCATCCCATTAATTACTGGTGGGCGCGGAATGGGGTATTGCGCCGGCGGGTAATTGATTTTAATATTCATTTCCCTTCCCACATAGAATGGGTACCCGCATGCGGATATCCGTATAGATACAGAATGGATAAGGATTTACCTGCAAGTATTACCATCTATTTATAATATATTTAAATTCATATATAAAAATGAAAAAAATACCAAGAAATGAAATCATGAAAGACATAAACAAAGTGCTAATGCACCCAACAAGTCTGCCAAGCCATGACAAAAGGAAAATACAGTATGTATTATACAGTCTGTATTATACTGTTCAGGGGCGGATCCAAGATTTATTGTTAGGGGACGAAATTTTATGGGATAAATTTTATTTGTCCGGGGGTTCGGGAGCGAAGCCCCCGAGAAATTTTTGGGGACGTTTATTTCTATTTTGGTCTAAATATATTTATTAATTAAGGCTTATTTAGCAATATCATATTTTCTTATACGAATAGCCGCTATATGTTGTTTATAGTACAAAACCTTATTTTGACGACACCTTAGATTTAGTTAGAGGATATTTCGAAGAATAACAATCTCTAGCTTATGAATCAATCAAGTATTTTAAAGATAGAGTTTTCCATGCTTCAAATATTGCTAATTTTACTCAAAGGACAATAAAAAAAACACAAACATAATAGTATATTTTATAGAATAGACGTCCAAAATTTCAAATTCTAGACTTTCACTAAAATTAGTGACACTTAATATATATTTTTTAATATTTTCCTAAATTAGTCGTCACATTCAAATTAATTCTTAATACTTACTTGGGCTAAATTGACAAATTCAAAAATTTCGGGGGATGAATCCAAAAATTTAAGTGGACAAAGACATAAATTACTAAAAATCGAAGAAAATTTGTAGTAATGCATAAAAGTTTGGGGGGGGGTTGCGATCGCACCCACCAGTCCCCCTTTAAATCCGCCTCTGATACTATCTCACAAGTCACAACCTTTACTGCCATTTTATTTCTAATTTTGAACTTATTTTCCTATTTTACTTAGCCTTAGTTTTTGCCTTGGTAAAAAAAAAATTAATTATTGCTTTAATATAAAAAAAGTCCATAATTACACCTCATGTAAGAAAATGTATATGAGTGTAGGTACTCGTTCAGAAATGAGTATCTCAAAATAAAACCTATTCTCGTTCCTGATCCGCTTGATTTTTTGTAGGTACCCACGTAAAGGGTATTCGTACTTGTTTTTTCTGATCCAAAAAGGAAATACCCGAACAGGACGAGTACGGGTGCGAGAGCCCGAATTGTTTGTCCACCCCTACCATTGATAGTGTCCACTTTTTTCCGACACACGGTTATTAAGAAAATGATGTTTTATGGTGTGTTATTTGACTTTTTAGGTGAGTGATTCTTGTCCACATATTTTCTACTTTTTTAGAAACATGATACTTCTAATGGAATATTCCAAAGAGAGAAATGAGACACTATTAATGAGACGAAGGGAGTATAGAGCAGTAGGGATTCATTAGAATATTATTTTAAGTTAAAAAGAAAAGTAGACTAATAGAGTGAGACAACCTGAAAACGAAAACTGAATTAATAGAGTGAGACAGAGGAAGTACAAATTTACTCCACTCGAACCGAGATATGAGTTGAGGTATATTCCACTCGTTGATCCCATTACAAGCCAATTACTAGACTTGGTCGTGATATGCTAACCTAACTTTAGAAGGTCATTGTTGTAGTGCCATTTAGTGTGGAAAGCATAACTAGATTCTAATGATATAAAATTGTTTATTTAAAAATAATCTGATCCTACATGTATTGCGAAAGTGGCTATTAGTTAGTTGATTTTTTGCGTATAATATTAGGACCCAAGTGAAGTTGACTTAACGGGGTTCAAATTCATGATTTGCTCGTGAGTGTTTATTCCCTAGACTACTCTTATCATAAAGGTTAAAACTTTGAGATTTGACTATATTAATTGTATTATGTATATAAATAATTGAACAAATAAAACTCGTACTACATTTCAACACTAATTTCAACGACTATATAAGCGAATTTGTAAGGCATCTAGTTCTAACGGATAGATTACAAATCCATCAATAATTTTTCTACTTATCTGGTTTTTTTTTTAAATACGTTTTTCTATGTAAAATGTAGCCACTTCTAAAAGAACCAAATGTTAAAGACCCACTTACTTAGCATGCATGTACTTGCCCAAGTGCAGAAAAAGTAAACTTACAAGAAAGGTCAAACTTAATACTCATAATTAACAAAAAGGAAGGTATGACCACAGAAAATTAAATTAAATTAATGCATCCTTATCTCAAGTACTCCTTGATCCAATTGAGTTTATTTCCTTTTTTTTTTGGCACGTATATTGAGAAGACTCGTTAGTTTTGAGTGAGGGGTGAATCTCATAGAAAGAGAGGGGTTAATTGTATGTAGAAAAGTTATCATATTTGGAATGAAATAAGATGAATGAGATAACTCGAAAAGAAAAATAAGACAAAATAAATTGGACGGGAGTATGTCCTAATTTCACTTAAGTTGGTGGAGTTGCCACTATTGTGTAAATGTTGCATGCATGTGTCCACCACACCAATTCCATGCAATATTGCCTTTCAAGTCAATGCCTTGATTTTTATTTTATTTAAAGAAAAAAAACTAGAATAGAAAATCATATTTTGTAAATCAATATAATTGGTGATATGGTGAGAGCATTTGTGATCACTGATCAGGAAAAATATCTAAGGTTGACTTTTTTGCCTAAAAACAATCAAAACGCATGCTATTAATTGCACATTTATTTAGTGTTGGTGGACTTATAGTTGGACCACTATAGATACTAAAGTAAAACGTGTGCATTGAAGTAAGAACAAGCTTATTGTATTCCACGACAGCTTTAGTATAACTTATCAACCACAAAATTATTAATACTACCCCTGCCCCGTTTGATTTGTCTCGTTTTCCTTTTCGGGCTGTCCTGCTTGACTTGTCCCGTTTCTTAAAATAGATTATTATTACCACACAAATTCTCACATTCATCTACATACAACCAACAATTCATTTTAATCTCAATGACGAAAAGAAATGAGACAAGTCAACGGGAACGGAGGGAGTATGATTCCAACCTCCAAATAAACAAATTAAAAGATTTGAAGTGGAAAAAAAAAACACACACACTTAAAAGAAGAATGATGCAACAATTATCCCATACATGGGGAGTCCATGCTGAAAAGGGAAAGGTAAGAGTCCACTATACATGTATCGTGCATGCACTTATTTATATCCCCTCTTCCACCTCCCAACTCCCAACAATAACCTTCTATCCTCACTACCCCATAAATTCACACACACTTCTTCAACCTCAACTCTCCTACAATTCAACCATGAACTCCAATTTCCAGTTACTTCTACTCATTTTCCTTCTTGCTTTCATTACAACCACATCTCCTTCCTCTGCAAGAAAATTAGCCTCCGAAAAAGGTACCCTACTCAATTTGCCCGCTTCCTTTCAAGCTACATGTATTCTAACCGTAAGCTAACTTGGTTTCTGAGCAGGAGGAGTAGATAAACAGATCAACTACACCAACAACAAAGAGTCAAATGCGAAGAGTGCAAACATAGATTCTTTTGATGTAAGTTTTTCTCATTAATCTAAAATTTATGAATTATGGGTTTGGGTTGACATATAATTAATGGCAGAAGCTGATGGGGTTGGAGGAATGTGGAAATGAAGATGGAGAGTGTTTGATGAGGAGGACTGTTATAGAGGCTCACCTTGATTACATCTACACTCAGAAACGCGTACCATAAACAGATCTAGCAAAAAACGGATCACTTTGAAGCACAAGTCTTAGACAAAAGAGCTAACTAAAGCATTACTTAATGTATACCATAGTGAAGAACACTTAATTGTCTCTACTTTAGGGTATGAAATAAAATGGTTGGAAGTTTTCCTACTCTTCAAATGTAAATAAATTGAAATAAAGCAGATGACTTTTATTTTGTTTCATTAGACTAAATCGCAAATTCACTATTTTCCTCTCTCAAGATATTAAAAGGATTAGGCAATAATTTTTTCCACTGTTCTCAGCACTTCCACCATACAATTCCTACTTCATACATAATTAAAAAACATAACCCATAACAAAAATTCGATCGCAGTGGGATTTGAACCCACGACCTTTAGATTCGGAGTCTAACGCGATATCCAGCTTCGCTATGCGATCGGTCTTAGCAAAACAAAACCAAAAGAAAAAGGAAAGCTAGACAACTGTTTTCTGGCATTTTCCAAATGCACCAGAGAAAAGAGACAATAACCAAAATCTCCAGAAAAAGACAGGGCAAAGAAGGGGTAGACACGCAAGATAACAAATTTCAATGGAAAATAACAAATTTACCTTTTCGTCAGCCACGATCCACGGATAGGTTTACTTAGTTGCACGCCGGAATTCGAGATCAGCTAGAGAGAAAATGCGGGAGATCCATGTAGAATTAGGGTTTCGGATTTTCCAATTTGAAAAAGTTTGATTGCACGGTTATTAAATTGCATTGCATCTCCACGCCCCCAAAACTTTCTTAATTTGTATTTAACCTTTGGGCCGTTAATGGGCCCACGTTACACGCATTAAACTTGGGCCGTGTTATTATGGGCCTGCTACTAGAATTCAATCTTGATAACTCGATGTAGTTTAGTATGACTAGTGAGATTTATAATTTCAAATATTTAACAACTATATATATAATAAATATATAGATAGATACAGAGACAAATAATACACTGTTGGGTTATGAGTCAGTAGATGATACTCAGCTATTAGTGATTAAAATAATATTGGGGGAAATCATAGTAGTACTATGGAATTGAAGATCCCAAAACCCAGCTGATATCACTAGTGTAGTGTCTTGATAGGACTAGATGATGTATAAGCTAGACTGTTTTTATTATCTATCTTTTTGTCTAAGTCCTGTACGGGGTAAATTGTTGGATTGATCTTCTGACGAAGTTACTTTCCAGAACCCCACGTCATCAGTGTAATTGCTTGCGTTCTTAAGTCATCAGCTGATCTTCGCCTCAGTAGAAGATATCTCATCAGCTGACAGATATCAGCAGAAGAACTCTATGCAAGCTCAGTACCTTCGCAGTCATCAGCTGACCATACTCAAGAGAATATCTCTTGTCAGCCGACTCAGATGAAGAAGACAGAGACTGCTTAAAGTCTACTGTATCCGACAGAAAACGACTCAGCCGCTAAAGTCATTTCGAAAGTCAGCAGAAGACATACGAGGATTAGAGAGAGTCAACTCCGATGTCTGACACAATCTCACCTACCACAAACCTCGACCAATTAGAAGCCGACAACGCTTTATCTGCTCTGACCAACTAAAGCTGCTCTCATGTACCGTGTCCAACAACTCTGCTGCAACAATTTGAATTTATGGTCGTTTTCTTTGGAAGCTTGTGACACGTGGCATCGTCTTCTCCAACGGACATATGCGTGCTCACAACTATAAATAGAGAAGAAATCCGAACTTCACGCACGGGATATCAAGGGAAAAATGCTCAAGCTTTCGAACAACTCTAGCGCATTCAAGATCAATCCAGCGAAGAACTTGCCTAATAGAATATCATTAGTTCTTCTCTCTAGAGTTCTTTAGATCCCTCTTCTCTAGCTAAGCTCATTGCTAAATTTATAGCTTAGAAACTCGAAGGAGTTCACTTTCTGTGAATTGTTCTTATTGTAAGAACTCCTTCCTAGTTGAAGATTATCCCCTCCCTTTCAAACTTTGGTTTGATTTGTAAAGTCGCTAAGGACTACTCCCTCCGTCCCAAAACTCTTGTCCGCTATTCCATTTTGGGTTATCCCAAAATTCTTGTCCACTTTCCTTTTTTAGTAAATTATTATACACAACTTTTTTGTGGGACCCACAACTTTATACCAATCTACACACAATTAACAATTCTCCTTAAAAACCGTGCAAAAAGCAAATTGGACAAGAATTTTGGGACGGAGGGAGTATAACTTAGAAGGGTCTGTCCAGTGCACAGATTCCTTGCTGAGACTTGCTCAGATAAATCAACAAGAACTCCTGTTCGGCAGGACCGTGGACGTAGGATCTTGCGTATCCGAACCACGTTAAAAATTGCTTGTGTTATTTACTGTTTTATTGCATTGCATACAAACTGATTAAAAATCATATCTTTGCATAAAACGTATTCTCAAAGCGCACTAGCCAAAAATTACTTGATTTGTGAAAATCATGTTTTCAAACTGAGACGAATCCCCGGGCCCCACACTCTTATCCGCACAACGTCTCCGACTGAGTTTCAAGTACTGACAAAAGTCAGTAGGAGAGTTCAGTAGTTGGCACACTTCTGACCCGCGATCGAAGGTTACTATTTGACACTATTCATCAGTTGCAACCTACAGCTCAGTTGTCCTTCACGTTTGAGAAAAAGAAACTGTGATCAGGTGTATTCACCCCCCCCTCTACACCTGACTATCGTCTCCGGACCAACATACACTCTCCATACCTCTATAAATAACACATTTTTCTTATCGGAACGTTCCACTACAAATAATATATTTTCCAAAATGACAAAGATTGTGTTGTACTATATTTAACTATTAAAAAGTCAATTAATCAATACCAAATAATACCACTTTTTTGATTCTTACACTCAAAAGAAACGTACCGTTTCTAGTAAGACGAGGGAGTATATATTCTTGTATGTGTGTGTTTTTTTTTCTAAACAAGCAAATATTTCATAGTATGTAGTAGAATGTCAGTTTTTTTGCCTGTATTTGTGCAGTGCAGTTTCCCGGAAACTTCGTCTTCACAACTTGACGATTGAATTGATTGGGATATATGCATGCTCTGAGCTCTGCCGCCGGTCCACTTATTTTCAGGAAAAAGAAAAAAAAACTGTAGAATAATGAACATATTGAATTTGAAAAAATATCAAGAACATTATTCTACCTTATAGTTTAGTCTTTTTAAAGGGTCATCACAATTCTTGAT
Organism: Lavandula angustifolia; assembly: GCA_028984105.1. NCBI lineage: Eukaryota > Viridiplantae > Streptophyta > Magnoliopsida > Lamiales > Lamiaceae > Lavandula > Lavandula angustifolia. The sequence continues at coordinate 25,690,765 of CM054804.1, forward strand.
TATCCAATTCCTTTCTCCTTACAATGAGTTTTCCTAAAGAATATATATAGAAAAATCATTTGAAAAGTTGTTGTCCAATTGTGAATTGTCCATGTATTATCTTATGAATGTTATTAATTTAGACTAGTATTCTCTACTTCCAATTGAATTTTGTTCACTCTTTTCAGCGCGATAATTAAGGTAAGATATGTTTAGTTGGTAAAGATGTTTGGTAAAGATGTGAGTCTCATTATTTCGATTGCTAAATTAAGAAGTAGAAAATTACTACATGAGGAATGACTAATAAAATAAAATAAGTGAGAAGGTAAAATGAAACAAGATGAATATGAGAAACAAATTAATAATCACTATGCGTGAATGTGAAATTTCTAGATTGAATTCCGGGCCAAATTATTAGCCATCCCATCAGATAACGTGTGCCCACTTTTTGCTATATGAAAACAAGCTTCTCGAATTCAGTAGAATCAATGTTATACATTTTGATAAATTAATAATTTTGGAATAAGGAAAAAATATTTATTTAATGAAGTTATTATTTTATTAAATATTATTTTAGTGAATAGATTTAAATTAGAATTAAAAGAAATTATTATCTAAATAAGATTATAACTATCGAATATTCATTTATCGAGGTTTAAGTTTAACTGTATTTAATAAATTCGAGATTCAACCTTTTGTTTTATTTTATTTTGTAAAAAGTATGTAAAAATCTTTTAATTTCGACGAGGCAATATTAGTGAATGTGATACGTTTATCAATTTAATAATTATATATCATAAATGAAATTTGTAACATGTGGATAAGTTATTTTTTATATTTTGAATTAAAATGGACATATATGTTATTATTTTATTGGCTGATAAAATTGAACACGTGAAATGATCTTATTTCTACCTTATAGTTAGTGTTTTTAAAGGATCATCTCAATTTTTTATTTTACAATTCGAATTCTTCTCCTTGCAATAAATTTTTCTACTGGATATCAAGGAAACAAAATTGATATCGTCACATGAACAATAATAATTTAGACTATAGAATAGTCATTGATGACTAACGTGAAATTTCTAAATTGAATTATGGGCCAAATCATTAGCCATTCTCAAATATCCCATAAAAAACATGTGCACACTTGTTGCTTTGTACTCCCTCCATTTCATAATTCTTGCATCAAAATTTTCCGGCATGACTTTTAAGTAGAGTTGTTGATTGTGTGTTAAGACGTGTAGTTTTTAAATAAAGTAATTGTAATAATTTACTATTTTACTAAATGAAACAACAATTATGGAACAACTCGAAAAAGAAAGTGGAGCAATAATTATGGGACGAATGGACTAAAAAACAAGCTTCTCAATTTATTAAAGAAATAAAAATAAAATAAATTAAACCTGCTTGAAAAAACAAGCTTCTCAATTTATTTTATTTTGTAAGAAACACTTTTATATCGTTGTAATAAATTGATTGCATGCGTTATTCCATGAGGAATTTGACATCAATCTTGCTAAGAACTATTTTTTCGTGATTGGAGATTACTATTTCCATAATATGAATATGCAATAATGATTTATACTAATACTTCTTAATTAATTCGTGCCGAAAGAATACTAAACATCCTAAAAGTCAAGTAGATCAATATCATCATTTTGCACAATTATTGAGATAGAAAGAATACTATTTACCAACATAGGAAAAAACTTTGTACATAATTGCAAATTTCAGCATATGATATAACTCCTTTTTTCTTCGATCCATGCATTCAATTATTTCAATGCTTTGGTACTATTTATAAACTAAATATTATTGTTAAAGAATTTACTCGAAATAAAAGTTTGATTTAAAGTAAAAGATCCATGAATTTAAGCGCTGCTTCCTCCCAACACCTCGACCTCACAAACGCGCCGCCGCTTTGCGCCGCCGTCCTTCTCGGACAGAGGAAGAAGTTTCTAGAACCCAATTCCACCAATTTCTCCTCCCTATCCAAACCTGTCCAATACAATTAAGTTTTAGTTATCGATAATTAACAGTTTATAATATTTGATATAAACTTGAAAACAAAAACAAGGGCTTACTCTGTAAGCTGAACTGGGAGTAATGGAGATCGAAGGCGGAAGCGTCAGCGGAAGAAAGAACGGGCCGCCGCGCCTCCTTCGCATACTCGCGCAGCGCCGCAAATATTAAGTCCCGCACGGTGTCCTCCGGCGTGACCAGCACGTGCACCGGACCGGGGCTCCTCTGTATCGTCACGTTGACCAGCATCTTGGTGAGCTTCGGCGGCGCAACAGCCGCCTCGGTCGAATTCCCGCTGGCCCTTGTTTTGGCCGGAAAGTCCGGCACCGTCCTCGGCTTCTTAAGCATATCGATAACTACTCCGGCGTCCCTTTCGTTAAAAGACGATACCTTCTCCGACAAACTCCTCTTCTTTTTCTTCTCTTGGCACTCTCTCCGGTGATTCTTCGGCGACGGCATTAGAAGTATATTATGTTGGGATCGGATCCAGAAAAAGAAAGAAAGAAAATCAATCAAGAAATCAAAATAATCATATTATTTCTATCATATTCACACGTGCAACACTTTCATATTATACTCATCTGTGCTGTATTGATATCTTGGAGGAGATCAATATAAAGGTCATAACCAGAATGCGGCGGCGGAAGATAATAATGAAAAGAGAGATAATAAAAGAAACGGTGCTGGTGGGAAGGGAGTTTAAATAGGAAAGATTTGGATGACAATTTTGGTGTTGGATCCGGATAGTATAACATTCGGATACACCCCCGCGCTTTAAGACCGTGGATCTGACCCGCCCATAAATCCGTATGGGCTTAGAATTTAGGACTCGGCTTCAAACCCATAAAATTGTCATTTCAGGTCATTAGAAATATGTCAATGTACTTTCAATCACTAGGTTAATGGACTACTTTGTTAAATTTATGTAAATTCAAAAAATATATAAAATATTCTTAAAAAAAATGTATGTAAGCGATTCAAATATTATATCTGCCCCATACTTGTACGGGTCGGAGGAGGACTGATCCAGCATAGTAGGTCCAGATTGCCATCTCGAGATTTTCTTTAATGATTGGGATAACAGTTTGAAAGGCGCGAAATGATCATGAATGATTGAATGTTTTGAGACGGACTAAATCCCTATAAAATTAATTAATAAAAAATCAAAATCTCCTAGTATAAGGAGCTGGTTAGGATTGAGCGATGGAGGTTGAGTTGTCTTCAAGTATATTTAATTTAATCAAAGTTGAACTTCTACCTATAATTAATATTCAATCAAATTTGAAGCGTTGTAGTGTGATAGCAACTTATTTCTAAAATATAATCGTGAATCTAACTCCACCACTCATGTTTACCTAAAAAGGACTTTGCTAATACATCTAAGTTTCAAACTGCATAACAAGGCTATCTAACTCACAAATTGCATCCAATAAATTCAAACTATCACAGCTCCTATTAAATAAATAAAAAAACAAATACTAAGATACATCATGACGGCAAGAAATTAAATATGTATGTACTTGGCTAGAGTTTAAGTATTGTCTTGTTCTGACTTATTGTCTTTGTATAATCAATTATTGGAGGGAGCTATTTGTAATACGCAATATATTAATACTTCAATAATGCACCGGCAAATGGTAGGCCCAAAATAATTAATTGCAGATTCAGTTTTTCTGTTATCTTTTACTTGAAGCATTCGATGTATGCGACTACGTAGAAATAGGATGTCATAAGACCTTAAGCCGTTGCGCCTCCAATCCGCTTCCTCTGCCCATTTCGGGTGGCCCCTTCGGTGGCCCACCAATCACGTCCCGCCACGCGTGCATTGGTGGGCCATGTTAACAATAAAAAAATATTTAAGTTATAAAAAGGTGGTCCACCAATGCACGCGTGGCGGGGCGTGATTGGTGGGCCACCGAAGGGGCCACCCGAAATGGGCCAGACGATTTGTAGCGTTGCGCCTCCAAATACGTTCTTAAACCACTCGAACGGCCAAATAAAAAAAATATTTATATATAATTCTTCCGTTACACTCTATTAATTCATTTTTTTGGGATTATTTCACTTTATTAATTTACTTCCTTATTTTAAATTAAAATAATACTCTAATATATTCTAATGAATCTCACTATTTTATAATATTACTTTACACACACAACTAACAACATTTTTAATCTCAATGCTGAAAATAATGTGGACTAATATAGTACGACGAATGAAAGTATATAATTCAGGAGATTCTGTTGGCTTGAGTTGTAAACAGAAGATCTTGAGGAGAGATTATGGGGATTCTAACTGATTTATTATTTGATTTACTTTGATTGTGGAATACCTTTATCCTAGCCTAAAATTAGAGCCGGCAAAATGGGTGCCGACCTGTTGGGCCGGCCCGGGGTACTAAAAAAAAAGGTTGGGTTGAATTCTAAAATTAGAAGCTCGAAGGTGTGTTGGGTCTAAAAAGTCTGCCCAAAAAAATCACGTGCTCTAAAGTCCAGGGTTTTCGGGCTAAAAATTCCAGGGTTTTCGAGCTAAAAATCCTGCTCGAAAAAATACATAATTGTTAGATAATATTAATATTAATATATAAATATAAATGAAAAAAAAAAGATGGGAGAGAAAAGACTTATCAAATAAAGATTCAAAATGCAATTAATATATGTTTGTCTTAGTTTTTTAAGTTTTTTATTGTCTTAGTTTGAATTTTTGTGATGTTTATTTGTATACCGCTTTGAATTTTGATATTTATTTGTACATAAATCTAAAATATGATCTGTTTAATTACTTCATAATTTATACTTTATTCAACATTAACATACTTATGTATATTATTTTTATAAAAAAAATATATAATTATAAAATAAAAAATATTTTAAAAAAATTAGTGGGCTAGACCGGCCCATCCGCCCGAAAGCCCGAGGTCGGATTGAGCTTCATAAATCACGGCTCGATAAAGTATTAGTCGGGCCCAAAAAATTGAGTTGGCCCGATAGGCCTGGGGCTGAGCCAGTTCGCCCGCCAATTTTGCCACCTCTCCTTAGTAGAATGCATAGCCGATAGTTTTTCCTTTAATAGCTTTTGTTGTAAATGTCATAAAAGTTCCTTTATTTATTGATGAATGTAAATGTGCATGATATATGAAAACTACTTTTCTTCATGATATCAGAGCGACAATCGTAGGACCTAATGTTTTTCTTTTTTGTGAGAAGAAAGAGGGAAAAAGAAAGGCTAGAAATTTAGAGCAAAGGAAACACCTGATTCTTTGATAGAGGAACCTTAAGGAGAGAGTTCAGTTCTTCTTGATCTAACATCTAAAATGTCTCCGATGTTGAATCAGACACCCATTCAACCTACTCAGGAATTCATAGGTACACCAATTGGTATCAAGTTGGACGACACCAACTATGGACTTTGGTCCCAAGTTGTCGAGATGTATATCTCGGGCAAAGACAAGTTGGGATATATTAATGGGTAGGAAATGGAGAACAGAGAATGCAATAGTCAAGGGGTGGCTGATTTATTCTATGGATCCAAAATTAATCAGTAACTACATCAAATTTCAAACAGCAAAAGCCGTTGCCACTACATATTTTGACGACACCTCACAAGTATATCATCTCAAGAAAAAGGTGATGAGTCTTATACAAGGAGGATGATCCATTGAAACATAGTACAACCACCTTCAAGGCTTGTGGAGAGATATTGATTTTCGCCGTCCAAATCTGATGAAATGTGAAGCTGACATTACAAAATATATCTCTATTTTATAAGAGGACAGAGTTTACAAATTCAACCATATCCGACAGTAGAGCAGCCTATGCAAATGTTTGGAGGGAAGATCTAAAACAGTTAGTAATGTTAACAAGCAATGATACCACTTCTGGTGTTGTGATGTTCTCTGAAGGTGGACATAAATTACAACCACCACCTTCACTTCAACATGTGTATGGTGAAAAGCCCACTTCATCAACAAAGTTAAAGTTACAAGTAGAGAGTGTGGGAATATGAAGCATACTAGAGACACATGTTTCAAGCTTAATGGATATCCATAGTGGTGGCATGAACTCAAAGCAAAGAAGAAATTTAAATCCGATAAACGTGAGAATCCCGGCCAAGCAGCATTTGTTATCTCTTATACCACAAGGAGATTCTCCTGCCGCTACAAATGAATCTATGGCTCTTAGTAACTCAGGTAAAAATGATTGGATAGTTAATTTAGGTGCAACTGATCACATGACGTTTGACTCAAAAGATTTTGTTGAATCAACTCAACAAAAACGGACGTGCATTGCCAATGCCAATGGAGTGACATATCCTGTTATAAGGGCTGGAAGAGTGGCCCTTTCGACCTCTTTTACATTACCAAATACTTTATTAGTTCCATCTCTTTCAAGTAAATGAATATATGTAAGACAAGCTACTTAGGATCTAAATTGTTGTCCAGTACTTTATCCCACTTTCTGTTTGTTCCAGTTTATTCTCACCAAGGAGATCATAGGCCGTGGTACTAAAAGAGAGGGACTTTACTACGTGGACGATTTCAGCGTTGGCAAAGTAAATACAATGCAACGTGACGGCAGATTTGGTTGTGGCATCCATCATTTTCCTACTTAAAACACTTGTTTCCAAGTTATTTTCACATTTACAAGAGTCTGATTTTAAGTGTGACACATGTATTTTAGCCCAAAGTCATCGTGTACCCTACTCGATCAACTCAAATAAATGTGGAACCCCGTTTACTTACACCATTCAAATCTTTGGGGCCCTGGGAGTTCGACGGTTTGTGACTTTTGTTGATGATTACACACGTATGACTTGGATCTATTTGATGAAGAATAAGAATGAGGTATTTGACATTTTTCGTTCCTTCCATAATATGATCAAGACACAGTTTTCTGCTAAACTTCAAATTCTTCGATCAGATAATGGAGGAGAATATGTCAACAATGAGTTACGAGAATATTTTCAAGTAAATGGTCTTCATCATGAGACAACTTGCTCTCAAACACCACAACAAAATGGTGTTGCGGAGCAGAAAAATAGATATATCCTTGAAACAATTCGAGCCCTCTTAACAGCAGTGAATGCCCCTTGACGTTATTGGACAAATGCGGTTGTTACTGCTATTTATTTGCTGAACCGAATGCCATCTCGGGTCTTGGACTTTGAAACCCCGCTACAAGTCCTTGCTCTTCATGTGCTGTTTCCTTATGTCTTGATGCTTCCACCTCAAATATTTGGATGTGTTGCGTATGTTCACCTTCACATAAGATAAGTAGGAAAATATCATGTCTAGTCACCCGTTCCCTATTTTGTAGGATTATTTTGTGCGATTCAGCGACCACCAGAGATATCTACGCACCAACTTTAGGGGGGGTGTTGGCATGAGTTGTAAACAAAAGATCATGCGGAGAGATTACGGGGATTCTAATTGATTTATTATTTGATTTACTTTGATTATGGAATACCATTATCCTAGCCTAGAATAGTGCATAGCCGATAGTTTTCCTTTAATAGCTTTTGTTGTAAATGTTATATAAGTTCCTTTATTTATTCATGAATGTAAGTGAGCATAATATATGAAAACTACTTTTCTTCAGATTCTAGATTATAAGTTTAGGTAAAATTGTCATTAGGTGCATATATATTGAAATAGGACTGACTATAAGAGTACAAAGTATATTTATTTAACAAAATAATAATTAATTATTCGATAAAGAATATTCATATTGATTCAGTAGTAAAACAGATTCAATGTACATTATATGTTGCGCGTGTATGATGATGATGTAGGATGACCAACCATAATTAGACGATCATTTCAATAATAAATGGCCGATTTACATATATATGTTTTGCTTCATAGTTAGTAAATCAATTCCAGTTTCATGTATCAACCCGCTGTCCGATTTTCACTAGGCATAATACCGGTTACAACTTACAAGGATTAAATATTGTAGGTTGACTGAGTTTTTTTTCTTTTTCTTTTAATTTTAATTTTTCTTAGAATTGATTTCGAAAAAAAAATAAAAAGTCATATTGGTCCTTCACCTTTCTTATATTCAAATTGGTTATTCAGTTTTCAGTTGAGTCATATATAAATCTAAACATAATAATTCCATCCGGCATATTCGTCCTCCTTTCATTTCACCTTTTATCTCGACTGACATAATTCCCTCATAGCATTAAGTATGTTACAACATCGATTACATGTGTTTACTTGAATGACTTCTTCCCTCGAAGTAAAATACTAGAACCAATTTATGATTTAAAAATTGAGAAAAACTGTTAAGAAAATGATGAATATATCAAACAAAATGAAGATGTTTAGACTTATATGAATTCATTGAAATATAAAAGACCAATATGTTACTCCACGAAAATTCTCTATAACTAGATCCTCCTCCATCAAACAATCAATTAAAATCTCTATCCGACTTCTTTGTTAATAATAAAAAATTAAAAATTAAAAAAAAAACATGTACCATTGCCGTTTATTGATGACCCGCATCATGTTTGTCTTGATTACTATTTGTCTTTTTCTTCGTCAACAATGAAAATCTATGAAAAGCTGAAATACATCAACCAAATTCGAAAGTGCAATATTTGTTCTACCAAATCATATTGAAAAACAAAAAAACCAGCAAGATCGAATTAAAGCTGCTGCAAGTCCTTGAAAGAGAACAAACTTGACTATTAATACTATCTCCATTGGAGCCTCGACCAGACGTCGACCTGCAATTGCTTCCTCTCTGCAAGCAAAATACCTGTACAATATCCATGGTAAGCTCTAATTAAAATCTGTGCTCAATTTCTTTCTAAGCAGGGAACCTGGACCTGCAAAACTTAACACATTGGTGAGATCTGCGACTATTCAAAGTTTGCAAAAGAACAACAAATAAGCAAAAATATGTGAAAACTCACTAGCCTCTTGTTTTGTGGGTACAGGAAACCTGACTGCACACGAGACACAAATGCTAATATATGGAAACGGATATCATGCAACGAAAAATTTGTTTTGCTAGGAAACCTGAATGTACACGAATGCTAATTGGATGTCTACATCTACAACTAAGCAACTAAGATAACACCAAATACACAAGCAGCTAAGCAAATATTATAAACTATTGACATGTATATCTACATCTACAACAAGTACCATAGAAATATAAACTCATGTTATAGGTATTCTTAAACAAGGAAATTAAAAATTTAGCTTGTGTATGCAAGTTAGGGAGCAAACTACAATGGTTAAGAACATTAGGACTAAAGAATCACCCTCTTTTGATGAAATACAACATACTGATGTTTATATTACAGACATGGTTATCATCAAAAGGGAGTAATGGGATAATTTTAGGAAAAACTATCACGAGCTGACAAAGACGAACATTTTCAACAAAAGAATTTCTAGGGCAGGTAACATGTGATGATGTGAATTAACAAATGGGAGCCGAACCCAAAAGCTAGACTTAAGTAGGAGTTGCAGAGGTAAAAAGAATTTCTAGAACAGATAACATGCGAGTAACAAAACGGAGTTAAGCCCAACAGCTAGACTTACTGAGACAGCCGAACCCAAAAGCTAGAGTTAAGGAGGAGTTGCAGATGTAAAAGAATTTATTGAACAGATAATATGTGTGTAAAAAAATGGAGTTAAGCCCAACAGCTAGACTTAAGGAGACAACACAGGAAGTGAAGATCAAACGAGAACAACAGCTTTGGACTTCTCACAATTTAGGGCTTTAGACGATACTTAGGGGGTGTTTGCAAACAATTAAATTTTTGAACTTATGACTTAATTTAAGGAAAAGTTGATTTTGAGTGTTTTCAACAACTTAAATTCTTCAAAATTCTCTACATTTAAGTTGAATAAGTTGAAGTTGGTTAAGTTGGCTTTAACCAACTTCTCCAACTTAATGGCATATTTGTAATTTCGGATAAGTTATGATTTGACATCTTACTTATAAATCTCAAAATAAACTACTACAGTATAAATTTTGCAAACACTATTTTTTCAACTTTTTCTTCTTTTAAGCAGTTTTTGCAAACACACCCCAAATTCTCTAATAAACCACTTTTACCAACTTCTCCTTAATTTAAGCACTTAAAAAAAGTTTAAGCTATTGCAAACACCCACTTAATAGGTTCCCAAATGCATGCAACGCATGCATGCAAGAAACAATCATATACGAGAGATGTTACTAAGACCCAAAATAGATAAAAATTATCATGTTCCATATAACAGAATTGAAAACCTGCACACCACCTGCACAGTGGAAAATGTGCAGTAAGACAGGTCATCTAAAATAACTTTCACTGTGAACAAATCAGAACAGATGAAGATAGGGAGAGAGAGGGAGAGAGAACAAACCAGTTCTAAATTATCAATACCCATATCCATTATGCTGTGTCCGTTCCTAGTTTCTCCCATTGTCCACATTACCATGGTCATTTTCAGTTCTATGATCCTCGCCACCTGCATTCGCCTTGCTAGCATTTTGTGCTTCTTCCTTTTCCCTATTCCACTGTGCAATTTTAGCACGTCTCTCTTCACTTCCTTCCCTAACAGGACTGCGATCCCTCCGGCTACCTGGGCTTCTGCTTCTACCCCTCCTACTTCTTGGACTTGTACTTCTACGTCTCCTGCTTCGACTTTCATGGTGATCACGGTCATCATATCTTCTGCTGTGACTTCGACTCCCATGTGGGCGGTCATCATGGCTACGGTGTCTGTAAGGACTTCTGCTCCTACTTCTATGCGAGCTCCTGCGCTTCCCAAACAATTGGTGCCTCAACTCCCTAGATTGCAAAAAGAAAACATGTTAGTTATAATCCAGACCAAAACCTACAATCATGACATGATGACACTTGCTACAGGAAAAACAATTTAAATAACCTGCTAATCCTCTTCAGATGCATGAAGTTACAATAACCTCCACGGTTACATGCATCCTCCTCGTACTGCCTACAAGTGGCTTCACGAAAATCAGTCACTGGAGAGAAATCAACAATAATAGGGCGTCCTGCACAAACAAATATTAACACATAAAACAATCTTCTTCATGTAATCTAACTCACAAGAGAAATCAGCCCTCCACTTTAAAAGAATTCAATGCATACGCAAATGGAAGATATTTATCAAGGAAAAGGAGTTCAAAAATAAGGAAAACACATTACCTGCATAAAAACGACCAGTCAGGTTATTTAGAGCGTTAGCAGCATGCTCTTCCTCCCTAAATTGGACATAAACATTGCCGACCTGCCAGAAAAAATGAAGTTATGCCTGAAAGACCAACTTAAAAAGGTACAACATTGACTAATCTCAATGTGTTGGAAAACTTCACCATATGATCAGCCAGGTTGTCACAGATATTCAAGCTTTCTATATCCCCGTATTTGTTCAGCTCCTCAAACAGATCTTCATAAAAGTCCTACAGCATCGGATTCAAAGGAATCATATTAATAATTAGACATTAAAACCTTCATTCGTGTAACAATGAAAAAAATATATGAACCAAGAAGTAATCCGAAATTGAACAACAATGAGAAAGAAGCTGATAGAGCATCCTTTAACAAATACAATTCAAAATGTTTCTAGGTAACATGCGCAACTAACAAATACTTGAAATTCATAAAACTACTGCATTTAGGCAGCCCCTGGTGAAAAGAAAAAAAAACAAATGTGCTTAAAAAGCATCTGTATGAACAAGTATTATTTATACTAATCCACCAAAGAAAACGGCCTCGTTGAGTTTGATTGATAAAAGGTTGATTAGTAAACACTATCCAAACAAAATCATATCATATGTTTATTTGTCTTTTATATTAAAGAAAGGAATTCACAAAGCCATCGACTAATTGTTTGAAGTGATTAATGGAGAATATGTATATGACTTATCCATCAGTCCCTCATCTATCAAAGTAAACCTAGAATACGTTAATTATTTTATCATATCCAACCTTATATACCCTAAAACAATCTATCAACCTAATTATAAATCAACCAAAGTAAACAAGGTATCAGCGAATCCGATTAACATGACACTTCGCTGCAGATCATTTCAAGGAAAACGAGCAACAAGATCCACAAACTTGTTAAATAGTAATCGCGCTCTTCGATTTAACACAGTCCATAACCAAATTAAATAATTCCAATTACGAAAATGATAGAACAAATAGAAGGAAAAGAATGAAAACCTCGAAGTGTTCCTGCATCTTCTTCGGGTCGATGGGCTGTCCCTGTGAGTCGACGCCGGGAGTAATCATGTCCGGCCGCTGGTACATGTTAGAGAGCAGAATCGTGGGACTAATGCTCGGCTTCGTATGGAGCCGGGAACAGCGGTCGCCGTGCCTGCACGCGCCGATCTTGAAATAAAACGGGCAGTTAACCCTGTCCTTCTCTGTACCGAAAATTGACGCCAAATGCTCCGCCATGGCAAAATTCAACAAGCACACTAAGCTTTTTCTTGGTTGCTGATTGGAGATCCTGCGATTAGGGTTTCAGAATGGGGGAGATGGCGGGTGGTAGGTTATTCTCATTAGAAAGCCAAATTCTCTGGAGTCTTCTATTCTGCAAGAAAATTAATAATGTTTTCTTTCTAAATGATGTTTAAATTTTAAAATTTCAGCTCACTTTCTGACATAAGTATCCAAAATCCAAATTGGATATATGATTATTATAATTATATTTAATTTGTATTATAACTAGTTTATTGCTTAAATAATATCTCAATTCAATTTTCGAATGTTTAAAAATAAATAAATAAATAATCTCCCAATTAGGTAACTACCAATTCAATTCGGATCCTTTATCGCACAGTCTCGGATTCCAGATTCCACTGATATGTCACTAATATTTCAAATAGAAACACCAAGGTATTTACGACATTATAATTAAGTGGGACATAAAATAAAGGGGAATATTTGATGAGAGATAATGCATAGAAACACATAACTATTTACGACAGTCCTAAAATACATACAGTTAAACTTCGATAAAGTAATAATTTTGGGATCGGGAAAAAAAATTCATTAAACGAGGTTATTACTTTATCGAATATTATTTTAGCGGAAGAAATTATTATCTTAGCGAGATTATTACTTTATCAAATATTACTTTATTGAGGTTTAACTGTAGCATAAATATTTAAATATTTACAATTAAAAGTAATAGTAGAACACGAGAATATTAGACTGGGGATCTTGTGGACTATCAACCTATCGGGGACATTATAATTAAAGTGGGACTTAAAATTAAAGGTAATATTTGGTGAGAGATTATGCAATAAAATTACTATGGTAGCCCTATATAGCATTTTCCAGTTTAAAAGGTTCACAATCAAAATAAGTGAAGATTTTGCTGATAAAAATCAAATGTGCCGGCACAACAGTTGGTAGAACTGAAATCTTGCTCCAAATTTCTTGCAAAATCACGTGGAGTTTTATTGTAATACTTTATTTTATATGATTGAATTTCGATCTCGACTTTAATTGGACCACTCATACACAATGATATGTTTTTTCAGAGCTTTATAAGACGAAGATATACGATACACTATTTCTAAAATTTGATATCATTTCAAGCAAACCCAAACAATCCAAAACCTAGCAAACATATAACCTAAACAAAGCCAGTGTAGTCCATCACAATGGTTATTTAAAAAGAAAAGAAAACAATTACAAGGTGTGTATCCCTAACCTCTCCAATTATTAAGCAACTCAACTCAAATATACATTAATCTTTCTATATGGCTAAGAAGACGGAACAATAGTTCCAATGTATCCAAACCCAGCGATGGTGAAGGTGAAGACTTGTAAAAACAAATATATGAAGTAGTTGTTCTTCCCATACAAGAAATCATACCACCCGCACACGAAAAGAAACGCCGCGAATCCGAGCTCCTGCACCTGTATCCGATCTCCGAGTAGTCTCGACAGCGATTTCCTCGGCCCGCTTGCTTTCCCGCCTTTCTTCTTGAGCGTGTCCCCGAGCTTCTCAGTGACGACCCACTCGTTCACCCTCTTTGCTTCGAGTAGGCCGATGATTGTGGCCTTGGTGCGGTGGAACGACATCACATTCTCGAAGAGGACCCAGTAGAAGAGGAGGTGGAAGGATCGTGGAGTGCCGACGGAGTTGAGGGTGGTGATGATGCAGGGGAGGTAGATGGCTCCCCATTTTGGGACGTATACTTCTGGGACGAGGATTGTTAGGGGGAGGACGACGCAGTAGAAGAAGAAGGTGAACATGTGGGCGATGATCTTTCGGACGAAGAAGAAGCTATAGATCACGTACAACTTCTTGTACAGCGTTACTTTCTGCAACAAGTCAGAAAACTAATCTTCAAAACTCTACTACAAAGCATGTTCCACTTTGAAATTTAATAAGAGATTCATCGAAAACATAGTGATTGTGTCTATAAGTAAACAGGTCCCCTCTCTCTCTATAAACAGTTTTTAGTATGGGAGTACCTTGTTTCGGACAATGTCCATCATCATTTTTCTGAAGAGATTAGCCGGACCACACGACCATCTGTGCTGTTGAAACCTAAAGGCTTTGAAAGTACTTGGAAGTTCGCTTTTAACCTACAACGAAGACGACAACAACATCAGCTCGACCAATATTTATTGATTCTAGGATGTAAGAGTTTCACCTGGAGATCGCCAAGGTAGAGAAATTTCCAGCCTTTGAGGCCAGCACGAACTGCAAGATCCATGTCTTCTACTGTGGTTCGGTCCTTCCATCCTCCGGCCTCGTTGATTGCAGCAATCCTCCAAATTCCTCCCGTTCCTACAAGGGCGGATGCATGATTTAGAATTATGGAGGCGAAATACACGTTTGAAATTTAAGGATTGTTAAATGTAAAGTTTCAAGGGGTGAAATTGCGAATTTAAAAAGACGTTGGATTCTTACCATTGAAACCAAAAAATGCATGAGTGGCTGAACCCACTTCTTGTTCAACGGTGAAATGATAGTCTAATGACATTTCTTGCATTCTGGTCAGCAAGCACTCATCCGAATTCACTGCAAGTATAATAAAAATTACATGAATTCAGAATAAATACGTACATATACGGTTACATTGTACATTTAGGCGTATTACCAACACTAAAGGAGTGTCATGAAAAAAAGTGGTGTCAATTCTCTGATAATAACACGTGACAGCAACTTTAGGTTAAAAATCCATTACATTCTTAATTTTTACTGCCACAATGTTTATAATTGACTTTTTCAATTAGAACATCTGATTCATTTTAAAATAGTGCACAATAGAAATGCGCCTTAAAATAGCAGGTCAGAGTCGATATATTTATTAAATACAGATAGTAAATTCAGTGTCGGTGGGAGTTCACACTGTTCCACATGGACAGCTCAAATGACATATCTATCTTTGAAGAAGAAAAAGAGTGAAATGATAAGACTTCGGCTGATGACGGTCAGCTCCCAAACAAAAAGACAAACCTACCCCGCATATCTAGCAATTCTCCGGCGACTAATCCGGGATTTACATATACTTCCACAACAATAGTCAGGACATTTTCGTCACTCGATTGTTCGTAGTAAAAGAAGATGACGTGTACGTTATTTTTATAAAAAAGTCAAAAAAAAAAAAAAAAAGAAATGAAAAATAATCAAATAATATTAAAAAAGAAAAGAAGATAATGGGCCCCACAGTACCGCATAGAAAGAAGTAATAACGACAGAAAAATCCAAACTAACTCCACATGACCATTTATTTAGTAACAATCAATATTCAGACCACCGACACTTTTACATGTAAAGAATTTTACAATTATTCGACCTAAATTTACGGTAATTGGGAATACTACTATACTTTTAAAGTGTGTATGGTGAAAATCTTGATGACGATAGTGTTAGTAAAAAGTGTGAGGCTATCGTTCTTACCGAACCTCCATCGGGCTTGTACTAGGGCGATATTCGGGTTGTGAATAAGGAAAGGAACAGATCGTCGGAGAAAATCGGGTTCGGGTCGGAAATCCGCATCGAAAATGACGACGTATTCGCATTCCTTGACATAGTGTCGCTTGAGTCCTTCCTTTAGCGCCCCAGCCTTGTAGCCTCCTCTCGACTCTCTAATTTGGTAAATAATATTCACCCCTTTGCTTGCCCATCTTAAACATTCCTTTTCCACCATGTCCTACGAATTAATACCCAATTATGATGTCATTAAACGCCCTTAATCTAGAAAAATATGGCATCAATTATCAATTATTGTGTGATTTTGGTAATACCTTAATTAAAAAGTCGGTGGAATCATCAAGAACTTGAATCACCAGCCTATCGGAAGGCCATGAAAGATTACACGCTGCACCAATTGAGATCTTGTAAACCTGCCCATAAAATAACCTTTCAATTAATATTTTTTCATGAAAAATAAATTCGGCATATTTCATCGGGTGTAGCATCTATGGACCTCTCGTTCGTTGAACATTGGGATCTGGACAAGGACCATAGGGTAAGCGGCGTTGCCAATCTCCACGTCATCTTCCATGGGCTCCCATTTGTATCTCTTTTCCGGCTTTTTCCAGAATAGCTTCACGAGAACGATGACGACGCCCATGTAAAGGCGTTCGAGGAAAACCATGATGGACATGGCCAGACAAATGTAGACACAAACCGTCAGCAGAGGGACAATCAACGGCGCCTTGATCAGCTCCCACAAAAGACTGATTTGCCCCGCGATGTCCGAAGAATATCGCGGGAAGGATTCCGGTAGAAAACTCTTTGCGGATATTTCAGCCATTTTTGGGTAACAGAGGAGTGCTCTGTTTTTTTGTTTTCAGTTGAAACAGGGGAATGCTCTGTTTATCTCTCTGGTTGCAGTTTTAGCCGAGCAATGCTTCAAAGAAAAAGTATTGCGGCATTGTGGTTTGTGAGGAGAGTGGAGAGAGAGAAAGGGAAGATGAGTGAGTGAGAGAGAGAGAAAAGTGAGGATTGTTTTATAGTCAGCATTGGAGTTGTGTTGCCTCAGATTTTGTTCTTATTTTTCTATGAATATTAGGTGAATATGCTTTTATCGCCCATAATGTCGTATTTATGTGTATTAATTTCTGTGTATAGGATATTAGATTTATAGTTAGCGTAAATAAACATGTTAAACTACCATATTTTCCGTAGAGATTATATAACTACGGGAGCAATATGATTACATAAATTATTTATTTTTGTCAATGTACAGAAGGAAATATGAAGAATTTAGTAATGCTTACTAAAAACATTTATTTTTAATAGAGAAAAAGTGCAACATTTTTGTTTTTAAAAATAAACTATGATAATTAGGGAATCAATACATTCGTAGGGAGGATGTTATGGACCTATTTTTCTTAAAATTAATTTCTCGACAAATAATTATTTTACTAAGGATTAACAGCTCCCAATAAAATAATAATTTATAAATAATAATTATATATAAGCACTGTTATTATTATTATTATTATTATTATTTTGTTTTGATGACGAAGAACTCGCAGCCGCCACCTTTGGTGAGCACATGATTTGAATCCATGATCTTTCGATCCCGAATCACCCACCTTCACCGTTACGCCATCCCATGGGGACGCATTGTTATTATTATTGTACTATAGTCTAGTGAGTCGAGATTTGTTAATCTTGTCAATAAGGATGATATTATATGTCTTTGCATTGAAGGTGAAATACATTACAATTCTATTGATGAGTTGTGGAATGAGACACCAAAAAATCCACAAAGAAAAAATTATATTATGGAATGAGACACCAAAAAGTGGCGAGAAAAATCCTTGGCATACATTCGGTTTTCATTATTAACTTTCACATTAAAATCCGGATTATTAGCCAATGTTTAATGTAACAAGTTGCTTTTATTCCACGTAAATATTCCAATCCTTAAATATAGTATATTAATAATATAATACTATCATGTTAGTCTAAAAAAAGTGGAGTATTTTATTTATTTATTTATTTCAATTGAGGATTGCACATCGTATTGTTGTATTTGATATTAAATGTGAAAGTATATCTAAGACTTGATATATGGGTTAAGAATGTTAAACTAAGGGGGCGTTTGGTACGTGGGTTTACAACCCTACTATGGGAATGAGGGAGGAATGATACCCATAACATACGTTTGGTATGTGGGTTTCGAAGCCTTACTATGGGTTTCATACCCGAATAGGTATGGGTTTTCTCATACTCATGTATTACTTGAGTTTGAGTTTTCAAAACCATATGGGTATCAAAATTAATTTTTTATACATTATTTTTAAAAAATAAAATTAATTTATAATACTTAGCTAAAATACATATAATTTAAAAATAATTATTATATTAAATAAAACTTAATTTTTTTTAATTATTTTTTAAAATATTTTTTAATTTTTTGTTAAAAAGTATTTTTATAATTATTTTTTAAAATATTTATTATTTTTTTTATAAATACTCAAAATAAAAGATATTTTGCTTTTTAATAAAATATTTTTGTATTAAATTTCACAAAAAAAAATAATATCATCATTATTTAAAATATTACAATATTCGAAATATTATACATTCCCATTGAGGTCTAAGTACAACCAAACATCATATTTGGTTATCATACTCATTCACAAGTAAATGCCAAACACCATTAAATGAATCAGTCATACCCATACTCAATCAGCCTACTATCATACCCATTACCATTGCCATTCCCGAATTCTTACCATACGACCCCTAAAATTATAATAGCATTTTTTTATACTATTGTATTTTTAAATGAGATGATTAGTTAATAAATAATAAAATATCAAATAAAGTAGAAAGATTGACCGATTGATCCAGTTGGTTTCTTTAGTTTAGTTTGACTTTCTGAAATCATTTCGTTTTGCAAGTTTTTCGCTACTATTTTGGAAAAAAAAAATGAATTTCTTACACGTGACATTTTATATTGTCATTATAATTGTAATTTTCCATCAGAAGTCTAAATATTTTATATAGTTGTAAAGCTTTATGGGGATGACTGTTGGTGAGCCCCATTCGTAAATTGAAAAACATACTAAGTGAACCAATTTATTTAGGACTTATATATAGGTATAAAAGACTCGGTATATCCAAATAAAGGGTTTAATTTTGAATATGTTATAAACTAAAGAGAAGTAGAGAATAATAGAGAGAATAGAAAATAGATGTATATATTATTATGAGGGTGAAGACCTCTATTTATAGAGTACAAGATAAGTTGCTAGGGTTTAGATATGAGCATCATATATATAGTAAATCTTATCTACAACACTCTCCCTTGATGGACATCCCTAAATAGAAACTGTTGACTCGTTAAAACCTTGCCAGAAAAATCCATTGGATAAAAACTGGTCGAAGGAAAAAGAGTACAGCTGCTCCACCTCAATATAGTCATTCTTGATCCTTGAGTCGGCGCATATCAATCTTGTGTACCAATTTCTTGAATGTTGACGTTGGTAATACCTATGTAAAAGAATCCGCTAGATTGTCACTTGAGCGAATTTGTTGGATGTTGATGCCGCAACTCTTTTGAAGATCATGTGTTGCATTGACTCTTTTATGAATCAATCTCAATGACTCATTTACTTGTGTATTGCATTGGATGCCTCGTTAAAAACATTAAATAAGAAAACCCTTTGGGGAAAAACTTAGAAATGAAAAAAGAGTACAACCATTTGACCTTCAGGTCATTTGACCTTTAGGGGTCAGTCTCATCTTTATGATTATTTATAATTTATTACTCTCCCTCAAGATAACAATCTTAAAGGTTATCTTCAAGGTCTACATTAATATGTGCAACACAAGTTTAATTATTCTTATAGAGGATATCATGTTTGTCTCGAAGATAACAAATGATGGTCAATACTATTTTAAATCCTCAAATTGCACATAAGTAAGGAATTTCTGGTTCTAAAACATCTTTGTCATCTTCTATAGGTTTAAATGAGTCTTCATCCACTTCAAGTGATTGAAACAATCATTAGGTAGCTATATGGATGAAATACAATAAATCTCTTCAGAGGCCTTTTAGGTAGGTCGACTAGTGTAACTCCATCAGAGAGATGCTCGATCTATAGGTCAAGACAATTATTAGTTCAATCTAAGTCTTTTGATTTTAACTCCGTCTTTAGGCATGAGTTGATTTCTTCAAGTACTAAATTTCATATAGTGATTCACATATCCTCTTCAAGAGGAATTTGGAGTGATGTGTTCTGATTTTGTATTCCGCGGACTTCTTATCTCTAGCACCAACAAATCTCTCACGCTTCTGCCTTCAAAGAACATCGATCGATTTATTTTGTCTATGGAGAACTTCAGTTCTTTCATCGTGCATAAACAACAGGTATATGAGATTTTAATCACTTCTTTTGCACTTAATAATTTGATAAACTTCTGGTTCATAGTGCGTGAATCTAATAATTAATCCAACGAGATATTTGCGTCATTCATATTTTAATATCCCCCTAATGCCAACAATAGTTGAGTTGGATTATAAAATCAACATATCAATCGATAAAATAATCCACAATTAGTGGCCCTACATATGTCATCTTGATGGAGTATACACGTAATATCTCAAGTATTAAACTCTTCTGGAGTCCTACTTGAAGTTTACTTAAAGATATATTTTTGACTTACGTAATTCAAACAAGTTAAATCCTTTAGGTATTTTCAATAAATATTTACTACATCCATAAGGCGCATAGCAAACCTTTTGTGACATAAGTAGATTAATCAAATATAATGGCGTCTATTATACGAGAGTACATAATTAATTCCCGGTCTTTGGGAGAAACATTATGTTACGAGTATTGCCCTATATCTCGTAATGTTTCATTTCTCCTTGTAACTAAGACACATTTGTATCCTTCGGGGATATACTTTCCAGATTTTGAAACTACAGGTCCAAATATTTTCGGCTTTCTAGGGAATATTAATTCACCTTATATGACTTCGTTCATCTTTGACCAATTATTTCTATCTTGACAATCTCTTATAGATCGTTGTTGAGGATCATCTTTTATCATCTCAAGAGTCATATTAAAAGCCGAAAATATCGCCGTGCGTCCACGACGATATTTGATCTCTCCAATATTTTGAGATCTCATTAATTTCAGACGCTGACAGTTTTTCAGAAACTTTCATTTGATTGATAATCATATTTATCATTTTTTGGTTCATATCTTGTACCCCTTTTTCTTAGGCATAAAATTGATTTTAGAACCAATTGGTCTACCATATTTTTGACGAATTTTAAATGCATTTGCTGTCAATTATGCTTGTCCTTTAGGGACATGAATTCCCTTTGGGGGTATTTGCAGCAAATGTATGACATTGTCACTTCTTATATATATATATATATATATATATATATATATATAAAAGCATCAAGAAGTTGGTTTGCAATCTTTTGCAAGTGAACCTTTCGACTTCTTGTTCACATTGAATACTTCGGGAATCCAAATGCGACTAGTTTTTTTTATGTTTTTTGTTGGATGTAGATTGCACATTGATTACTTCAGAAATCCGAATGTGACATATGTTTCATCTAATGTTGGCAACGTTATTTTATCATAGTAACAATTTTAATGTGAGACTCATTTTTATACGTACAAAACCAATTTGATTATGGACATGAGCAACTAGGTGTTGAATCTCAATCCCAAAGCAATATAATATTAAATCCTTTTCAGGAGGAACTTGGAGTTTAATAAACTCACGCGCTTTATCAAGACAAATTTTCTTGATGGAATTGAACTCTTTATTTTTGAAGTTGTAGTTCTAGCAAGTACTACATTTCTTCTAGAAATCGAGCATTCATGAAAATTAAGAGATTCTTCAGGATCTCTCTACAGCGCCCACATAGATTTTCAATTATGTTGCGCATCATAGTTGCTTGCAGATATCCAAACTTATCATGTCAAAGCATAGAATTCTTTTGAACTTCCGGTTCATGACATGTTTTATCTCACTTTTTTTTATGAATGTGTAATACATTCAAGGTGGTAGTGTGATAACTTTTCTTTTATTAGCTTCTGGTTAAATACAAAAGAATCACTACCTTCTTATATAATTTCAATATGTTATCCATTTCATATCCTTAAAACTTAGTAAGTGTCTTCTAGACTTACTAGAGTAAATGGCAAATTCAATAATTGATTTAGTATCATTTGATAGAATGACACATGCTCTTCTGGAGCCTTCAATATTTTCGATGCACTAAAATCTAGAGCTTGAATTATTCTTCAAGAACATGTAGTATTTTTCAGGAATACAAATTGTGCTACTTTGGGAGCAACAATTTTAGCCTATATTAAACTACTTTAGGCGAAAGACTAATATTTTCAAGAAACTCAATTGCTCTTCAGGAGCATATGGTATTCTTTGGTAATATCAATTGTGCTACTTCGAGAGCAACAATAGTAACAATTCAGTAACCAATATTCGCCGATCAATAAGATAAAATATATGATTGCTCATCAAAAACATTTAATATTCTTCAGGAATATGGATTGTGCTACTTCAAGAGCAGCAATTTAATTTTTTTTAATTAAAACAAAATAGACGTTCAACGAAATACCTAGGTATATTCCAATAATCGAATGATTATGGAAGATTAGAATCTATTGTAATATCCCACCAATTGTTTCGGCAAAAAAATTGTAACATCAACATAATCATGCTTTGAAGAACGTAAAACAACATAAAACAATGTTAAATAAGAATTTTAATTCTCTTAATTTCAAGGTCAAATCCCACAAACCGACTCCAATATGATCATCAATAATGGTTTTGCAACAATTATATCATAACACATGCAGAAAACTAGTTATTGAGAATTTCAATTCAGACGTCGAACGAAGAGCGTCTATGAAAGCAAGTATATCAATTGTTAACAATTCATATTTTGCAATAAGAATGTTACCTTATTTGAACGACATGATCCTCTCCTCAGCACAACAAATTTAGAACATTCATGCTGATAACGTGTTATAAACTAAAGAGAAGTAGAGAATAATAGAGAGAACGAAAAATAGATGTATATTATTATGAGGGTGGAGACCTTTATTATAGAGTACAAGATAGACTGCTAGAGTTTAGATATAGTCATCATATATATAGTAAATCTTATCTACAACAGAATATGAATTTTCATAATTACTTTTTGCAAAAAAGGAAAGAAAGAATTTTCAATATTATAAAACGGGTGGTAATTACATGACCTGAATAAATTATTATTATAAAAATCTAAATAAATTAATGTTATTATAAAAAACTTATGTTACATCAGTTTTTTCAGAACGCGTACATAAACGTTTATTTTTCATATACTCTTTCAAACAAGATGTATTACTAATCTTGCAATTGGGTACTCTTTATTATGTATTTTTTATTAAACAATTATTATATTATGAGCCGAGGTCGTGACGTCATTAAACATTGTCATTGTCAAAGCCAAGATGCTAAGTTGCTTTATCCAATTATTGACTAAAAGGTACGATAATTTGGGCGTAATTAAGGCATGATTTCAAGCTTTGAAAAATTAAACTGGTAGTTATACTAGTACATCAAGATTAACCTCCAATAATTATAATATTGTAATATTTTATTTCTTTTGAAAAAGTGACCACTAAATCTTGATAGTGCAAGTACAATGGAAAAATTTGTGGGTGGGGATACTTTGTTTCTTTTTGCAAGACTATTTGTTTCTCTTTTTCCTTTTTTTTTTGGGTCAAAAGTAGATTTAAATGTAGCAGGAAATTGCGCTTTTGGCGTGCAAATACTTTTAATTATATGATACTATTTCGTCGGTCAATTCTATAGGCTAATTTGCGAGCACAATTAGCATTTTATTTACAACTTTTCTTCTTACTTTGAATTATATCATTTTGATTCATATCTAAAAAACTTTGAATGTTAGATTTTATAAGAAACCCACATCTGATATATTTCCATTTCAAAACCTAATTATTAGTGATGGTAATTTCAAAACGTAATTCCAAACTGTGAACAAAACACACCTTATTTTTCTTTAGGGAATATTAGTTAGATTTTGTTGATACATGTTAAGACGTGCAGACATTGAATCGTCGTTAATACCAACTTTTGGTTTAAGTAATATTGATAGTGAAGCACCAACACATCCTCGCTCGTAACAAGATAATCATTAAAGCATTAAAGCGCATCATTAAACTAATCAACTCATTGTATCACGTCTTGTAGATGTTTAAATGATAAAGATGGAGCATTTCTCTTATCTGGATCGGCTCACCAAATATATTTATAACACTTGCACAAATAGCTTGAACTAAGATTAGCACAACAAGTAGAGATCGATCCACAAGGAATGGACAGATTAGTTCTCACAATCTCTAGGTAATCGGGTTTAGTTAGCAACTACCATTACATTTAAGTTTTCTAAAACTAAGTTGAATATATAAACTGGGTAGAATAATAACATGAAATAAAAAACAGTTGATTAAGATAGATAACTAAGTTCAACACCACTCACTATCTAATCCTAAATACTAGATGAATTATTTTGACTATGATTTTCTGACCAGGACGTTGTGTTGAGCACGGGGGTGTCTAATCATTTTACATAAACTGTGACTGGTATGTTCATCATAACAATATCACCTACCCAAGTAGACAACCTACCTTGTTCAACAATGACTAGATTGTTACTAGGACCCTTAAGGGCAAAGGAATCGAGACAAGTATTCTATCGATATTCAGCAGACAAGTAGGATCCTAGTTAATCTACGTTTGCACAAAAAACAGCTACCCACCCAGAATGATCAACTCTAAGCAGCTCACTTACCAACTAAAATAGAGTTCAACTAAAGCCCTAGCTTAACCAACACAAGAACAAATCTCACAATATTTAGGAGTGGTGTCTCATTACTTCAGCCAGATCTAGTACATAGCTACTTATATTAACTAAATAGACTGAAATAAACTTGTAAACAAACAACATGGTACACATCTGGAAGTAAATGGTAGTAGATTTTCCTAAAATAGTAAGAATCAATCATGAACAAACTTCTCAAAGAGGAGATAAATCTTGAAGTACAAACTCTAAAGCATGTAGATCTAAAGCTTAAAGGAATAAAAACATCAAAGTACAACTTATTCTTCTTCATAGATTAGACAAGAAATAAAGGCAAACTTGAGCTTCACATGTACAACAAAAACTGAAGGTAAAGAGCTTCAAACTATACTAGGGAGAATGTGAAAATAAGCTAATCTAGGCAGAATATAAAAATGGTGTTTTGGAGTTCTTATTCATGGAGGAAATTCTAATGAGAAAAACTAAATTAAACTAAACTAAAGGTGATGAGGAAGATGGTCAATGTATGGTGTAAAATATCTCCTCCCCTTGAATTCTAATGTTTTTTTTTTGTTGAAGCCTATGTAGAGCAGCTAACCAATTCTCTAATTAATTGCATGAACTGTTGGATATTGTTGAGCTGACTATACTTGCTGCTGCTTCAACATTCTCATTTTCCCTTAGCAAGAGAGGTGGACTAGAATTTGGGCTTTGGGCTTCAATTCTTGTTCTTTTCACTCTGGCCTAAGACTTCTCTGCCCAGTACTTATGCGATTCAGTTCTCCAGCATTGTACAGATAAATTGTATTGGCCCATATTTTATCCTTCATTCTCATTTCTTCAATTCCTTGCCTAATTTCTCTCAAACCGAGCCTAAAACCTGTAATCTCATAGCCAAATCATACACATTATACGGTAAAATGGAGCTGCAAATCCGGACTTATCAATTAATTATGGGATAAAGAAACATAGGACTTTGATGGTGAAAAGTTATTTTGATACATCCGACTTGATGGGTTCCATATAAAGTTGGCTAAGCATATATACGTGATTTCCACATTATGTATTTTATAATTCCTATCAATATTTAAAAGAAATACATGAAAAATCGTTATATACAATTTAGGAGGAGGTAAACAATCCCTCTCCTCACTCCTTAGACCTGCCATTACACAAGAGTATGTGTTTGAATCGCATAAGAGAAAAAATAATAAATTTGTAGAACATCATACAAAAGCAATTTTTATCCAATTTCAAAATTTAACTGCTGCGAATTTCATCCATTAAAAAAAATCCGTAATAAAATTAGTGTGTTTCAATACATAACCTCTTTGTGTTGTATATAGTGTGTGTAATCATTGGAATTTTGTACTGAAAAATCTATATTTATTTAGTTATTCAAAGCCTACAAAATACTTAAGAAAATTGAAATAATTGAATGTCCAATTTCAGTTCATCATCTTAGTATTGGGCTAAGGCCTTCTCCTTTCATTTCTAGCTATATATTCCATAAAGCCTGATAAAGGTATGTGTAATTACAAGACATATTGGTTGAGCTTAAAATTCGTAAACATTCTTGTGATTTTCAAAAAATAATCTTCTAGACAAACTAATTTTTAAAGTATTATGTTCAATTTTTTTTCCAAAACTACCCTTATTTTTGCACAAGGATATTTTAGGAAGCAGCAACATTTTGGAAATACTTTTTTATAAAAATAATGAACTATATTTATTGCATAATTAATGAATATTTGACATATAATATACACACTAGACAAACTTGACTTGTTCCTCTATGGTAATATTAATGGCTTACAAAATTGATTTCTCACCCGAGCGGAAAAATAGATTCGTCTTTATGTTTTGTTTTACATGAGTTAATAGCTTTATACAACGATGGGTAGTTAGTAGGAGCGGATACAAACTTTATTTGAATAACGGAATTTATAATTTATAATTCTCCAAGTCGTAAATACACGACCAGGCATAGTGATACAATAAAATTCTGAAAAAAACATAATTAAATCTTAAAAGAAGTTAGATATCTAAACTTTTGATCTTTAGGAAATATAAGATGAAATTACATATCTTGGTGATCATATGAAAAAGTCAGACAAAAAGATATACATATTATATATATATATATGTATATATATCATATATATATATATATGTGTCAATAATGTACATAATAAATATATCTAACTTCTGCCGATTGGCATCAGCAAGTCAACAACCCCCCAACAAACACATAAACTAGAGCAGAGCATTTCCATGGGAGGTAAACCACACGATGGCGAGGTTGGCAAAAGTCCTCCTCCACCCGCCGCCGCCCCCGCCGCCGAAAAGGAAATAGACGCCGGTGCACAATTTGTTCTCAAGTCCAGAGGTAACAATGATAACTAGTGATATAGATTCATTTTTTCCAATATCACCTTATAAATCATTTTATTTATCCTAGGCTAGATATGATTCAATTTATTTATTGATTTTGAAATATTAAGGTTGTGAGTTGAATATAATTAAGATTTAATATTTGCAGTATTAAATTTTATATGTAGGATCGTGGATACATAGCGGATACCACTTGACGACGTCAATCGTAGCGCCGGCGTTGCTCAGTCTTCCGTTTGCATTTGCGTCGTTGGGATGGACGGCTGGGATTCTAAGCCTCGTGATCGGAGCGCTCGTCACCTTCTACTCTTACAACTTGCTCTCTCTCGTCCTCGAACACGATGCTCAGTTGGGCCACCGCCATCTCCGGTTTCGCGACATGGCTAATCACATACTAGGTAACTCTCTCTCCCTCCCTCCCTCTCTCTCTGAAATTGAAAGATCAAAAGTTTGATTGCAAATTCTATTATCGTAAACTACAAGAGAATCTATCAAAACAGTCGGTTTCCGGTTCTAAGTAAGATTATCTTTTTTTTTGGTTAATTTTAAGTTATATAAAAGATTGGTGTCTATGCTAGAAGGACTATCTTTTGATTGTTTCACGAAATTATCCTGGATAGTGGAGGCTAATCCGGGAGTGGATTATTTTTTCATTTTTTTCGTATTTAATTTGGATTAATTAATTAAATGGTAACACATTTCCCCATTTAATAAAATAATCAATTAGTGTAATTTGAGGTTAATGTATCACAATTAGTATAAATTGAGAATGAAAATCTCAAGGTTAGAATTTTAAATAAGTATACAAAAATAGGTATTCAATTTTTTTTACTATCCTTAATATGTTATACATCATCTATCATTGCATGACGGAAGGTGTCTAGCTAGATCTATAATAATTACTATATAAATATAATGACATTTGTTTTAACGTCAAGATCATATGCTGATTGCTGCAGTCCAAAATTATTGAAACTGTAATTTTAAGTAGGAAATAAAGTGTCGAGCATTCCCACTTAAATGGAGGATGTCCGCACAAATGTTTGATTTAAAAATCAAATCGGTTGGTGGAGGTAAATTATAAATGGTTGTGGGGGATCCCATTTCCACACTGAAAAATGTCCACAAAAGTCAGAAATTAATTGCGGAATTCTATTTCGGAATTTACTCCATGTCGACGTCTAGTTTGAGATAATTGGGTGAATTATTTTCGTAACAAAATAATAATAAAAAAAACATTGAAGTTTGTATAAATTCTACCTCTCCGTCCCAAATATATATGCTTATTTCCTTTTTCGTTTGTCCCAAAATTTATATGCCTACCAATTTTAATAGATCTAATTAATATGATAATATAAAAAAGACTATTTTATCCAACTTTTATAACAACAAACACAATTATGATATTACTTTTTAATAATTTACTTTAATTTATTCAAATTCTAATACAAACATTTATTTAATTTTCATATCATTAAATTTTTTCCTAATCTATGTGAAAAATTAAATGGACCTATAAAACAGTACGAGAGTATTTGTAACGTGTAACAACTTGCCTTTCTTCTGCCCAATTCCCCAAAAGGTAAGCTGGGAGATATTTGTTAGGATCATATGATTAGGAAGAAAGTATTCCTTACCGACAAGACAAACTCAATATTTAAGAGAAATATATTTTGAATTTTAGGCAGAAATTCGACAGTGGAATTAATAATGAGAAGAGACGTGGATGATTTATATTCTGACCTTCTGAGTCGTAAATAAATTGGCTTTAAGAATTTGGTGCTGCTCATAATTCAAAGCATTGAATTCACTGCCCTAAAAAAGGCATTGAACTTTATTTTGTCTTTATTGATGCTACAAAATACATGTTGGGTTTTTATCGCAAATATTTCATTTTAATTTAATTTTGTTTTATTTTTCAATACATATATATTCCATCCGTCCCATTAAACTTGTCTTATTTATTTTCGGCACGGAAACTAAAAAAATGGGTAGAAATGTATTTTTAAAATGGTGGATCAACTATTTTAAATGATTGTGGTCACAAATTGTTTTCTTTTTATTGAAACAAAATAATAATAATGGGATAGACCAAAAATGAATACAATACTTGTTTATTGAAAAAGAATAATACTATATAGGAGGAGAATTTTTGTTATTAGTATATGTACTCCTAGAATACCACTATCATGTACAAGTTTCACTTCTACGGCTTTGAGACCCACAATCATTATCTGAGTCCAAACCACACCACAAAATAAATCCTTAGAATTATACTTCATGTGTTTTATTAATAGTGTTTGGTTTCTTTTGATCATAAATATTAACAAAATGATATTATGTAGTGTGTGTTGTTTGATTTTTGAATAATTAATTTGTTGCCGCAAATTCTTTACCCTTTTTATAAACAAAACATTACTAACAGAACACGCATTTCATAAATACAAGATATTACTAATGGAACGAATGAAGTACATAATAAATTCGATTTTTAAAAGTTGGTAAAATTCAAATTTGTGATATTTTTACATGAGAGGAAGGCTATACTAACGATGAATTTCTTTTGTTCTTTACTTAATGACCCTCTTGGATCTTACTTTTAAACCTCCGCCACTACCACTAGTGCTTTATATTAAAACTTTAGACTACACAAATTTGATAATTGTGTAGTAAAATCCTCCATCAGGTCCAGCTAGTGTCAAGAGATTTGCAATTTATAGATTCAGACGACCTAAAAATATCAAATTTAACACTTTATGTTGTCACACATAAGAACTTATGTTTTATAGTTTCATACTGCTTTATTTATACATACACTTTATAAACGTGTTGACATGTATTACGTACGGTTCATCATAATTAATTTTTAATTTTACTTTTTAATTAAAATATATACTATATGTCAAAATATTTATAGAGATAACATAGAAGAAGTATAATTATGGAACACAAAAGTCCATGCCGTTGTTACACTCCATAGAATATTCCAGTTTGTCTGCATGGTGCGTGATTAAGGTGTGCTTGCAACTGCTTACTATAAGTAATTCTTATTTGTTTTTGTTTAAAGTTGAAAATAATTGTTTTAAAACAAAAGTAGGGGTTTTTGGAATTAATACAAAAGCTTATATTTTGTGTTCCCTATTCAGTGCTATGCATGGTTTCTTGGTAACTTCTAGTTTGATTAGGGAAACCGGTTTAAGTACCAAAAAATCTTAATGAATGCTTAATATAAATTACAGTTTAACTGTTTAATTTTAAAGAAGCTAACATAGAAAATATAGTTTGCAAACACTTAAAAAGTAAAAACTGCTTATGCGGTTAAAAAGCAGATGTAAGTGTTTAAAATAAGTTTATGCAAACACACCCGTAGTAAACATTTTAAGCTAAAAACTAAAATCAATGATTGTAATTAAATTAATCTTAATATTTTTACAGGACCTAAATGGGGGAAATACTTTGTTGGACCAATTCAATTCATGGTGTGCTATGGTGCTGTTGTTGGCTCTACTCTCTTGGGTGGACAATGCATGAAGGTCATTCCCATTCCCACACTTGATAAATAATATTGTCCTATTGATACAAATTCTTAATTTATTCAGGCAATATACTTGCTGTCAAAGCCAGATGGAAACATGAAACTTTACGAATTTGTAATAATATTTGGTGGGCTAATGTTGATTTTAGCTCAAATCCCATCTTTCCACTCCTTGAGGTACATCAACATGGTTTCTCTATTACTATCCTTAACCTACAGTGCATGTGCAACTGCTGCTTCTGTTTACATTGGTAAGTTAATTACATTACAAATCTCATTCTTACATCATTTTAAGATTCTTAGAACTGGTTGATAAACTTTTCTAGGAAGCTCATCTAAGGGACCAAGAAAGGATTACTCTCTAAGCAGCAACGATGAAACTCGTGTATTTGGCCTCTTCAACGCAATGGCGATTATCGCAACCACTTATGGGAATGGGATCATCCCAGAGATACAGGTTGGAATGTGTGGATTCTGGATTAAAGCCTTTATATTGTTCTAACGCGGCGTGTAACATTGTAGGCGACTTTGTTGCCGCCGGTTAAGGGCAAGATGTTCAAGGGGCTCTGCATTTGCTATGCAGTGGTATTGACGACTTTCTTCAGTGTTTCCATTTCTGGCTACTGGGCGTTTGGCAATAAAGCTGAAGGCCTCATTCTCACCAACTTCGTTCGAGATGGGAAAGCTCTGCTGCCCAAGTGGTTCATTTTGATGACTAATGTCTTCACAATTCTTCAGCTATCAGCCGTGGCCGTGGTAAGAATATACACAACAGAGTCGGGCAGATCCAGAATTTGAGGGGTAAAATTTGGAATTTCAGAAGAGAAATATACACAATTCTTCAGCTATCAGCCGTGGTCGTGGTTAGGCGTAGAATGGGAATAACAAAGAAATTAAAAAAAAAAGTATAAACAAACTCATGAAACATGACAGTGAGATTCTAAGCCGTATCCTTTTTGCAGGTGTACTTGCAGCCCACTAATGAAGTACTAGAACGAACGTTTGCAGATGCAAAGAGTGGGCAGTTTTCCGCACGAAATGTGGTCCCGAGACTGATCTCGCGATCAGTCTCGGTGATTGTAGCGACTACGATTGCTGCGATGCTCCCGTTCTTTGGGGACATCAATGCATTGATCGGAGCGTTCGGGTTCATGCCACTCGACTTCGTGCTTCCTGTCGTGTTCTTCAACGTGACGTTCAAGCCGTCGAAAAGGGGAGTGACGTTTTGGTTGAATACGAGCATTGCAGTGGTTTTCTCAGTTATAGGGGTTATAGCAGCAATTGCAGCAGTGAGACAGATTAGTCTTGATGCCAAAACATACAGATTATTTGCCGATGTCTGATCACCCAACTATACATATATCATATATGAGCGTGTTATGATTCCCGATTTACCATGATCTATAATTTGCACAGTTTTTTTTTAAATTTATGATATGTTGTTGATTATGAAGTGGGAAAAGCTGGTTATTTAGCATCAACATAGGTAGAAAATCGAGTGCAACTCGAATATTGGCCGCAGATTTTACCTCGTCACGAAAAAATACAATAGAAAATATGGCATCTGGGAAATTGTTTAGGTGTGTAGGTTGCGAGCTTTGATCTTCATATTCATGTTTAAAAGAGGAAAAATGGCGCCAATTACCAACACCGACGTATCCCGCCAAAACTATAACTGCCCAAGTTTACATAACTCGGTGAGTCAACTCATCAACTCACTCAAGTATGCATGATATGAGTGTGTGATTTATTTAATATTAATTAATATCAACAATGCTGTCGATTCATAAGCATGACTTTTTTTTCTTCTTTTCAAGATTTATGATTACGTTATTTTTAAATAATGATTTAACTTTTTAAAAACAAATATCCCCAAATTACTGAAGGAAACAATTTAGTTGATTTAACCTATTGCCATTGGGCCACGATAACCTATTGCCATTGGGCCATTGAGTTGATTAACGTATTGATAATATTTAAAACTGTTTTCATGAAAATAAATAAAATTATGAACAGAAAAAGAAAATTAATAATTGTAGCAAATATGGATTCCTAACGTTAGTCTAAGTCAGTGTCCGAGTCGAAGAGAGTCATGAGTGTGGCGGCGAAATCTATTAGGGCTTTCTTCTGGACAACTTTACCACCGCAATTCCCGCGATTATATCACGTCGTGCACTCAGTTACTCCTTCTCTCTCTTCAACAAGGTGAAGTTATTCACCGTTATTAATGTTTTTTGCGGAAGAGATTGAAAGCCTGACTTTCCTCCGATCAGAATCTGAATGCAGTCTGATATCAGAGAAAAAACTCACCTTTTCTGCACCTGTTTCTGTTTTCTTGAGTTTCTTTTTGTATTTTGCTTCAGTTTTTCTGGAAAGATAAGCCTAAAATTAGGAACAAATAATCATGAAGTTTGTTTTTGCTTAAACTGTTGGTGTATTCATTTCATATTCATTAGTTTGGTGAGGGATACTTATGTACATTGATGATATGTATTCAGGAGAAGGAATGTGGATTTGATTAAGGTGATTTTTTTTTTCAGGGTGCGGAATTACTATTAGTGTGGGAATGGAGGCGGTGGCGATTGGGGCGGAGAGACGCCTAGGAAGAAAAAGGAAGATAGATAATGTTCAGGATCCAACGGTAGGCGTTGCTGGCAAAAGGAGGGTGATGCAAACAAGGTCATCCGAATTGGTTGGAAGATATGTGCAGAAAGGGTTTAAGGGGAGTGGGGTTCTTCTAGGAAGGATTACTAATCACGGGTCAGGTTTGTATAGGATTAACTATGAAGACGGGCGTTCTGAGGATTTGATCAATAGGAAAGTCAAGGCTATTCTGGTTAAAGATGATGATTTAACTGGCGAATGGCCTAAGAGAAAAGAGAAACTAAATGAATTATTGTCGAGTAAAGATGTTAATCAGCAGTCTCCCATTGATTCTCCATCATTGAGTGGAGGGACCAATTCTTGTACTATTGATGGAGTAGTCAAAGCTCAAGATGATGGAAATGATGCTGATTCTTCGAGTGATTCGTGTGAAGGTGCTGGAGAGGGGGAGACCAAACTGGATGAGGAAGTGTCACTTGTGCCACCACCAGAGTTGCCTCCTTCTTCGGGGAATATTGGTGTTGGGGAGCAGATTGTTCCCCATCTTCTTTCGGTATATAGTTTCTTGCGTTCGTTCAGTGTGCGTCTCTTTCTATACCCTTTTGAGTTGGATGATTTTGTGGGGGCAATCAATTGCTCTGTTGCAAACACATTGCTGGACTCAGTTCATGTTGCTCTTCTTTTTTTCCTCAAGCGCCAATTTGAGAAGTTCCTATCAGATGGTTCCAAGCATGAATCAAAACTACTCAGGTACTTTTTGAACATTTTGCTGTTCTTAATTTGTTTTACAGAGTTACACTCTTTGATCAATCTTTAGGTGGGAGAATTTTGCCTCTTTTGTCATTTGAAATGAATGATACATGCTATCTTTTTTATTCTCTTACTAATTATCAAGTCGTTTGACTGGTTTTCTGCCTTTACTCTTAGAAGGTAACTTCTTCTTTCATTGAACAGTTATAGATTCTTGGAACATGTTAGGTTAGTACCGTGTACATTGATGTTGGTGCCATTATTGTATCAGTCTTATTGAATAAAATATGGGCATATCTGATTGTCTTTTGTTCAAGTCTTTTCTTACTTCTGTGCTGCCACATTCAATTAACTTTGTGGTAAATCTATTTTTTTCGCTGTTGCTACATGCAGTCTCCTGGACTGGAGCTTGCTTGATACATTAACTTGGCCAATTTACTTAGTCCACTATCTAATGGCGATGGGTGATACAAAAGGAGATGACTGGAATGAGCTATATGCACATTGCATGGAGAGAGATTATTATGCTTTATCTGTGGGTAAAAAGTTAATCATTTTGCATATTTTATGTGACAATGTTCTGGATACTGAAGAGCTAAGAGCAGAAATTGATATACGCGAGAAATTAGAAGTTGGAATGGACCAAGATACAAGCACAATGTTGGACTCATGCGAACCTGCAAGAGTTCCTAAATATTCCAAATCTTCTGACTGCATGGACACAGAAGATAAACAAAGAGTCGAAAAGCATCAAAATTCTCTTGATTATAACTGTACGGAGTCTCAAGTTGGTACATCAGTTGAGGACGGTAATGGTGATGAATGCTGCCTTTGTGGCATGGATGGAGTTCTGGTTTGTTGTGATGGGTGCCCGTCAGTTTACCATTCAAGATGCTTAGGACTAAACAAGACGCCCAACGGTTCCTGGTACTGTCCTGAATGTAAAGTCGATGCAACTAACACTAAGTCTTTGCAGCGGACATCTTTGAGGGGAGGGGAAGTTTTCGGTGTTGATCCATACAAACAAGTTTTCATTGCTTGTTTTGACCATTTACTTGTGTATGTACTTAATTTCCTGCTTCTAGTAGCTTACATGTCATGCTCTCTGTTCTTTCCTTTATTGCCTTTATTAATATTAGTGTGTCTTATATATTTTCAGAATGAAGACATCGATTAACTCTGGAAGTTGTACAAGATACTACAATAGGCACAATATTCCTGAAGTCCTCAATGCTCTTTATGCAAAGCCAGAGTATGCTATTGTGTATGCAGAAATATGCAGGGGGATAATGCAATATTGGGGACTTTCTGCTGATATCTTACCTTCCAAGAAGAAATCTGCAGTTGGCTTACGATTAGCGAACAAGGAGGGAAGTAGTCAGTGCATTGCACAATTGGTTAATATGCCGGACAAAGTTCCTGAGCTGACTGCGGTTCATAATCATGGTACTTTGGCCACTGGTACTTCTGTTGAAATAGCTTGTTCTTGCCTTAGAAACTGTGTTCACCGACCTGTTTCGATTGACAATTTCTTTGATACAGTGACTGTATCTGATAGTCATGCAGATACCAAAATACAGCAGTTTGAAAGTTTGAAAACCGCAATTAGTGAACCTGCTTCATCTAGTAGTTTAATTTATCAGCCTGCTAATAATCCTTGTGCTTCAAGCCAACAAAGCAACTCAAATATGACTGCTTTTTCCACAAGAAGCAGCAATATTAGTTCTGTCAATGAGACTACCTTAGAAGCCAAAGGTTCTCTTGTTAGCCAGGAACTTAATAATAGAGTTGGAAATTCTTGTGGAAGTCTATCTAGATGGTGCTCGTACATGGGCTCTTCCTTCAAGAGAACTGGTTACATAAATTACTATCTGCATGGAGACTTCTCTGCATCTGCAGCTGCTAATTTGGCTATTCTTTCAAATGAAGAAAATCAAGTTCCGGAGTCTTACTCTTCAGATAATCACCAAAAGGTTATGTGCAGCATTGCACTTCAGATGAAGGCTTTCTCTTCAGTTGCTGTGCGATTTTTCTGGCCCAATGTGGAAAAGGGACTTGCTGAAGTCCCTAGGGAAAGATGTAGCTGGTGTTTTTCTTGTACGGCTCCTTTAGCAAGCAAGAGAGGGTGCTTGTTAAATGCTGCTGCTTCAAATGCCATCAGAGGGGCAATGAAGGTACACGCTGGCATTAGACCTGTAAAGAAAGGTGGGGATGAAAGACTTTATGGCATCGGTACTTACATTATGTTTATGGAAGAGAGCTTAAGTGGCCTACTTGTCGGTCCCTTCCTTAATGACACTTTCAGGAAACAATGGCGCAGACAACTTGAACATGCCACGACTTGCAGTGAAATAAAGATCCTTTTGCTTGAAGTAAGCATTTATCTTTTTTTTTGTATCTGGTTGTGTTCATATCTGTTCCTGAAAGTTGATTACTTATAGGTCTTAATAGTTAGTTCTTTAGCTGTATGTGATGTTGAATCTGCATTTTTATGATTTGCAGTTGCTTTATTAATTTACAAGATCCCCCCTTTTTGGCTTGTCGGGTTGGACATGTTACTTTTCTACATGTTGATTTCCTTTCAAGTGGTGATTGTTGTTTATATTCTACCGTTATTGATGATCTTTACTTTTTCTTTCAAGTGGTGCTTGCTGCATTTTCTGGACATTTTTTTTCTTTGTTTCAAACCTTATGCTTCTAGTTGCATAATCATGTTTACGTTTGCAGCTTGAGGAGAATATCCGCTCCATTGCTTTTTCTGGAGATTGGACGAAGCTTGTCGAAGGTTTTTCTACTCAAGCTTCCACTTCTGAGATTGCACCTGGGTCAACTGAGAAATGTAGGCCAGGCAGGCGACGCAAGAAACAATCCAATATAGTCGAAGTTGTAGCTGATGGTTTCAAGAAAAGGCTAACTAACATTACCTGGTGGCGAGGAGGTATAGTTTCAAAGATTATGTTCCAAAAAGGGATTCTTCCAAGCTCAATTATAAAAAAGCCAGGCCGTCAAGGTAACATTTTTAGTCCACCTCTTCATGGTTATAAAAGATCCCAATGCTTACTGTTTTCTTTGCTTGTCGTGAGGCTTTTTTGTCTATCAATAATTTTGTAAATTCAAAATAATCTGATGACTAGTCATAACATAACAGGTGGTAAAAAAAGGATACCTGGTGTATGTTACGTTGAAGGAAATGAAATCCCCAAAATTAGCAGACAGTTACTCTGGCGTTCTGCAGTCGAAACAAGTAGGACCGTGGCACATCTTGCACTTCAGGTACCATTTTATTATGACATTTTGAGCTTGTATAGTTGTTTTGTACTTTGTTTCTCTATGAGATAATTTTCCTTTCAGCATTTATCATGCTTTGTAATAATTCTATTTCCGTAAGACAAATTTATAAACACTTGCATCAGGTCAGATACCTCGATTCACATGTGAGGTGGGGCGATCTTGGTCATCCGAAGCAGATGTCCAGTCATGCAAAAAGTTCCGAGGCAGAAGCTTCTGCTTTTAGAAATGCTTTTATTTATGGAAGGAAAGTAGTGGAACAAGAAGTTAGATACCGTGTTGGTTTTGGTAGTCGGAAACACCTGCCATTACATGTTATGAAAAACATAAAAGAAATAGAGAAGGAAGATGAAAAGGAAAGATACTGGTTTTCTGAGACCTTCACCCCTCTCTATCTAATTAGAGAATATGAACAAAGGATGGAGAAAAACAAGTCTGTGAATGTGTTGTCTAAACTACAAAGAAGACAGTTGAAGGCTTCTCGTGAAAATATTTTCTCTAGTCTCTTGTGGAAGCAAAGTAACAAGGCTAGGAATTGTTGTTCGTGCCATCAAGATGTCTTCCATAGGTATTTTGCTTCACTTGACTTTCCAAGTTCTCTTTTCTTCTCACCCTTACTTTTCATTTTGTTAACCAGTACCGTTTTGGATGTTTGATTTTCAGGAATGCTGCAAAGTGCCATGAATGTCAAGGTATTCAATGATAAAAAATGTTCTTTTTTATATGACAAAAATGTTGTCTTGTTGTATGCAGGTATAACTCATGAAACGGTTTAATGTGCTTCTTTCTTTGCCAGGATTTTGTCATCAGAAATGTGCTACTGCTTCAGCAGTTAATATGAGCGACGGAATTGACTTTTTAGTCAGATGCAAGCAATGCTGTGAAACTCAGGTAGCCACTCAAGTTGGTAGTATCAATGGATCTCCCACAAATCCTTTGCTCCTTGAAGGACAAGATACCCCTGATTCATCTATTACTAAGGATGAAAACGTAGTACGTTGTAAAGGTTCATCAACATCTTTTGGAGCTTTGGATAATTCTTCCAAAGTGAAATCAATCAATAGTTCTGCAGTTACAAAAAAGAACAGAAACTCAAATTGGGGTCTCTTATGGAGGAAGAATAATTGTGAAGATACTGGCTTTGATTTCAGGTTAAGAAACATTCTTCTGAAGGGTAACACAAATGGGGACTCGATAAAACCTCATTGCCATATTTGCGATCAACCATACAATGTTGATCTAATGTATATTCACTGTGAAACATGCAAACGTAAGATTGCTAAAACCTTCATTTCAGACTCATTTTAAATATTTTGTTATTGTTCCTCCAAAGAGTTTAATGTTTTGGCTGTGTCTATTGCAGATTGGTATCATGCTGATTCTGTAGAGCTGGACGAATCAAAGCTCTTCTCCGTGGTGGGGTTCAAGTGTTGTAGGTGTCGGAGAATCAAATCTCCTGTCTGCCCTTACTCGGAGAAAAAGAATGTATTGAAGGACAAAATAGAGCAGCACCTACAGGCTTCAAAGCTGAAGATTCCTGCAGTGGGCTTTAGCCGTCGTATGATCCTAGACCATCGTAAGGAAGTCCCAACTGCCTCCAAATTACCCAGAAAGAATGAAGTTATTTATGTACCAGCAACAATTAGCACTCCTGCTACGTACAAAGCTAAGCAATCTACTGCACGCAAGCCAGGAGGAAATTCTGTAGGGAAAAATGCAAATGCCAATCAAGAACAAGGTCTATGTCAATTTGAAGGATCTGCACCTTTTGAGGAGATAATTGGAAGGCAAGGGACCACATTAACAATCAGTTCTTTTAGGGATGAAGCAACCAACCCAATAGAAGCAAATGCGGCAATCTCTATGCAGGATTTGTCACCATTTCTAAAGCAACGGTTTGCTCCTAGCGATAGCTTTAATCTTCAATCCATCGTTGGTGGCCATGTGAATGGGGAGGAGCCACCGGAAAGCATAACAAAGAATAGGGAAACTTCTCCTTCAGTTTCAAGAAACAGAACACCCCATGGTAAGGTACTGTCTTGTAAGTTCTGTTCAAATCCCGGAGCAGATCTTTGTTGTCAGATTTGTAGTATAAGGATTCATAAAACCTGCTCGCCCTGGTTTGAATGGTCGTGCCATGAAGATGACTGGAGGTGTGGCAGCTGTCGCGAATGGAGTTAGTTAGATCTTTCTATGCAGTTGCAGCATTTTATACTTGTGGATTGAAACTGCAATTTTTTTTAAGATATAGAGGTAGATAATAGTTAACTGTTTTATATATATTTATTTTTTCAGATTGGGTGGTTATCTCAATATTTTTACCGTAGAAAACATTAATTTGGACAAATTCAGAATATTTATGTAATTTTAGTCTTGATGTTTTCCCTTGTCATTTCTTTCTTAATTTTACTGATCTCTTCTTTCAGTTCTCCAACTCTTGACCTCATTTGTTCCAAATCTACTTTTAAGGACGACTGTCCATATGACTTATAATAGGATTCTGAGTGGCAACCTCTATGATGTAGTATATATCTATGATGTAGTAGTATGTTGATGTTTTTAAAACATTTCATATCCGCTTCTGTGCTGAACATTTAACTTACATGTTTCATATCCGCTTCTATGCTACCTATCATCCCGCATTTTTCTAGACTTTTAGTAACCAAATGAGATAACAAATTGGAGGCATCTTGCTATAGAAGTTTCTAGAAAGAGGCAATTAACATGTATGGAAGTGCATCTCATGGGAAAAAAAACTGCTGAGGGTAAGTAAATATGGGCAGGACATAGTGAACACGCCCTATGACCCAAACACCAAAGCTGACCATGCAATCCAGGTCTTATAAACAAACAGAAAAAGAGAAAATTATTAAATGTATGTCGATATTTTCATTTTATATTTATATTTATTAATTTACTTGTATATATAATTTGTTTGAAGTTTCATAAATGTTAAATGTATTTAACTTATGATATTAAGAACTAGAGTATTTCAATTATACTTTAAAAAAAATTAATTTTATATAAAATATTATATGACGAGAGGAACTCAGATCCGAAGAGTAACCGTGTAATGCATTATTAATCAATATGCATGTGAAATTAAATATATTTTGGGTACATATAGATAAGTATATAAATAAATATGATCGCACTAACAAGGAGCGCCCGTGGCCTAATGGATAAGGCGTTTGACTTCTAATCAAGCGATTGTGGGTTCGAGTCCCACCGGGCGTGTCTCTTTTTTAATTTGTCACAACATAAATTAAATACTAGGATTAGGCAGGCCATTTTGGTGTGCCATCAGCACCAAAATTTGCGTGCTTATCCCAAAGAGGCAAAATTAAAAATAGTCAAATGAAAATTTGTATATGCAAAAGTAGGCAAATTATCACCTATATGCATCATATAGTCATTCTTCCAATTTTGCCCTTGAATTTATTGTTTTATATTGTAATTACTTTAAATTTGGTGGGGCCTACCAATTTGACAATAAAGTTGTCATTGTCTTTACTATGTTTCTTGCATATTGTACATCGGGAATAGTGCCAAAATTAAAGATATATGTTTATAAAATCGTATAAATCTATATATCTATGAAATTATTTTAATTATACTTTATTTTATTGGGATATGATAGTCGCATGAAATATAACGGAATTATGTATATACTTAGAGGCTTCACAAAAAAGAAAAAAAAAACAAATTATAAGCATAATTAGAGGCTCATTAAAAATATAAAATATATGCCCAAAAAAAAATTCTAAGGAAATATAGACAAACCTGTATTGTTCGCAGTTCGCGTAATGGAGCGTAAGCAATTCAACAACAATTTTTTATTGAAGATATTAGAGTTTAAGAATGTGTTGTGGTTTTGGACACATAGATGCATATATATACACACAACAAAGTTGCGCTCAATGACAAATTTATCACCATTGAATATGGTACCAACTAACAACTGCATGACTTGAAATGAGAAGAGTAGAAGACCGCTCACTGCATAAAGTAATGTGCACAGATTTTGAAGTTAAAACAGTAGCCAAATAAATTAGATTAGGTGCAGAATATGTAGTACAAGGGCAAAATAAGTATATTATCTATTCTATGCATTTCAAACATAATATGACTATTTTTGCAATTTAACTTTTCCCATTGCCTATTTTTACTTATTTGCACTATCCCAAATGTGTGGTGGCATCATCACACATTCACACTGTTCGATGCCAACATTTTGATTAGACTAGCGCAGCATGTGTCCGCGCGGTGGTGTGTAATGATGCCCTATATATCTTTTTAGTGGACACAACCATAAGAATTAGCTATGTGTTTGAAATAAAATTCAAAGCACCAAGTATATAATGTCAAAAAAATAAAATTCAAAGCACCAAGTATATAATGTCAAAAAAAAAAAAGCTGAAGGAGGGGAGTTTATTGCAGCACCCGAGTCCCTAGCAGCAACTACATATCGGTATTGAATAAAGAAAAATATATGGGCTCGAGATTAAATACTAGAATAAAAATTCTATCCCATTATACAAATCATAATATGTACTAATGAGATCTAGAAACTTAAAAGAAAAACAAAAGATATTCAAACATAAACGGCCCATCTCACAATCTTTTGCTAAGGAGTATGCTAATTATTATAGAGACAAAGTCACATTTCAATATTTTATTTACAATGTATGATAGCTTATAAATTTGAATATTTTTATAATTAACAGAAGGTCACTCTAACACAATTACTCTCAATGTACGAACATAATGAGAATATATCCAATTGTACTGTAATTTGTAATACCAACAGAAGATGATCCACAACCACCTTCAAATTTTTAAGCAAGGTAAATCTTAATAGTAGATAAGATGGGAAAAAAAACCTACTTCACTCCCTCTGTCACAGTGATTCATTGCAGATTTTTCGTTCAGTAGAGACAAGCAACACAGTTGACAATTTCAAGAAACATATTTGATCAATGGTAGATTTTCAAGAGGGAAAGAAAATTATAATGAGTTGGATTTAAACAATGATAGTCTATACAAACCTGGAGATCATTTGGAAAACAGAATTACACCACACTTCAGGCAATATCAATTCAATAGGACAAGAGAATTCTGAAGTTAAGCATGTAGGAGCCAACTTCTATACCATCATGTTTAGGACAAGAGCAAAAAACACTAGGAACAACTAAAAATAATAATTACAAAAAACAGTAGTTGCAATCTACAGATAATTCATTATTGATTGAAAAAGACAAAAACACGTACACACATCGAGAGCTTTCTGTAAATGGGGGAGGAATGAGAGATGACTTAGAAATTATTAACAAGTACCAAAATGAAAACAATAGTTAGAAGAAACAACTGTACAGAGAAAAGGGAAACATGTGAAACATTTGTGCAAATACATGTTTTATAGAAAGGGGAGAGAGCAATTAACCTTCTGCAGATGTGAGTAAAGAGTCGCTATATAAATGATAAAAGCAACTTTGTTAGTAAGACCAGTCAAAAGCAACTTCAAACAATGCGTCCAATTGGACTACATGTGCCACATTCTGTACTATGATTTATGCGAGATGAAAATCCAGTAATCTATAACACAAAATGCAGTTATTCGTACAAAAATAGTTCACAAACACATAAAGCTTCTTGCAAACAATGAGATCACCATACAATTACATTAGCGTTTTAGCTCAAGTTTGTCTTCCTTCAGCCAAAAATGGTTTGAATGTGACGTAACTGCTTGGCCTCAACAACATTCATGATGCAGAAAATCAGTGATGCCCTGCATTAAGAGAACCCCATCAGCAGCTATAGAAATGCAGAACACGAGAATGAGAATGGTCGTTCAAACTAGTATGGATTCTGCTGCTGAGGTAGAATATATGCAAAAGGCGATATGTTTACTAAGGTATGAAAAAGCCAAATGCAGCACAAGAAGAAAATTTCAATAACCCATTTGGAATCTACAAACAACGAACACAAGAATGAGAGCGAGGGAAAAAGGAAAATAAAATCAAGATAGGTCATTATTGACAATGTTTTTAAAAGTCTTACCTGATGAGGAGATAGCTTAGCCAAGCATTGTGCGCTTTATTCCTCTTTGTGGTACTAAAATCAAAACATGTAACTGATTAAGCATTATTTTGGTGGACAAAAAAGAGATGCAAATTATGAAGCATGAAACAAGTGGTACCTTGAGCTAGCTTGTTCAAGGTTGAGCACTACTGCATGGAGGATTTCCTGTACGCAGAAAGGATTCGGTCCATCTACGAGAGAGCCAACAGAGTAGAAATTGGCATCATAGTGGCAGTTTCCTTCTTCTCATTGATCAAGCATGTACACATGTTAATTTACGTTCCCTTCTTCTCATTGACCATATCAAACGAAACTTTTAGCGAGCCTTTGTCAATTGCTCCTAATACCATATTACTAACAAGGAAGGAGTATTTCGCAGTAAAAATAGAATCGCTGCTAACTGCTAAGAATACCCTTTTCACTACTCTCAAACAGTAACTGCTCACCACATTTCCGCATGAAGAATGCATAGATAACAATGCCCGTTCAAGAACATAGAGATCAACAGCTTTATCATCTGGAGCGTCAAAGTGAAGCTTAGACCAAAATCAATCAGTGCCTTAAAATAGAAACAAATCAATCCATCAAGAAAGAGTGTCAACATCATTAAACAAATCAAGAACTTCACAAAAAAGAAATTCATAAACAAACCTACCAGCTTGTTAGTACCATCATGGACTGACATGTTTGATGTTGTCAAATCACCATGAAACAAGCCACAATCATGCAGTTTGCCAATTGCATCACCAA
The DNA here is from genome assembly GCA_028984105.1 of Lavandula angustifolia. Taxonomy (NCBI): domain Eukaryota; kingdom Viridiplantae; phylum Streptophyta; class Magnoliopsida; order Lamiales; family Lamiaceae; genus Lavandula; species Lavandula angustifolia. The sequence goes on from CM054804.1 coordinate 25,734,997, forward strand.
TCTGCATTGCAATATCATCCAACCGTTCTTGATCAAATCCATGCAGGCCAAAGTCAAGTAATATGTCTTTCACTGCAGGACCCTCAACATACTCAAATGTAAGATAGCATGCATCAGAGGATCAACAACATAGAGCACCGGAGTCGAAACCCCTAGCTTCCAAGCTGTTCTTACTATCTTTATAGATGGATACTAAGGAAGACCTTCAGATCGATTGGAACAAATAACAAATAGATGTAACAAATTGGGTCTTGTCAATTCCATACAAGTAGTAAGAACAAAGACTGGGGTCATTGGGACAATTTTTGCAATGATATCTTTGCCAACAGCTCCATGTGGCAATTAAAATGCCTAGATAAATTGGAAAGCATAACTAAGTTCATACATGTACCATACGAGTTATGATTAAATACTAGTCGGTGATTATTACCTTAGCAATTTGACACACTTAATGCTTCAATACCATTCTCACACTCAAAAGTAGAACATATTCAGGGTTTATGTTATTATGGTTATCGTTTACAAGTCCATACAAACATTAAATTAACCTATACATATACCATTGAGAAGGGCGCTTAAATTAGGTAGATAATTTTGCACAAATAAGGAATACCTGAATTAAGAAACGGAGGATGTTGTGTAGGGCGAGAATGAAATTTCAACCCAACAGGGCGAATACTTCAGGAAATTTGGAAAAATTAGGTTGTTAATTCATTATCTTTAGAGAGTTTCACAAACAATTTCAAATTTCGGTGAGGGCGTAGAAGTTTACGGAAAATATTTACATTTAAACATAAGCAAAATCTCAGAAGTATAATACCAGAAAAATCCACCTAGAGCTTTCGGGAGCGGATATCTATAGGACGGCGGAGAGATGAAGCGAGGTCGGGAGGGTAATTTCCGGCAGGCGGCGGTGATTTCGTAGCTGAGCGGGAGGAATATGATTCGAGGATACGAGAGTGCAAGGTCGTGGCTTTGTGGATAGCGGTGAGGAGTGAAAGCAGCCCAAGAACAAGAAGAAACAACTTGATGTGAGAATTAATTGAATTAATTAAGCATATGTTTGATTGAAGAATCACCACAACCAACGATCATCAGCAGATCAAACCCAACCGTGAGTAGAGAAGAAAGATTAGAAGGCAAGACGAAAAGGGATATACCTGGGGAGCTGGGGAAAGGAAGCGAGAATAATGAGACGCTGTTAAGAATGCGAATTGAGGATGAGAGAGAGCTATGGCAGTGATGGATGAGTCGAATTGGCGATGACGACAAAATCTATGGCGGTGATGAATGTCGAAGAAATAATCGGTAGTCGGCCGTACAAGACAAAATGGCAAAATTGTTAATGTTTTGTGGTGCAGGGGCAATTTTGGTAGTTTATGCAAAAAAAGGGTGCAGCACCTGTATTGACAAATGTATTATAGGTTGATAAATAAACAAAACAAAATCCAATAATTTCATCTGCTCCACCTCTCAAATATGTCTGCCTATCAGTTGCTCCCTCTCTCTCTCTCTCTCTCCACATATATAAATATTGGAAAAATCGGTAATAGGTTTGGAAAAATCGGTAATAGTATATATATTTATATATATATATATTCAGCCCGTTTAATCGTCTTTTCGAGCCTCGATATTTATCCGATTTATGAATTGAGATATATGACGTCGATCTACGTTTCGAGTAGATAATTATAGTTTGCTTAATTTCTCGATTCTGATTTTCGGTGAGTGAGAAATAGGTGCGCGAAATTGGTGCACGAGAAGTGGGAGTTAAAGTGTTAATCGTTGGGATTTGTTCGTCATACCGACTTAATGGGCTTGAACGATTTTGGACCTAATCTATATCATATTTTGATATAATATATATATATATATATATATATATATATATATATATATATATATATATATATATATGTTTAAGTTAGAATTTGAAGTGTTTCAAATTCTAGTTGTTGGCACTTGATGGCTTCCTAATGAGAAGTAACCGATTGTGCTATGAATGTCATCATCAAGTCATGACCCTTTCATGAGTGGATGTACACCTATAAATAGGAGCTTGTAGAGCTCATTTGATACACAAGCATCTTCATACATTTCATATTAGTTAGTTCATCTAGCTCAAGTCCTTGCCTTCCGTCTAGTTCGCCGGAGCTTGAAGATCTTGCGGTGCTGCAATCCTCGAGACGTCGTCGTTTTATCTTTGAGGATGATACGCCGTAAACCGAAAGCACTACCGGGGCATTTTTCGTCTTGCGGATAGAGGTTATCCTCGACTCGACGAAGTTTTCTTTTAGACATTTTTGTTTGTTTCTTTTTCCTTCTTACCGGTTTACTTTGTAATAGCAGCTTGTATTCAACAATCGCAAGACGAAATAATTGTACCTAAGCTGCTTCGAGTAACTGAAAAATGTCTTCCTCATTTGCTGCTCTATCCGACGCTGCCACCTCCACCAACATTACCACCGCTGCCGCCATCTCATCCACCTCTGACGTTGTCGCCACCTCCGGCAATGTGGTCCCGCCGGTGTCTGTCCCGGTTGTGACCTCGACTTTTGCTAATACAACCCTTGCTGCCATGTCCGCCACCACCGATGCAAGGATCGCACTTAACCGTGCTAATTCCACTAACTCGGCATTTAACTTTACTGCGATGTCTTCTGCTTTGCAGAACAATGTCCCTTTTGGGAGTATGAACCACCATAGTGTGGTGGGGGGTTCGAACTCGACCCTGACAGCACCTTTGCACTCGTCTAGAGTGTTGCCCGTTGCCGAGAAGCCGACGAAGTTTAGTGGAGCCGACTTCAAAAGATGGCAACAAAAGATGTTGTTCTACTTGACAATATTGGGGTTCACAACCGTGCTGCTGGAGAATGCACCCGTCCCTCCAAGTGAAAATGAGGAAAATGTTGAAGTCCGCATAGCCTACGAAAATTGGCTCACTTCAGATTATTTCTGTAAAAACTTCCTGCTTAGTGGACTAGATGATAGTCTATACAGTGTATATGCAAATGTAAAGACCTCCAAGGCAATTTGGAAGGCACTTGAAAGAAAATATTGTACTGATGATGCATGGACTAAGAAGTTTGTAGTTGCCAAGTTTTTGGACTACAAAATGGTGGACTCTCGACCGGTCATGGAGCAAATTCAAGAGTTTCAACTCATTGTCCATGACGTCCATGCTGAAGGAATGCTTTTGCCAGATGCTTTTATTGTGGCAACCGTAATTGAGAAGCTTCCCCCGAACTGGAATGATTTCAAGAGCTATTTGAAGCACAAGCGAAAGGAAATGACGCTTGAAGACCTTATTGTCAAGCTCCGCATAGAGACCGATATGAGGACTCGAGATGGGAAGGGCAAAGCACCCGTGGAACCAAGAGTCAACCTTGCAGAGAAAGGTGGCAACTCCAACAATGGCAAGACAGGGCGTCCAAACATCAACCCCAAAGGGAAGGGCAAGGCTCAATCCCGAAAGTTTGAAGGGGATTGCTACAACTGTGGCAAGTCCGGCCACATGTCGAAGGACTGTCGTAAGCCGAAGAAGAAGAGGGCTCGTCAAGCCAACATGTAGGAGATGACTGAAGCCGACCTTGCGGCTGTTGTCACCGAAGAAGCTAATGTCGTAGATAATGAGGGGAAGTGGTATATTGATACCGCTGCCACGGCACATATTTGTGGTGACCGAAGCCGCTTCACCAAGTACAAGAGTTGCCAAGGGAGGAAGCTCAATATGGGAAATCAAGCCTCATCTGAGGTAGTTGGCTATGGTACTGTGGTGCTAAGGTTGAGCTCCGGGAAGAACCTTACTCTTGGAGATGTGCTGCATGTCCCTGACATCTGGAAAAATCTTGTGTCCGGCTCTGTACTAGTCAAGAGAGGTTTTAGACTAGTTTTTGAGTTTGACAAGTTTATCTTGTCAAAATTTGGTATGTTCCTAGGAAAATGTTACCTGTCTGAGGACCTTTTCAAATTATCTGTAATGGCAATTCGCCAAGAGCCCCTTGAGGGCAAGAATAATGAGAATGAAGCTACTTTCTCCTACTTGATTGAGTATTCTGATTTATGGCATTCTAGATTAGGACATGTTAATTTAAATGCGATAAAAATATTAGTTAATCTCGATCTACTTAAAGTAAATGAGTTTAACAAAACCATGTGTGAAGTTTGTGTTGAAGCGAAATTGACTAAGCTGCCATTTCATTCTGTAGAAAGGAACACAAAACCTCTAGAACTCATTCACACTGACGTATGTGACTTAAAGTTTGTACAAACTAGAGGTGGGAAAAAGTATTTTATTACTTTTATTGATGACTGCACTAAGTATTGTACTCTTTATCTTTTAAGGAGTAAAGATGAGGCGATTGAAGCTTTTACTAACTTCAAAGCAGAAGCCGAAAACCAACTTGATTGTAAAATCAAAATGGTACGAAGTGATAGAGGTGGCGAGTATGTAGGTCCTTTTGAAGAGTTGTGTAAGAAAAGTGGTATTATTCATCAAACCACTGTCCCCTATTCGCCTCAATCAAATGGTGTGGCTGAAAGGAAGAACCGGACTCTAAAGGAGATGATGAACGCTTTGTTAATAAGTTCTGGACTGCCCCATAACATGTGGGGAGAAGCCGTTTTGACGGCTAACTACTTATTGAACAAAATACCTCTAAAAGGTAGGGATGTTACTCCTTACGAGTTGTGGAAAGGAAGGAAACCTTCCTATAAATACCTCAAAGTGTGGGGGTGTTTGGCTAAGGTAGAAGTGTCTTTGCCTAAGCAAGTTACACTCGGACCTAAGACCGTTGATTGTATCTTTATATGATATGCACTGAATAGTAGTGCATATCGATTTGTCATTCATAAGTCGGCCGGACCCGATATGAATGTTGGAACTACTATTGAGTCAAGGAATGCTATATTCTTTGAACATATTTATCCATGTAAAAATGATGATAAAGTTGAGTCGAGCTCTAGTGGTGAAGCAAGAGAAGTTGCTAGTAGTTCTAGAAATGTGGGGGTAGAACCCGCTACGCGTAAAAGGCAAGCTACCGATTTTGAAACTTTAGAATCAAGACGTAGCACTAGAGCAAGAGTTGCTAAGGACTTTGGTCCTGATTATGTAGTTTTTCTTTTGGATGAAGAACCACGGTCTATAAAAGAAGCTCTTTCTAGACCCGATGGCCCACTTTGACAAGAAGCCGTCCAAAGTGAAATTGATTCCATCATGCAAAATCACACTTGGGTCTTAGCAGACCTACCCGAAGGTTGCAAGCCCTTAGGATGTAAATGGATCCTAAAAAGAAAGTATAAGGCAGATGGGTCAATTGACAAATATAAAGCTCGTTTAGTGGTTAAAGGTTTTAAGCAAATTGAAGGATATGATTTCTTCGATACTTATTCGCCTGTAACGAGAATTACGTCTATCCATGTGCTTCTCGCGATTGCTGCTTTGCACAATCTTGAGATTCACCAAATGGATGTGAAAACTGCCTTTCTAAATGGAGATTTAGAAGATGAAATTTATATGGAACAACCTGAATGGTTTGTAGTACCTGGCCAAGAGCGAAAGGTATGGAAGTTGGTGAAATCCCTATATGGGTTGAAACAAGCACCATTACAATGACACTTGAAATTCGACGAGACTATGTTGTCGAATGGTTTTAAGATTAATGAATGTGACAAGTGTGTTTACATAAAGAATACAAAGAACGGTTTTGTAATTGTTTGTCTGTATGTAGACGACATGTTAATTATGGGACAAAACCTTCAAGTCATAAATGACACCAAGCGTATGCTTAAGAGAACTTTCGATATGAAAGATATGGGAGTCGCTGACGTTATTCTTGGAGTGAAGATTCAAAGAACTCCCAAAATGATTGTTTTGTCTCAATCTCATTATATTGAGAAAGTACTTAAGAGGTTTAATGCCTTTGATAGTGCGCCGACAAAGACTCCTCTAGAAGTTAATGTTCACTTGAGCAAGAATAGGGGTGATCCTGTTGCTCAAGAGGATTATGCTAGGGTCATTGGTTGTCTTATGTACATCACGAATTGTACGAGGCCCGATCTAGCTTGTCCGGTGAACAAACTGAGTCGCTATACTAGTAATCTTAGTAGAGAGCATTGGAAATCTCTTGTAAGAGTTCTGAGGTATTTGAAATACACTCTTAACTTTGGGCTGCACTACTCGAGATATCCCCTAGTACTTGAAGGGTACTGTGATGCGAATTAGATATCCGACACTAAAGACTCGTTGTCTACTGTGGTTATGTGTTCACTATAGGGGGAGGAGCTGTGTCGTGGAGATCCAAGAAACAGACGTGCATAGCCCGATCCACCATGGAATCAGAGTTTATTGCTTTAGATAAGGCCGGTGAGGAGGCCGAATGGCTACGTAATTTTCTTGAAGATATTCCATGTTGGACGAAACCCGTGCCACCTGTGATGATTCACTGTGATAGCCAAGCGGCTATTGGTAGGGCCAAGAGTGGGTTGTATAATGGTAAGTCAAGACATATTCGTCATCGACATAATACCGTAAGACATTTGATCACGAGTGAGGTTATCTCTGTAGACTATGTTAAGTCTATAGATAACCTAGCGGATCCGCTTACTAAGAGTTTGAATCGAGATCAAATGTATAAGCTCGTAGAGGGAATGAGAGTTAAATCCACAAGTTAAAGACGATTATAGTGGATACCCAACCTTGTAGATTGGAGATCCCATGAACTTGGTTCAATGGGAAAACTAAGCTATATGAGTCTGTTGATACCACACTCAAATAGTCTATTCCCTACAAGAGCTCGAGAGTGTTGGTGACCTGTCAAGTGATGAGGTTAAGTCTTTGACTTTTAATGATTCTTGGATGCCTTGAGAAGGTGGAGTATGACAGGATACTCGAGTAAGAATCACCTATTTAAGTGAGAAGTGAGGGCCGCTTCTGTGTAACACTTATGAATCCAAAGAGCTTGTCCATGACCTGTAAAGGATACAAATGTGAGAACGGACGAGGTTGAGACTTTATAGTGTTAGTGCTATTGTCTAAGTATACACCATGGAGGAATAGTTCAAGGCCACGTGTCCACTAGTCCGCCGGTATGCTCGTTAGCACTGACTAAGGGAGGTTCAAGGTCACAAGTCACCTACCCTGATGCTTTATTGTCTCTTGAGGATAGAGATGCGTGTCTGCATGCATGCATTTGGCTATTTCCACTCATGTGAGGGATTGTTGGAAAAATCGGTAATAGGTTTGGAAATCGGTAATAGGTTTGGAAAAATCGGTAATAGTATATATATTTATATATATATATTCAGCCCGTTTAATCGTCTTTTCGAGCCTCGATATTTATCCGATTTATGAATTGAGATATATGACGTCGATCTACGTTTCGAGTAGATAATTATAGTTTGCTTAATTTCTCGATTCCGATTTTCGGTGAGTGAGAAATAGGTGCGCGAAATTGGTGCACGAGAAGTGGGAGTTAAAGTGTTAATCGTTGGGATTTGTTCGTCAGGCCGACTTAATGGGCTTAAACGATTTTGGACCTAATCTATATCATATTTTGATATTAGATAATATATATATATATATGTATATATATGTATATGTAATATATAATGTATATATATATATATATATATATATATATATATATATATATAGTTTACGTTAGAATTTGAAGTGTTTCAAATTCTAGTTGTTGGCACTTGATGGATTCCTAATGAGAAGTAACCGATGGTGCTATGAATGCCATCATCAAGTCATGACCCTTTCATGAGTAGATGTACACCTATAAATAGGAGCTTGTAGAGTTCATTTGATACACAAGCATCTTCATACATTTCATATTAGTTAGTTCATCTAGCTCAAGTCCTTGCCTTCCGTCTAGTTTGTCGGAGCTCGAAGATCTTGCGGTGCTGCAATCCTCGAGACGTCGTCGTTTTATCCTCGGGGACGATACGCCGTAAACCGAAAGCACTACCGGGGCGTTTTTCGTCTTGCGGATAGAGGTTATTCTCGACTCGACGAAGTTTTCTTTTAGACATTTTTATTTGTTTTTTTTCCGTCTTACCGTTTTACTTTATAATAGCAGCTTGTATTCAACAATAAATGTGAATGCATGTTTTCACGCAATGACTGCCTTATCGTCCCCCGGACCTTGAAATTTGAAAAGGAGAAGAGAGAGAAGCAGAGGAAATCTTCCAAGCAATGGCGGTGCGTAGATTCCTGCTGCTCGATCATAGGCTACTTCTGCATCACCTCGTGGTTGCTCCTATTCCTCTACAACTTCTTACCAACAAATTTCGCCCGTCGTTTTGGTCCGCGGCGTTATCCCCTGCTTCGCCGGACACTTCCGCCGCCGCCTCTGGGCCTGCAGTTTCACGCGAGCATCTCTCATTGGACAACGAAACCGGGCTTGACCGCCCGGAATCCGAGCCCGACCCGTACCCGGTATCGTTGCCGCGGACTACTTTGCTCCGGGATACTTCGTTTGGGCTATTCTGATAGAGAAGTTGGCCCACATCGGCTATGAAGAGAAGAATATGTACATGGCTTCTTATGATTGGAGGTATTAATTTATAATTTATTATCAGTCATATTTTGCACATATTTTTGCTGGGCAAAAACGTAGAAATATGCGAAAATAAGATACAAATAAAGCAAGAAAAATAATACTCCATCCGTCTCATTTGGATATTGTACATAGATTAGTGACTCCCATAGAAAAAAAATGAGAGTTTTCGTAGTTATTATTTTCTTTTTTAGGAAACGAGATAAGTCAAATGAGACAATTCAAAAGAAAAATGAGATGAGTAAAGCTGGACGTAGGGAGTATGAGAATTGTTTATACAATTTGGTTCTCCTTAAACTACGTCTGAGAACAGTATCAAGTCAGAATTATGCACTCTAAGGTACGGATATGATAGAAATACTATTTATAGAAGAATTCTAAATATATTCCGAGTATAACTCGAGTCCTAACAAGGATTTAAACCGGCATTGTGCCCGAATTTCAAGTACCTTCAAGATCTATATTCAACAATTCTTACTTATTTATCTTATATTGATAGATATTTTGGTCTAATTTGGTAGTTGGATGAGCAGGTGAGATACCAAAGTATGAGTAGATTGAAGAGTAAGATGGAGCTATATATTGTACGCTACAAATGGGAATAAGAAGGTGGTGCCTCATTCATTGTAAAATATAGTCCGTTTTGACTGAATTGCTCCATAATTTTTTTTTTTTTTTTTTAGTTATTAGAGTCTAGCGGCATTAATGCTAATGTGCGCAACTGAAAAAATGCGCACCAGACGTCATCGCAGAATGCCGTCACTCTCGGCGGCGCGCTTGGATTCATGTCTCCGATCGCTGCAACTTTTTTTTTTTGTTTAATAAATACTTACGGCGATAGACCGTAAATAGCGTGACTGCAGAGCGCTATAGTTTCCGTACCTCTCTCATCCGACGCTGGTGAGAGCGGCAGCCGATGTAATTGAGTGCCGCGACTTCCACAGCTGAGACTTGGAATTAGGTCGTTCAAATTTATATCTGCTTTGATTCTCGTACCAACGAAATCTTCAATTACTTGCTCAATTGCTTGTTTGTTTTTGTAGGGATTTTAACTCGAATTGGTGTGGCATGTAACAACCTCGAGTGATTGTTGGAAGTAGATATGTTTCTTTTTGTAAATTTTCTGTTGGAAGAACTTGAAGAGTAAGAAAATTGAGAGAGATACAGAAGAAGATAAGATAATAAGATGACAGAAGAAGAGCAGCTAATTAATGATATTTCATTCATCACTTCGTTCCCCTACTTAAAACATAAAAAGCCTCTCCTCTTCACCTCCATCATCCTTCATCACTAAGCAATCCTCGAAATGGGTTGTGACATCATGTTTAATATTTCTTCAAAATTTAATTGGCATTTCTAATGTTGATCATATGTGAACAAAGCTAGGTGAATGATCTTTCATCCTCTAAATCTGATATGGTTGGGTTAGCAGGTTCAAAACATTGTAGATCTTTCACCATGCACTTTCAGATAGAGAGTCAATGTGGTATCTTGAAGTCATTGAAGCCTTCAAAATCTTTTACTAGCCACTGTTCCAAGATTGATGTGAGGTAGACGAAGATACATCGTCCTCTTCTTGGTGTTTGATTTATGCTACCTGGCTTTGATCCCTGTCTTTTTCTTTTTGAGAAGGGATGTAACCCTAGAATGTGTGGCAGTTTTTCCAATGGAAGACATTGTTTCATTATTATCAATTTCTGTCTTTTAAATCAAATTCACCGCAGTAATTGATTCACGACACATAAATCGCGATTGTGCAACTCTTAGGTCAGTCTCTAAGTATTGATCTTTGTGTTTCTGAGAAGGGGACGAAGAGATTGAAATGGTTCTGGAAAATTATCTCCGAAGGTGATTCTCATGACGTCCTTTAGTTACTTAGTATCTACTGTGGAGATGTGTTGTTTCTCCTAAGAAATTTATATCAAGTATGAAGGATGCAAAATCTAGTTTGGCAAATCTCCCCTTAATTCAGGGGTTCATTAGAAAATAAAGTATTGTTTAGAAAAATCAAACAACTACAGAGCAATAATTAGTTTCATTAATCTCATGTTTGTTATTTGCTAGCTGTTGCTTCTTGTTCTTCTATTTATTATCATGATTATGCTATAGAGCTTTTAGTCACGGGTGAATTAACCATTTACGGAATTGCTTGTTCGATTTGAATCATCAAGAGCATGTATATATAGTAAAGATGTCCAATCAACAATAGCTAGTCCAAGGATTGTTGAGTTACTCATTCAGTGATAGGATGAAAAACAAGAACTGTAATGACCAAGAGGCATCGATTTAGTTGAGATTCCTGTCTTATTTTCCGAGAAACTCAGTTTTTCTTGAAACTTGGCTACTGTATTCTCAACTCAGTTTTCACTTCATTCTTAATCCACTTACATCATACCCCTTAGTTCTTGCATTTTTGGTAAAAAGGCTGTATTTGTTGTATTTTGTCTTATCCAGCTCTCGGAGACTTGAAGTAAGGAAGTGGAACTTCTTCTTCAGGTTGGGGCATTTTGTGTTGCAGGTATATGGTTGATGATGATTAATTAAATTTTCAGGCATCATCTTGGTACTACTAATGAGCATTTAATGAATAATTTGATAGAATTGGTTTCTGCTAGTTATATCCTAAAATGATGTCTAATAGTATACTGGAGACGTATGAGTGACGATAAATTTTACTGGTTGATAGATAACAACTACACTGTGTTCGGTATGTTACCATTTGACATCGTGTGGCTTAGTGGGTTTCCCACTTTTATATAAGTGATTGGTCTAGTGTTCGGTCCTATATGGTCGATTTAATAATAATACTATATGTTACCGTTTGTTGCCACGGCATGAGATATTCTGCATGTAAAATTCTACTTTCAGCATTTATTGTATATTTCATGCTAACATTATTAAAAACTTTTGGCAGGTATATATATTTGGCATGAACTCTTATCTTGAGGAACAAGTGGTATGACCTACTTGATCTTCTTGTCTTCCTGATTCAGGCATTGTATTTGCTAGCTAATTAAATGATGTTATCTGAAAATAAAAATAAAAAATTAGTGATGATTGTGGAGGATGCAATTCTGTGTTTGTTTCTGTGTGTTTTCAGTTATGTTCCATTTAGGGTAGCTTTCAAGTCATACATGTAGAGATCAAACTTTGGTAGAGGCGGGACTTTTAAGCATTAATTATCATTACCATTATTATCGTTGTCGACGTCTGTAGAAATACAACGGTAACTGCTGAAGGTTCCAAAAATGGAAAGTATTACATGACAAGATTTGGTAAGTGGAGAATGTATTACTTTTTTCCAACGTCAATATTTTTTACTCCATTGGTCCCCTCATTTTGTTCAATTTATAAATTAGAGTTAAAAGTGAAAATAGTGTCTAAATTTTCACTTATTTTAATTTTTGGTGTCTATTCTTTAAAAATTGCCATATTAATGTTATAGATTTAGAGATGGTTCATATGGGAGTATATCTTTGCATTCTACTCAAGGATGTCTATTTTTTTTAATTAAAGTATTATTTCTATTCATAAAATAGATTTTATCCTAAAAATAATTAAAAATGGCTTATTATGATTTAAATAAGTGTGTTGGCTTTTGAATTCTTATTTTCTTAAACAAAATTATATCATTAATAATAAATATTATAAAAATATAAATACAAATTTACCATTCTACCCAAACTCTTTTAATAGAGTTTGTTGAAATTGAATGTAAATTTATGAGGCATCAAAACGGAGAAGAATCTTATAGTTTAGACACCAAAATCACAATTTCTTAAGAATAGACACCAAAAATCAAAATAAGAGAAAGTTTGGGTACCATTTTTACTTTTTACTCTAAAAATTATTACCTGCTTTTTCAGAGTGAATTGTCAAAATAACATTCCTTAAAAAAATTATTTCCAAAATAATATCATTTCAAAAATAATTCTCAAACTAACACTCTTTTTGCCACCTATTTATTTTTTTACTAAATAAATATGTACATGGACAATGTAAGGGGGTGTTTGCAAGGGATTTTTTAAAGTGTTTATTAACTTTTTAATTGTATAAGTACTTTTAATGTGTTTGCAAAATAAAATTGTGTGGTCACTTAGCTAAAATTAAGCAGTTTTAAGTAGTAAAATCAAACACTAAAAAAATAATTATATTGCTAAAATTCCGGACATACATTAATTAATATTTATAATATTTTTCAATTTATTTTTATGGTCCATAATTTGAGATTTTATTTTAAACTAGTGCTTTTATTGTTTTTTAACCAAACACTAAAAAAGTAATTATATTGCTTTAAGTTGTTTTTTAACCTTAATACCAAAAACTACCTGTTTATGCTTAAAAGTATTTTTTTCCAAATTTAAGCAAAAGTAAGTAAGAAGTGCTTATTATAAGCATTTGCAAACACCCTCTAAATTACAATAAAATATACTTTGTTGTAATAAAATCGTATTTCCAAATAAAAAAGAATAAATATATTTGTTAGTTGTTTTATTTATTTTGTAAGTTATGTGTGCCGTATTTTCTTAATTAAAAAAATATTTTTTATTTGTTTAATTGTACAGTTAATTTTATTTCAAACAAACAAAAAGTATTTTTATTCTTTCATATGAAAAAATGATTTTTTTATTAATATAATTACAAAATAAATATATATATATATATATATATAACTGTTGAAATTAGGTCGGAAAGAAAAGTTTCCGTATTTTCAAATATTTTATCTGATTTATTGTAATATTTTTCATATTTTCTAAATAAAAATAAAATAATTTTATTTTTTTATTCCTCAAAATGCTAGGATAGTAAAATTAACTTAAAAAATATACATTATTTTTCATGTAGATATTCATTTAGTAAATAAGTGCATAGGTGGCAAAAATAGTGTTAATTTGTTAATTATTTTTTAAAGAGTATTATTTTAAGAATTATTTTTTTACGAAGTGTTATATTGGTTATTGACTCACTTTTTGAACATACATGATCTATATTTCATATTCCGTTTCAATTATTTATCACCGTATCACGCTCTCTCTCTGTCTTAATTTACAGTATGATGTAAAACTTGTTATCACACAGACAATTACATATATAAAAATAAAATACTGGATGCTTTAGGAGTCCAATTATTCTAGTTATTAAGTGCTTTTCGTGCTTATCTTTTGGTTGATTCACGAGGCAGACATCTGGAATTCAAACTGTATTATATAAATAACATAATAATAATAATAATAATAATAATAATAATAATAATAATAATAATAATAATAATAATAATAATAATAATAATAATAATAATATTATTATTATTATTATTATTATTATTACAGTTAAACCTCAATAAAGTAATATTCGATAAAGTAATAATCTCCTTAAGATAATAATTTATTCCGATCCCGATATGGGTCAATGTACTAGAATAATGTTCGATAAAGTAATAATCTCGTTAATAAATATATTTTCTCGATCCCAAGATTATTATTTTATCGAAGTTTAGTTGTATTGGGTGTTGGGGTACGTAGGGTAAAGAGGTAATATACACCCTCCATCCATTGATAATGTTCTATTTCCTTTTCGGGATGTCTCACTTATTTTCTTTCATACCTAAAATGGTAAGAAATGAGTGGACTACAATCATCTAAACAAGTGGACCCCGCTATCTTATATTTGTACTCCACTACTTTAAACTTTTACACTCACTATCTTAAATTCCGTGTCGAAACCCAACAAGACATTATCAATGGGACGGATTGAGTATTAAAGATACGACCTGCATAAGAAGTTATGTTCATGACTATGCTTGAATTTATATAGTGGGCGTACCGACTATAATTTGTTAGTATGAACTAAAGAGAGATACAAGCAGTGTTTGGAATCATTTAAATAAGTTGTTTTTGAGATTTTTTACTGTAATTTTTTTTTAATATTTAGAATGTATGCTTTTAGTTTTTTGGAACTAAAATAAGCAAAAGTCATAAATTGATCAGGAAGTGCTTTTTAAAAAGAAAAGAAAAAAAACTAATATTTTTTTAAAATTTAAGCAGTTTTTTTTTTCTTCTTTCTATTATTACAAGTAGTAACAATTTTTTAACTTAAAAGAAATTTTTAGCAACTAAGCATAAATAGGTAATAGCTGCCTATAAAAACTACTATTACAAATAGTGTCAAAATCATAAGAACAACATATCCGTAACATTCACACGTGAGGCTCCAAACCGAACGTCACGAGTGACGCTCGTAATTCACATGCAATATTGCAATACTTTCCTTTTCTATTATTACAGACTTTTGTGGTTTCTTGTTTCCTTTTCTATTATAAACGCGTGGAAGATTTTTGATAACTGCTCGCCCCACCTAAAACAGATCACTTGAAATCCCAAATTAAGAATCCTAATTAATCATCTGTGACATGCATGGAAAGATGCGCACACGATAATATCCACCATATTTCTACATAGCAATACAAAAATTATATAGGGTTTCAAGTTTTATCTGCATGCAATGATTAATAAGCTCTCACATGCGAGTATGAATGAGTTCGTGAGTTTATGTTACAAATCGTATTTCTATCTCGTATTATAATTTATTTTCAGGGGCATATACACTACTCTAGCTACTTAATTAGCACTATATATTAAAAAATAATGCACCGGCTAGATGAGGGTGGACTTAGATTTGTCACAGACTCACTAGTTACGTACTCATAATAAAAGATTCTGCCAGCGGAAATCACAGGTTATACTCTTAATCATTGATAAATAAAATTAAATATCCATATAAATTATTGAAATTAAATGTCAGTGCCTTCAATTACGTGACCTCTGAAATATGTGACGAGGAAGTCCGTTACTTTTACTCCCTCCGTCCCAAATTGATATATATAGTTTCTTTTTTTATATCCGTCTCAAATTAATATGTCTATTAGAAATTTTTTTTGTACCTATTAAATGTTTTGCACTAACTTTAATAGGCCTAATAGGGAAAAAACTAGTATTTTATTCCACTTTTCTAATAGAAAACATAATTATCACATAACTTTTTAGTAATTTACTTCAATTTGATCAAATTCTAATACCAAAACTTAAGGGAAAAATAAAACTTTTTATCTATTAATTTTTTTTAATATGTGAAAAAGGAAATAGACATATCAGTTTGGGACGGAGGGAGTAAAAGCTTATAAGAATTAATTAATTAGCATAAGAAAAGTAAAAACAAACACATTTTGCATGTCATGATCTCGAATGCAAATTGTCCCAATATTTACGCCATTGGTTAGGTGTAAAAGACTATCGTAAGCCATTTTATGACGATGAAAAAATATTAAATTAATGATGCGTGCGCTTATTATATTGAGATAATGATGGGAAAACAAATTAAGGAGTAACTTTTGGTCAAATACGACTTATAAATTTGTACTTTTCTTCAAAAGATGTAAGAGATGACGCTAGCCTTATATTTGATTATAGGTCGTGCAAGAAATCGTGGATATAAATTATGCCAGATTTTGAAATTGATGATTGAAAAAAGGTATTACTAGTATTAGTTTAGATTATTATTATTGTTTATTAGAAGATACTAATTTAAACTTTTGGTCTCCTTGTACTTTTTTTGTAAAGGAAAGTATAGTAAAATTAATGTGTCGAAACTATTTGCCAAGGTATACATTGATCTTCACGAAAGCGTATACATGAATTAGTTAAAAAAACAAGAGAGGCATCACCCTTAGAGTCTCCGACTGGGTTGTCTTGTTGCGAAATTCACATATTCAAATTTCACCATCGTCTTAAAATCAAGTTTATTTCGCAGTTAGTATCATGTATTTTAGTCACTTATGTGTGATTAGAGATAAATAAATTTACCAATATATACTTAAATAGCAATTATGAATTTCATTAGTCAAAAGAAGTGAGACACGTGAACACAATAGAAACACATTTAAATCAACATTGAATAAGTTTGTTACTACGTCAAAGCATGGCTTGTCCTATCAATTAAGTTTGTATTACATTTTCAGTTTAGACACTACTATCTGTCCTTTTTGTAAAAATTAGAAAAGTTTCTTACCAACCTCTGTACTTTGTACTAATATCCCGACTAGGTTCATCCAAAAAGCATGCTAAATCCAACTTTAATTCAATTAGTGAGAGAGAGGGCTAATCATCATGGAACTGCATGGATAAATTAACCTGAGCTTTCAGTGTGATTAAGATTAATTAAGCATCTACCCAGCATATCCCATCCCTAAAATTCCGCTGCAAATATTATTCCTTTCCCTTTTTTCTAGTTTTGCGTTTCTCTCTCTCTCTCTCTCTTATTACTATGATATTTATTCAAAATACGAATCAAAGGGCGTAATATTAAATTTTAGAGTTCATTTCTGTAATTTCAAAGGGTGTAATATTAATTTTTCATAATTTACAAAGAAAAATAGAAACTAAAAAATAAATTTTCACGAATATTTCGCCAATGATGCCTAACTTGTTTTAGGCCGTGATGGCCGATGGGTTGCCAACCAAACATGTTAACAACTTTCTTGATCATGCATGCACGAGATCTTACTTCCCTAGATGGAGGCCACAACCTGTCAACCTCCAAAACTTGACCAATTTGGATATTTATTCCACTCACATCTTACTAGTAGTTGGCATTGAAACGGCAAAGAATCAAATTAGGAGAAGAAGGTGTACAAAATAGCTTATTTTATATCAATCTTTCTTAAAATAATAGTAAGTTGGTGTAACAACAAATTAAAAGTAAAAAGTATCAAAACCCATTCCAAATGTCCATAACCCTACTCTATATGGAGTAACAAATGTCTTTGAAAATCGTGTAATTTTCTTGAAATAGAGGAACGAACGCGTCGATACTCCCATCACCGGTGAAGGATGGGAGAAGAAATATCATCCCTTCGGTTGGAGAGAAGGAGGGCAAGAAGATGTAGGGGCTCCCTTTTCCAAAATCTAGGTCATAAAATGGAAACCTAAGCCAGCTGTGAACCTCCAAATTTGGCCACAAAATGGACTCCTTTGTATCAGCATTTGGAACAAGATCTTCCTCCTCCACCTTGTGATTAGCAAAATCGATGAACGATTTGAAGTAGTTGTCGTTCACATTTACGACCGAATCGTGCAAAACCCTAGCCGCATATGGGAGCGGCTCGTTTAAGAGCTTATCCGCCCTAGATTTTGCAAATGCCCACAAAACAAGATTCCCAAAATACTCATTCGGGATTTTAGGGTTTAGCCGAGCGCGGCCATCCACTGAGATTCGGAGCTCGGTGGTTTCGCCTCCGTTGAGTCCACGTGCTCTTGTTATCGCCCTCCAAAGATGAGCCAAGAGACTCTCGAAAGTGCTATAGGGCTTCTTCGATCCAAAAGAAGCCCTAGCTTTCAGCTTCGAAAGGAATTCCGAAGTGAAATGGATTTTGTTGGTCACGATATCCTCGATGTCATAATCGATCAAGGGGTACGCCTTCTTGAAGTTCGGGGTGAGGTACTCCACCCCTCTATGTTGGAACTCAAACCTAGGAGGATCCCGAGGGGGGGAATATCGCACGATCAATTAGAGGTACTGGTGCAATTTCAAACCTTCGGGAAGCATGGCCCCAAGCAACTAAGAAGTTGCTAGTGGCGTGCCCGTCTGCCACGAGGTGGTGGGCCGTGAACCCCACCACCATCGAGCCACATGAGAATCGTGTGACTTGAACTTGCACAAGCTCGACCACGCCCTCCAAGCTAGGGTGCATGCTCAAAAGCGACACTGATGGCGTGAACGACACAGACTGATCGAGAATACGATCCACGGATGCTTCCACGAACCTAACACCCTCATCATTAAGAAGAATGACCGGGTTTTGGGCGGTGTCCTCACCTAGCCGCCCCGCCCACCCGCGATACACGGCCAATGCCTTCCTTAGGCCGTGCTCGATCGTTGCATTGGGTGGGGTTGGAGGGCGATACGCGTAAACAATTGCCACGTGTTGATCGTAGGTTACCTTATCGAAGACGGACAAAGGGATGTAGTTTGTAGTTGGAGGAGGATTGCCTTCATGCAAAGGCTTAACAAGCTTTGAGCTTCCTATCTTCACTTTCATGGTTACTTTAGGAAATTATTAAGCAATGAGAGAGAATAATATAGTTTGGTTTGAGCTTCGTGGAGGCCATATTAGGGGGTTTATATACTCCAACAAGTTGCATTAATTTTGTAATTAATAATAATAATTTCAACTAATGTTGCCTAATTGTAATTTACGCATGGAAGATTGGAGATCTGTCACCTTTAAAAAAATAATAATAATTATAATTAATTTAGAGACCAACAGTTGTACAAAAGTCATCGGATGTTGGTTCTTTGTGAGGAGATGTTTCTTCAAGTTTGGTAGAAATTTTGGGATTTTTTTAAATAATTAATGTTCGACTTATACAATTGAGGCTGTGTTGGGACGCGACAATTAGATTAGGTGAAGGAGAGATAAATCAAATTATATATTCTGTTCGAGTTGGATTAGGTTTGGTGTCTAAATTTGTTTATTTCATCTTCTTTTAATCTTTTATATTAATTTAATATGGATGGTGATTTTGCTCAAATTGAATTACTAGTTTGTTCAAGGAAAGTGATATACTTATCTGTATAATGATAAATTATTTTTTATGGATTTTGCTTTATAATTCTTTTTCTGAAGCGTGAATTACGCTGTGATAAAATAATTTTACTTTTATTTGATGTTTGGACATATACCAAATTAATTCCGGTAGTTTTAAGTTGTTACAAGAGACATGAATTAAGTTGTTGGGAATTTAAATAGAGAAAAATAATAATATCGAAAACATGTTAGGATTTTCACGATGTTCCATAATGATTAATGAGTGCAAAAATTACAATTTTACATGTGCTTTAAAGGCCAAGCCTAAGCTACATTATTCTTGACTAGGGTTAGCGGAATCGCTCATTATTTAAACTATACTACTACACTGTAAAGTGTAAGATAACAATCATCCATTCGCCCTCACAAAAAATCGAAAAATCAATATCCTTTGAATTTCCAAGTGTCAACCCGAATTCCTTCATCCTTGTTTTTTTTGGTTTTACGGACATTTCTTAATTTATTGCTTCACCACTTTTTCGAAGGTATAGAATGAAAGACACGAATAGTACACGGACCCAACAAAAATTTCCAGATTTGTAATTAAATACTCTTTTCGTCTTAAATTGATATGTTTATTACATTTCTCGCACAGATTAATAAAATATTTAATAGATATAAAAGTTCATTTTTCCCCTGATACCTTGATATTTTAATTTGAGCAAATTAAAGTAAATTACTAAAAAATTATGTGCTATAATTATGTTTCTATTTAAAAAGTTGAATAAAGTGATCTTTTACATTTTATCACATTAACTATACCTATTAAAATTAGTACAAATTTTTTAATACGTATAAAATTATTTCTAATAGGTATATCAATCTGGGACTGACAAAAAAAGAAACGAGACATATCAATTTGTGACGGAGGGTGTAGTTTATAGAGGACGTTAATTTGGCTAAGCTTATCTTGACTTCAATATTTTTGGAACTTAATTATAACATGGAATGAATTTCTTCTCAAAATAAAAACGTGCAAAAATATCATAAAGTCACACAATAATCCCACATTCAAGCTTAAGATAAATTATTATCCGCAAATCAAGAATGTCAAATATAAAAGTATACTCAAAACTCTTCTTTTTTTAAAAATTTTTCTGGGCTGTTAGCATAAATATCTTATGAAGAAGTCGGTTGACGTTTTAATAAGTCAAGTTCATGTTCATAGTTAGGGAGGACTAAGTATATTCATAAAAGTTGAATAGAATGGCAATGTTCGATGAATATGTAACATCGTTAGGGAGGACTAAGTATATTCATAAATAAATAAATAAAAACAACTTATTAATAAGAAAATTAATTTTCAAAAGAAGTAAAATGGTTTTGACTTTAAACTGGAGAGTTAATGGGATCCCACGAATGATAAGGGTTTACATGGCGGTGGTTAGATATTAGAACATAATTAATTCAAACTCGATTCTCTCTCTCTCTCTATATATATATATAATAATGAAATAATAGATCATAGTGTATTATTTTAAATATATTAGGGTTAACTTTTATTTCTAATTTAATTTCACAAAATTTCTCAAGAGTCTAACTAATTCGAATTTGTTATAGTTGTGATTATGGACTAACTCAATGGTTAGTGCCAATGCTCTTCTAATCATGTTCACTGTTCACATGCACCATACCTAAATTGTATGTATACACAAGACACGGCACGATACAATACGGACACGCTATGTAACAAAACAACAAGCCAAGCAACATAACAACCAAGTTATGAATTTTATAAATTCATATAACTCAACGGCAATGTAGAAAACAGTAGAAGTAAAAAAAAAAAAACAGAGATAATATACAAATGTTGGTAGTGACATGTTTGATTTGCAAGATAAACTAATAGTTGAATTATATAACAGAATACCAATAATTTGAGTATCAAAACGTTTACCTTGGTCTAGGGAGCAATTATATGTCTATGTTTGAGAGAGGAAGAGGCGTTCATAAAATAGGATTTTGAATTTTCAATTGAATTATGAATAAATTTAAAATTTTGAATTATTTTTATTAAAATTAGATGTTGGTTCGTCTTTTTTTTTTTTTTAAATATGACGTATACTCGTATTATATCTTGTGTCAGACGAAATGTGATTAGTGAAGTAATAAATTCAACAAAGAAATAACATATGCACCTGTGCAAAAATCATTTATTCATATATGAATTCTTTTGTACAACAATGTTAAGGAGTAAAGATAGAAGCTGCATTGTATAACCTAACTATAATATTATCTGATAAGGAATAAGAAACAAAACCAACAAAACTAGCATCATAAAAATGGCAAACAAACACCAAAGAATGTCATCTGCAGTAGGATTAAGAACAGATCGGACGGCCCGTAACGCGCTGAGTTACTGCTGCCGACCTGCCCCGCGTTCACAAACTCCGTCGTGCCTGTGTTGCTCGTAGACACGTTCACGGAGGAAGAGCCTAAAAACATGGATTTTTGAATGAGAATGAGGGAAAGAGAGAGGAGGATCATAGCATGTGGTGTTTAGTGCCTAGAGTGGAGTTAACAACGCTTTCTATGTATGTCGAGTCGATAAATGATTCGATAAAGATTAGGTAAACAAGAGTGTGATGCACAAAACAGAGCAAAGCAGCAAAAACAGAGCAAGCGAATGAGAAATTATTGTGTTTTAGTAGTTTCATGTGGAACTTACAGTCATAGTTTGCCCATCCGAGTTTTTGGCCGGCCAAATCGTACACAACGATTTTATCTTTCAAGACGAGGTCTGCAAAGGGGATCGAAGGGATTACTTATTTTCAGACAGCTGAAACTTGAAGGTGTAATTAAGATCTCGTAATATGTTTCATACCTCCTAAAATTGTTATTCCTTTACTCTGAATTTTCTGGAAGCCAATGCACCATACAGCAGCACCACCCTACACAAGAAAAACATCGAACATCGAGGATAATTAATCTAACAATTCGATATGCTAGAGCTTAAGTTGAATGAATTGCTCTTAATTAAATGAAACCATACAACTCCATTGTGATCCAGAATTTTGATTTTGATAAAGAAATAATGTGTGTTCTAATGTTTCATACTTTTCGTATTCCACTTCCTAATTAAGATGATACGAAAACGTAAACTTACAACAGAGTTTTGCTGCAGAAGGTAATCCTGGGGACTCAGTATCATTGAAACACCGCCAGCAAAGTTCAAACTGACTTGAGGGAAAATCTCAGATACACTAGATAAATTATTGGAGGGAAAATCTCAGATACACTAGATAAATTATTGGAGAAAATAAAAATAAAAATGAGACATCGTACAATAAATATATGGAATATAAAAAAATAAGTATGGGTAAAAAATTAAAAACCTGGAGGTGGTTAAGTAGCACTGGCTCCCCTTGGTAAAAAGAGGGCGCACGTATTGTGAAACGGTTTGCATAATCTGCAAACGAATTTCGGTTCAACTTACACTTGATCTTGTGAAAAATGATAGTTGAAATAAATGGATTCAGAGTGAGAAACATAAATACTATCTCCAGCTGCTTACTGCATTCACGAATGGATCGTAAGCCTCTTCTGCAAGGTACGCTAGCGTTGTTCCTGAATCGATTATGGTTCCTCCGTTGCTTGATGTTGAAAACACGGAGGAATCGATAGCTAACGTCTGTCCATTCACAGCGATGCTTAGAAGATTTACGTTGTAATGTGGCCTAGAAATATAGAAGTGGAAAAGAATGAATCAGACAGAAGTATGAGGCTCATCAAGCAAACATAATTCAGCGGTTCGATTCTCCAGTACAGAAACAAGAGCAACACACATGCCGAAAGAAGAAATAACCTTTAACGTACATTCGAAATTCACGATTCAACAATCGAAATAATCTTAAAACGTACATAATAGGGCTTAAATATGCAATAACAATTGCATGCTAATAGTCAAATAATATGAAACTCTAATCTAACTTAGTTGACTCAATTATGTCTCTCCCTGAATTGAAGGGGTTTAAGAATAAGCAAACTGGCTAATTTAAGGTGGGAAGTTCGTAATCTAGAACAACACGGTATGGTTATACTTCAACCCTCCAGCTAATCAAGCCACAGTTAAAGTAGTTATGATTTAGATGTATTATACTTTAACCCTCTTGCTAAATGCTAATATTTAGATGTTAAACATAAAACCAGAGTTTCAACATTCCTAAATCGAACGGTTACTCTTACTGTGATGGAACAAGAGGCGTGTAAACCATACTTGGCTCCACGATCTGGCCAAGCACCAGAATCCCTCCACCACCATTCCCTCCATTCAAGCAATGAGAAAACGCGTTTGGAGTAATGCCCTGCGAATAAAGCTGTGCAATCACAGACAAGCCTTGCTGACCTAAACCGAATATACCATCAACCGCCCTATCCGGCTTGGTAAGATCCCCAGTCTGTGATGTGCTACATCTGTGTCGGAAACCCAAAAAGATCAAATTAAAAAAACTCCTCTACATCAATCAAACAATGAGTGAACAATAACTCACCCAAAAACAACAGATGCTGAAGAATTAGTAGTGACCAAATTCCCAACAACAGTATCGAGAAACATGTAGTCCGATACGTAATACCCCGATGCGCCACTACCATCGCCGTACTGGAAGTTGTATCCACATTGATTCTGGCTTCCACAAACGGAGTCAGAGGATTCCACTCCCAGTGAACACCTTTGATCCGAACATGATACGAGTTTCGCAGTCGTTGAGCTGGATGGATCGAAAAACTCCAGCTGTATCTGTTTGAGTACAACAAATTTTATCACAATCAACTCCCAAAACTCCAAAACTACCTAATTCCTAAAGAAGAATGTATAATCTACCTGTAGGCCACTGGAAGTAGGGCAACCAGAACAAGGTGTGCAACTCACCCAAAGAACATCACTTCCGGTATCTATCTGTACATAAAATTCTTTTGGAGGGTTTCCCAATTTAACTCTTGTAAAATATAGCCTACAAAATAAAATTATTTAAAAAAAAAAAACACGCAGCAAACTTAACATCAAGAATTGGTAGAACTGTATAAGGACTACAAGTTCAAGAAATACTTGAATCTACTGCAATCAATAAACCTCAAGATTGATTAAACTAGAAACCAGTGATCAAACTACAGACTTTAACCCCAAATTAATAATGCCCCATGAAATTCAAGAATTGGTATATAGGCTACAATTCAAGAAATTCTTGAATCGATTGCAATCAATAAAGTTCTTATGACTATAAACAATCCCTTTGGGGGGGGTTAATCACAAAACCTCAAAATTAATTGAACTAGAAATGCAGACAACTCCAAACAACAGACTGTAAAGTTTAAACCCAAATCATTAATGCCCAAGCAAATGCTAAAAACTCAATCTTTAACTTTAACTATAAACAATCCCTTTGGGGGGGTTAATCACAAAACCTCAAAATTAATTGAACTAGAAATGCAGACAACTCCAAACAACAGACTGTAAAGTTTAAACCCAAATCATTAATGCCCAAGCAAATGCTAAAAACTCAATCTTTAACTTTAACTATAAACAATCCCTTTGGGGGGGTTAATCACAAAACCTCAAAATTAATTGAACTAGAAATGCAGACAACTCCAAACAACAGACTGTAAAGTTTAAATCCAAATCATTAATGCCCAAGCAAATGCTAAAAACTCAATCTTTAACTTTACTACACAAATCTGCATGAAATAATCGAACCAAAATGGAAAGACAAAAGCAAATTAAAGACGGCAATCAAGAGAATATAGAAATATACCCTACAAGATAAGGGTCGTATGTGCCTTCAACCGGGAAATCGACGACGCCGGCGGAGCGTTGCTGCAACATTCTGCTGTGTCTGGCGCGGTCGAGTTCTCTGAGTCGACTCAGCTCCACTCCCTCGTGATTCGCCCTCTCGAGAGTCAACGTAACGCCACCGACCACTGCCACCGACACCACCACGAGGAGCGCCGCCGCAACCGCAACATTCACCGGCCTCATTTCCGATTAAATGAGGATATCTCTTCAGTTTTTTTGGTGTTAATTTTTTCCTCTTTCTTCTCTTCCCTTTCAGTCAAAGCATCACGTTGATACAAGAATATTTTTACGATAAATCTCTCACTCTCTCTCTAGGTACATATATATCATGTGTGTGTCATTGTGTGTGTGGGTTGGGGGGATTGAGAGAGAAGGAGGGAAGGAGATTGCGCGAGAGAACAACAGCCAATAACTGAATTTATTTAACTTTTTTGATCAAGACGATAACTGAAGTTTGATTTGAAAGTTGGATTTATACGACGGCACGCCGTATATAGAACAGTCAATAATATAAACAAGAAAATGTTTAATGGATTGTACGTCATTCATAAAGGATTGTACTTCCTGCTATTATTTAAGAAAATAGAAAATTAAGTTTTTCGAGCGGATTTTTTAAGGATTAAAAAACATTTTTTTACGTTTTGATATCTAATTATGAAAATATGCAATTTGCCTTTTAGATTATTAGAATTGTAGTATATTTTATCATTTGAACTATAAAAATGTGTAATTTATCTCTTAAGCTATCTAATTTGTTGGTATAAAATAGTAAAATCTCGGCAAAAATTTCGATCATACATACAATTTTAGGGTAATGTCAACCTAGGTTATTAGTGTTGTGCATTTTACCTTATGAACTATTAATTATGTGATAATACAAGATTATCTTACCTCTAACTTTGCACGTGCGTAATGAAATTTTTGTCGAGATTTTACTAACAAATTAGATAATTAATTGGGCAAATTGCAACTTTTCATAATTAAAGGGTTAAATTGAAGCACACAAAACCAATACTCTAAGGGGTAAAATGCATAATTTCATAATTTAATGGGCAATTTGTAAAAAACTAATATTGTATTTGATTTGATACATTTAACCCTTTTTTCTAATAACGAGGAAAATATGCAGGTAAGAATTCCGAGGACCCGACCGTCTTTATATAAAAGCATTCAAATAATTTGTGCTATATGATTCTCAGCTTTTTATGGTGCATCCGTTTGAGCTACTAAAGTAAAACCTTTTTTGATATATAGATTCAAATATTCAATCCCATATTCCACTACCAATTTCTACTTTTATTCTTGCTCTCTGACTCTGCACTTTTGCTTCCTCAATTATTTCCACTTCTTCCCCTTTAATGCCTTTGTTTTCTCCTTTTGAAGCAGACACCCCTAACTTATTTTTGGTTTATTTTATTTGGGTATATATATTGACGATATAATTTTTAAAATATGCATTATTAATATGGTTATTGTATAATCCAAGTGCAAATGATCGTTGAGATTTTAGGTTAACCAATTAATGGGCCCAGCCTTGTTTTAATTATATGACAAGCTCTGTATATATAATGTAAATCATTATTTTTTGTGTATGACTAGTAACGTTTGATTCACAACTTAAAATTAAAATGTTCGGGATCATCCACTTTCGACTTTGGGATTAATTGATTCCATATGACTAAGTTATAAGGGGTTTAAGAAATCCCTACGTTCTAGATATAATACCGAAATATTGATTTTGATAAACTCATTTCAAACACATAGTGTTAAAAATATTACCGGCTACCTTAGATGAATTTATTTGGTGTATTGTTATTTGTATATATATGACTTTGACCCTAAAGTAGGTGGCTAGTGTTCATCTCCCCCAACTATTTTAAATGAATGTGACTAAACTAAACAATGAAACCTGTCTAAGGTTGTTTCTTCACTAGTGGTAATTTACGCAAATATTGTGCAAACTCTTCAAAGTAAAAGGAAAAAAATAATAATTATAGGGTATACATTTCTATTGACATATATTAATTCATTTTTTAGTTGTGTTTGATTAATTCATGACGTGATGAATGATGTTTGATTGACTCACTTTTTTAAGACAAATGTATAAACTCCTAACAAAGTGAAAATCCGGTATTATTATACTTGCAAATGAACTATATATATTATTTTCAATGCTTCATTTGTCAATCTCTCTGCTTTTCCTCTCACTTTTCAAGTGTGCTAGGTGTTGAAAAAAAATTCCTTTTATATATTATGATATTTTTTTCTCGTATTTTATTACATTAGTATATAATATATTTTGTGATGAAAGAAAGTTGGACATTACTTATAAGTTATAATAACACCGCCTCTAGGCCGTCAATGCTAGTAAATTTCAAAGTATGTATAAGATATATTACTAATAAATTAATGTCTTCATAAAAAACTATAAATACAAAAATGAAGTATTTTATTTTTCAAGAGTAGATGTAATTATTGCTCTCTCTCTCGTGTGGGACATCAAATTTGTGAATACTCATCTTGAAATTGATGAATCCAATTCCATTTGGGATGTAAAGCACGTAAAAATGTGTGAAATGGAACCTTGTTATCTTGTTCACTACGAAGCAGATGAAATAGAGGCTAGTGGGAAAACGACACTTCAATTGCTTTTCACTTTATTATTATTATTGTTATTATTATTATTATTATTAACTTTTTTTCTCATCTCAAAAGGTTATGCCCTTCCTATTAGTGGCTTTTTCTTTAGTTTCATATTTTGATGCATGATTATTTCTAACATAGAACATTTAATCCCGTAATCATTAATACAATTATAATCTAACCTCCAATCTAGCTAGGAAGATGAAAATCTTGACTAAGTGGTTAGTGATTTTGGCTTAGTCAATGTACCAATTTATAGTCGATGTCGGAACGTGCAATGAGTAAACTTGTAATGTTAAAATCGGTCCGATTCGATCGGTTCCATCGATCCAACTAGAAACCTGTGGTAAATCCAGGCCGAGCCCAACATAAACTCATTTTTTTTATTGACCCAGTGTGACAGTCAACCGCTTCAACCGGGACTCAGTGGCCTGGGCAGCCCGATTTTGCCCATTTTAGAGGATATTTTTTATTATAATTACATTAAAAATGTTAAGAGTTGAGAATAAAACCCCTCTCCTCTACAAATTGTCTGCATGCAGAGACCACTATGCTAAACCCCTTCTTTTATTAGAAAACCAAAATGTACGGACAATATATAGTGTAGTTTGATATTTTCATTTTTATATAAATAGTTAATCTAAAGTTGATCTAGTATTCAATCTCCGTTATGATCGATTTAATATTAATAATATACATAGTGCTCGGTCGACCCACCCTTCAACTACATGAGATCCGGGTCGATCCAACAGTTCAACCGGTTAAACTACTAAATTCATATTTTCGAATAGATTATCGAGCCAGTAAACATGTATAACAGGTTGCCAAATTTTATTAATTGTAAATTTTGGTTGACTAGGTAGATATAATAGGTAAGTTATTACAACTGATAGTTTGGTCAATTATTAGTTAAAAAAAGGAACTGAATCCTACCTAAACTAGGGCGGTGGACGATATTTGCATGTACTAGCCACCCTTCTTTGCGTCACGGCATATGTAATAATTCTAGCTAATATGAATTTTCTTCTCTAGCATTTCTTAAAACTCAAAGAAAAACCGAGCCTCTATGCATATATAGCTAAATAATTTCGAAAGAGTAGAGTAAGTCAAGCATAAACTACGACTAACTGATGAATATTATGTCAATTGTCATTTGTTTCTTGAAATCAAACTTCTCTCATAGCCAATTGCGGATTAGTTTAGAGTGTGTTTTCAAATGCTTATTATAAGTACTTCTTATTTACTTTTTTTTAAAGTTGAAAATAATTATTTTTAAGCTAAAATTTTGAGTTTTTGGAATTAATATAAATATTTTTGATAGTTCCAGAAATGATGGTACTTTAAGTACCAAAAACATATGAATAGATGCTTAAAAGAAACTGCTTAATTTCGTAGTTTAGCTATTTAGTTTTAGAGAAGTTAACGAGGAAAACGGATTTTGTAAATATAAAAAAATTGATTATGCGGTCAAAAAACAGATAAATGCTTAAAATAAGCTCTTGCAAACACACCCTAAGACTAGATTCTCGTTGCCGATGTATTTTAAAAGGGGCTTTCAGATTTGAGAATGACCTAGTAGTACAGTTATTTTAGGTCAAGTATTGTAGATTCGAATTCAACCTACACTTCTACCGAATGTAGTTTATTTCGTATTTTTCACTCTTATGTAAGTAGTTGATCTAATGTTCGATTCCGGTTAAGATTGATTTAATAATAGTAGTAGTAGTAGTTTAATAATAAGTTCCATTGTACACTTTTAGTCGCACGTATGTATTTTGGCAACATTAATGATGAATGCAAATGTTTGATTTTTGTCATATTTTGGATCATAAACAAAAAGGCCTCTTTGGGAAGCCCAAAGTCTGTTATAGTTAGCCATTCAGAAAGCCCAATTTTTTGGAAGGGTTTTTAAGCACAACAATAGATGGTATTAATTTACTCCATATTTTCAATATCGGCTGCAGCTTTTACTTGTTCACATTATGCACTTTTATCCTTGAAAGCATAATATTATTCCATTCAGAGCAGTAGGGGTTCGAATTTTTGCAATTAAAATCTGGCCATTGATTAAAAAGTCTAATATCCGTTGTTTTCTATATAGTATATGGTTAAAAGTCCGATAAAATAATGATTTTTATTTTTTCTAATCGATTTTCTATATGGATAATAACGTTATTTTCTTCAAGTGGTATAGACTATGTAGGTTTGTGACAGCATATCCTCTGAATATCGGTTCTGCATACTCCTTAAATATTTTATGCGTTTGAGCAAAAATTTAAAAATTACAGAATTAATTCATTAAAAAAAATAATGATTATGCATAAAAAAATATAAAGAATATGTATACTTTCTACTTTTTATATAACTTTGTCTTCTTATCGGATAACGAATCATTTGGAGTGATGGGATTCATCAAGTCAAGATTCCAAAACTGAGTTTTCCCTACTGCATGATTAGAAGAAGTGGGTTTCAGAAATAAATTTCGAGACGTTTGCGCCTTATTCAGTTGTCGAAATTGACATCTTTATTTGCCTCTACATCTATTTCTTTGTTTTCCTTATCGAAGACTCTATCTAATTAATTATGTCATTGTTTTCATGCTGCCCTTTGATGTGTTCTATAATGATCGTAATATATTTTATAATAAAAAACTACAAAAAAGTAAAATCTTATCGATTTATTTAGATTTTTCTATGGAGGGGTCACCATTGAACAATCAATCAATCCTAGTAAATTCATTCCAAGTTGTGAAGATAAGATTGGAATTTCCAGCATGTTTTAAATCCACTGAATTTTAAATACCATCCAAAGCGAGAGATCTGACTGAATTTTTGACAAGATGAGGGCAAGAGCATACAGTTTCATACTTGCAAATGCATGGCTTCTTGTCTCCACGCTTCTTCTCCACACCGTCGTCTCCAAAACTCCCAGCCAAGTTAGTAAGAATTACGCTGAAGTTGCCTAATTTCTGTTTGCCATCTCTTGCTGAAATCTCCGATGATGTTGTCTGAAACACAGATTTATATCGTGTACATGGGGGCAAGAAAGCACACTGATGTTGATCAAATCACCAAATCCCACCACGATATGCTCGCCTCTGTTTCTGAAAGGTACTCCCTCCGTCCTTGGGTCACTTCTTTTTGACACAGTTATTAAGGAGGGTTGTTAGTTATGAATAAGTGAATAAGTGAGTGGATCCCACAAAAAGAGAGTTATTAGAATTTGTCGTTTTTAGAATGAAACAACTCGAAAAGAAAAATGAGCCAAGATTAATGGGACGAAGGAAGTCTTATGGTTCCAAGATTAGTTTCAATGAATCTATTTGTCATAATTTTGTTCCAAGTTGTGTGATAGATATAAATGTATATATGCAGCAAAGAAGCAGCCATAGATTCCATGATATACAGTTACAAACATGGCTTCTCCGGTTTCGCAGCCAAGATGAATGAGTCTCAAGCCAAATATATCCAAGGTATGAAATGTATTTTTGTAAAAAAATACGCTAGCATTTCCCTCACGTCAAATTCATTTGTATATTCTAAAAGTATTAACTCGGTTAACTTATCAATAAAATTATATTTTTGCCCTTGATTTACATAGAGCGCCCAGGTGTGGTTGAGGTATTCCCAGACTACTTATACAACCTGCATACAACTCGGAGTTGGGATTATCTCGGCCTCACCGCTTCTTCCACTAACAATCTTCTCCACGATGCCAATCACGGCGACGGCGCTATAATTGGCGTCATCGACACGGGCGTGTGGCCGGAATCCGACTCATTCAACGACGAAAACCTCGGCCCGATCCCATCAAAATGGAAGGGCTTATGCCAACCGGGAGATAACTTCACAACAAACCACTGCAACAGAAAACTCATCGGCGCACGTTTCTTCCTCGCCGGCCTCAAGGTGGAGTTGTCGCAAAACTACGAAATACCGTTCAACTTAACCGCTGCAGGAGACTACGCTTCCCCCCGAGACAAGAACGGCCACGGCACCCACACCGCCAGCACCGCCGCCGGCGCAGCCATCTCCAACGTCAGCGTCGACGGTCTCGCTCGAGGCATCGCCCGAGGCGGCGCAGTTAGGGCCAGGATTGCGGCGTATAAGGTGTTTTGGGAAGTTAACGGTAGCGTCATAGGCTCTGCAGTCGACATTCTTAAAGCTTTCGACGAAGCCATACACGATGGCGTCGACGTCTTGTCGCTGTCGTTTGGATTTCGTTTGCCGCTCTATCCGGAGTTTGATAAGCGGGATATTATCTACTACGGCACATTCCACGCGGCTGAACACGGGATCGTGCCCGTTTGTGCGGCCGGAAACTCCGGCCCGTTATATCAAACGGTCCTAAATGTGGCGCCGTGGGTCATCACGGTGGCGGCGAGCACCATAGACCGCTCCTTCCCAAACCCCATTGTACTAGGAAACGACGTCGTTTTTGCTGTGAGCTAGCTTCATCTTGAATTACTAAACTTTTACAGATTTTTACTAAATCATTAATTTAATCATTTTTTTTGCAGGGAGAGGGGATGTACGTCGGAGAAGATACCGGCATCGTTGATTTGGTGTTCTTTCAAGAACGGAAGCCTCCCCTTCCTCCGGCGTACTACTACTAATCAATCAAACCCCTTTTGATCTTCGAATTAAATCAGCTCGTTGATTTTGTAGGTCTTGTGCGGATCTAACGGCGAATGATACACGGGTGGCCGGAAAAGTGGTGTTGTGTTTTACCACTGGTAGTGAGAATGCCATCGTTGCAGCGGCGGCGGCTGTCGTCAACGCCGGCGGCAAGGGGATGATTGCAACTCTATACACCATTAGAGCCGCCCAACTATTTAAATTCCAACACCCCTTTCCTCTTCTCCTTGTCTTTTCAAGAGGGGACTCAAATCCTCAATTACATTCGTTCTACAAAGTAAGACAACAATATAACATGGTTAATTCCTCTCCCTCTCTCTCTAATATACTCGTCGGAAAATTAGGGATCCGAAGGTGCGGCTCAAACCGGCGGAGACTTACGTCGGCATAAAAGCCACCACCTACATTGCTTCTTTCTCCTCTCGAGGGCCTAATTCTCTCTCTCCATCAATCCTAAAGGTATGAACGCAAGTCCAAAAAAATCTAATATTGTCTCCGAAATAGTTTTCTTGATGATAAATTTGTGAGTAAAAGTAGGGCAAAGGGCATGTTCATGTGAAAATGAATAAAATTATCTTTTGGTAAAAGAATACGTGTTCCTAAAAAAGGTTGCATAAACACCCTAATGGCCAATTTATCTATGTTTGCTGATGTCTAATATCTCAAATACATTTAAAATTAACTAATAAATTGACGGACTGAATGAGCTGAAAGCGTGTTGTTGATGATATAGCCAGACATAGCTGCGCCAGGTGTCGACATAGTCGCAGCAGTCCCCGGCGGCTACGATTTCAACAGCGGAACATCGATGGCCTGCCCTCACGTCGCCGGAATCGCCGCTCTTCTCAAATCCCTCCACCCAGACTGGTCTCCGGCTGCAGTCAAGTCCGCAATGGTAACGACGGCGTGGACGGCGGATCCCTACTCCGGCGAGCCCATCTACGCACGCAGCGAAATACCGAGGATCGCCGATCATTTTGACTACGGAGGTGGACTAGTAAACGCAAACGCAGCGAGAAAACCGGGGTTAATCTACGACATGGTAACTCAAGATTACATTAACTACTTATGCAGTATGAATTACTCAGAATCGGAGATCAATCAGCTTGCAATGAGGAAGAAGTCCTGTCCTAAACCGGGTTTGTCGGTTCTTGATTTGAACCTTCCTTCCATCACAATACCCAATCTGCAAGGTTCCGTGGTGTTGACAAGAACTGTTACTAATGTTGGAAGTCCCAACTCCAATTACGTAGCTTCCACTGTCGTGCCTCTTGGCACAACAGTGGTAGTGAATCCGAAGCGTTTGGTGTTTAATTCTCGTGTCAAGAAATTGAGCTTTACTGTGAAGATAACGAGCTTCCACGAGACTAACACAGAGTACAACTTCGGAAGCTTGATTTGGAGTGATGGGATTCATAAAGTCAAGATTCCCATCTCAGTGAAAACAGAGTTTTCACTGCTTGATAATTAGGAGAAATAAAATTGCAGAAATTAAGTATAAATATGCAGTTTCTATGATGATGAATAAATTTCTGCACTTAATAATGCTTGAAAAAGAAAAAACACTTGCATTTCTCCAAGATTCTGTACGGAAAACTCAGTATAAACTTAACTCAAGCTAGCAACATATATCAAAGATTCCAACATACCTAAGCTTATCTTGCACCCCACAAAAATCCCATTTTATATTTGAGCAAGAGTTAAGTAGCAGCAGACTCGATGAACACGGGCTCGAGCTTCTCTGTTTCGCCGTTTGGTTTAGGGATAATGACACCGTACCCTCCAGCCTTCCGTTTGTAGACTATGTTGATCTCACCTGCAGATGCCCGGCCACTTTGATGAGCTACAGTTTATGTAAAGATGAATGAGGGAGAAAAGAAAGAAGGGTTCGTACCTGTTTCTTCATTGCGGAAGGCATAGAAGTCATGATCAAGATTCTCTAGCTGCTCAACTGCCTCGCTTACAGTCAAAGGTGGCATATCAAAGTACTTTGTCCTAACAATCTGTATATATAGAGTCCAAATTCAAATTAGATCAAGATTTGCCTAATCTACATCTAAGTAGGAGAGGGAGAGGAACTAAAATCGAAGCAATATCAATGGCGGTAAGAAGATAGATTTAAGGATCTTTTAAAGAATTGAAACATGACTCAAGAAATAGGAAATAAGCAAAAATTAAAACAAAGTAGAGGGGGAAATAAAACCTCATTTATCACGGTTTCTAGATTTGCCATTCTTCATCTTAGTAGGAGAAGAAGAGGAACTAAATCGAAGCCACATCAATGGCGATAAGAAGCTAGTTACAGGGTCTTTTGCAGAACTCAAACATGATTAAAACAAGATATAGACAAAGTAGAGGGGGAAATAGAACCTCATTTATCGCGATTTCTTCATTATCTCCTTCCGTGGGTACTTCCACTGCATACTCCTCAGGTACTTCTTCAATATCCTCAGCAACTGCTAGTAGACCGGGGTCCTTAACCTTCAGCCTATCGAAGCCCTTCATATGGCGACCATGGTCCGAGTCTTTCTCCTTGATCTTCCTCAACTTTCTTTGGATGATAGAAGAAACCAGATCTATGCTACCGTAGAGGGACTCTGCCTCCTCTTCAGCACGAACCACTCCGTGTTTTTTAGTGAACAAAGTAACCTTCATTGTAAGTTATAACAAACAACTTATTTCGAACAACATAGTAGCACATGATTTGTTTAGACTAAATACACAGTGGTTGTAACTTATTAGACATACCTCGGATCTTCGCAGTTTTGGACCTTTCCCCAACTCTCCACCACGGATGGACAACCGGACATCTACTTCCCTTGCTAAATGGCTGTGCTTTTGAACTGCTTTTCCTAACTTCTCTTCGATATAGCTCTTCACAGAGGGACTCAACTGCATAATGAGTAAACTTCTTAGTTTCTAGTTTTCAAACCATAAGTAAAAAATATGTTTCATACATAGAAACTGACTGATTATCAGTGATAAGTAATACTACCTCCATCCCGCTATTTCTGGTACACTTTCCCGAAATGGACGTCCCGCTATTTCTGACACATTTCCTAATTTGGAAATAACTATCATCTCTCTCATACTTTATCCTCTTATCTCTCCTACTTTTTCTTATTTTATCATCTTCTCTCTCTTACTTTATCATCTACTCTCACTCATCTTCTCTCTCCTACTTTATCATCTAGACATATCTCATTCTTAATCATCTACTTTCTTAATTTTCGTGCTCAAATGAAATGTGCCGGAAATAGCGGGACGGAGGTAGCACATTACAATATCAGACAGAAGTCATTTTCATCAAGATTTCCATAAACAATAGTCATTTACTAAGAAACCAATCTATATACTTCCAACAGCTTTATAATATGATAGCCAACTATATATTGAACACTAATTTAATCTTCCTGTCTTCACCAAGAAATGGCCATTTCTTTCTATTCAAAGACCAACATAGTTGAATTCTAGTAAAAGAAAGATCTATCATAGATGAGAATCTTGACTTATTCAAATACAGTCTCTCTCTCTTTTTTCCCCCCCTATTTTCAGTAGCAGTTACAAAATCAAGAATACCAGTTCACACATTCATCACTAATCACGCATCTATAGAAATGCATCAAGTGCAACATCTATTAACCACAAACACTCAGATAAACATATGATGCTTTTTCTTTTTGCTTTTTCAGAGCAAACAATGATAAGACAACACTGTTATGCACGAGCAAGAAAAGGGTACCTCCAAGTTTTTGCCTTGAACGATTAACTTCACGGAGGAAAGTGGGCCATCCCATGACATTTTTGCCCCAAACGATTTGTGAATCCCATTTTTGTTTTCTTGGATTCTGAAGCCCGAGCCCAGAAAACTCGATTTTTGTGAAGGAAACGAGATTGGGCGAGAATTGTATGAACAGTTAAACGACGAAGAAGGCGAAGTAGACGAAGTAGAGCAAGAAACATGGTGCTGGTAAGTGGAGCTCTTCTGCATAGTTGGAGCTGCAAATAGCGTAGCCATTTCTTGAAGTTTTTAAAAACTAGGTTTCTCGCGATTTACTCTTTTTCTAGCTGCAAATGGTGAATTTTCCTGAAGATTGGAGGGGGTATTGTTTCAATAACAGTATCAATGATTTGAGAGAGAGGTGGATTGAATTATTATCCAGATACGGATGATGGGAGACACGTGTGAGCCACGTGAGCGAATTCGATTTTCGGCTATGGTGAAATGGGCCAAGATTGAAAGGCCCACTCTTATTCTGAAATGGATAAGCATAAATGGCCTATCAAGATTTTAATTTCAATTTCCAAGCTTTGGGTCTGGTGAAAATTTCGATTTTGATCCGATAAAGTGGTTCGTGTTTGTTATTATCTTGTAATGTGGTTGTGTTTCTGCGAACAATCATAATTTTCTTTTTATTCGACAGAGAGTGAACACATACGTCATCTCTTTTGTGGTCACGTGTTTATTGTATTTAATATTGTGTAAAACGCCGATGAATTAAACAACAATGAAGGGACGTACAAAGTACATTTACCGTCGAATAATAGAAATGGACGTTTTTTTAAATTTATAAAAATAAAAAGCGAACACGGCCACATTACATGATACTACATTACAAACCAAAATCAATTTTTTATGTCGTATAGTTCTAGAACACTTCAATTGGAATTTCAGTTCTAAAGTTTATTGTTGTGATCTAGATCACGTTTGAGATGAACACGATGATCATACTGGGGTTGAGATCTAGATCTAAGAATATTCTAGAAATAGAGTTTGTATTGCAAAGAAAATTCACACTTAGCGCAGAGAATACATCCATTATTTATTCACACACGCTTTTTTTTATTAATATGTTTGTTTTATTCTTATCCATGCGATCTGCCAGCGCACCCTTTCAATCCAACGATCAGCTTTTATTCAGAAACGGTTGCAGAATATAACTGCCACCTTCATAACTACCATCTTCTTCGCCCATTAACTTCGATTTTCTCCATTCTCAACATTTATTTAATCTAATTTGTTTAGTAATGAAAGTTCATTATATAGTTTGCGAGGGAGAGAGGAAGAATGGATAAAAGGTAACATTACCATATGTAAAACAAGTACAAATTGTTTGTACGATGAAAACACATAAATTTCCGCAAAAAGATCGTAAAACAAGACCGTGACAGTATAGTATAAGACATTTTAGAGGTGGATAGAGAAGAATAAATATGAGAGAGAGAGACATGAACCACTCTCGGCCTCAAACATGTTGTCTCAATTATGCTATCAAATTTGAACCACATAATAGAACCAAGTATCTTAAGGATATTTATTCCAGCTTTGAAGTGTACAACTTTCGGGATTTAAATAATTTTTATTGCATTTTAGATGGACAATATGTTTATAATAACAATTAATTATGTCGTACAAATATTTATGGAGATGGACCAACCAACTAATCCTTGACGCGTTTACTTCTTAAGCACTGCAAGAAAAATTAAATGATTATTTACTCAATTATTATATAAATTGCATGGCGTGCTGTAAATTAATACGAATCCTTATTTAAATTATATTGTTGAATTATTGGGTTATTCGATTATTTTTAAATTCAGGACTTGATATGTACCACGAGCATCAAATTTGTGGCAAATCTCAATCTTGATTAGTGAGTAAAATAATTCCAAATTCCCAACTCCCAAATCATCCTTTTCTCCCTTAAAACAAAGAATAAAAGATGAAGAATTCGTCCCGCTACGTAGAGGGGATGACAGAGTGGTTGAGGTGAGGTTTCCCGGGACCGACAGGTCATGGGTTCAATCCTCACTGAAGCCTGCGGGTTCCTCAAATCAAAAAAAAAAAAAAAAATTAAGAATTCAAAGACAAACATTTGGACAATTCCAAAACCACAAATCATAGATATCTAAGGTTCTATCCACGTGTCAAGATCCTATCCATTAAACATGAAAATATCTTGTCAGCCCAACATTTCCCAAGCATAGGAGTACAATAAATATCTTGATTAAGAAAGTATATTTAATTCCTATTGGACATAGAGTTTTTATATTCCCAAAATCATAGTATATTTTTTAATTTGTGAGAGGGAAAATTAAAGAAGGGTGAAATCCAATGGCCCCTTACTTTTTGATTGCGTTGGGATGTGGCTAATTTGAGCCATTCATTATCTTATTCTAGATATTTTGCGTTACTTTATTTTATTGCATGTCAATGGTAGTTGTATTAGCATTAGATGCCCTAAAGTTGTGATAATTGTAAAAACATCCACAACAAATATCTATATGAGATATTAGAGAAAAATTTAATTTTAATCACGTAATATAAATTATATGACATATGTTCGAACTTGTCATGCAATGTGGATGTCTTCGTTTTTAATAGGGTAATGTAAAAAATAGTAGTATATAAGATATATATGATCATTCACGTACATTTTTCTGTCATCTTATTATCAATAATTTATTTGTCTAACTTATATCAAAATTAATCAAAAATATGTCACGCCGGATAAGAGAGTGCGTACAAATATATACTTTTAGGTAAAGACGTTTGATTGTTCATATTACACGAGAAAGAAAAACACAGACAATGTAATAGGACTCGACATTGACTATGAGATATTGATATCCAATTTTAGGGTGTGAAATATATTTTTTCATGATTTATGGGGTAAGAAAGAAAATATTGAGAATGTGTAATAAAACAAATGTCGAAACGTGCAGAAGATTTACAAGAAACGTGAGCCATCAGATTTGAGGCGGTTAAAGAGCGAGCAACGTAAGGCCACCATGGGATCAAAATTCAAGAAATGGGGTCTCAAATTTCAGATGTTTTGAGTTGAAAATTGTTTTTTTACAGACAAAAGCTTCGAGTTAACCACGACTTGGGAAAACTGATTTCCGCAATTCCAACTGCAACAGTGGGATTATTCTGCATTCTCCATCTCCGAAAATTTAATTATCGAAAAATAGGAGAAGTTGGGATGAGCGGTGACGATGGAATGGAATTGCAAGGTAAGGTAAAAGGAGTGGAAATGGAGATGGCAAAATTAGGCGAAAAGAAGTTTGTCGTTGAAGGTGGTGGTGGAGGCGCCGCCACGCCTGAGGCGGTTAATTCTGCTGCTGTGAGGTGGGAGAAGTTCCTCCCAAAAATGGCTTTAAGAGTGCTTTTAGTAGAGGCTGATGATTCCACTAGGCAGATTATTTCCGCACTTCTAAGGAAATGCAGCTATAAAGGTTGGATTTTTTATTTTTAGTTTGATTATTTCGGTAATTTCTTGAGCTAGATTTATAAAGTTTGGAATTTTGATATCTGGGTTAAGGTATTTGATTGTTTGGATGATGGGGTTTATTCATTTGATTTGTGATTCAAGATTCAATCTTGTGGCTGCTGATTGCTAATTATGTTGTTAATCAGTTGATTTTTAGATTTTAGCTTAAACAAATTAGAGATTTTAATCATGATATTTGAATCATAATGTTTTACTCAACTCTCTTTTATCTCAAACAGTTGCTGCAGTTAGTGATGGCTTAAAAGCATGGGAGGTGTTGAAAGGAAGACCCTCGAATATTGACCTCGTTTTGACTGAAGTTGAATTACCTTCCATCTCTGGATATGCTCTTCTCTCTCTAATCATGGAGAATGAATCCTGCAAAAACATCCCAGTAATAAGTATGTCTGACATGAAACTTCTTTATATCTTCCAATTCTAGTATATATGGTTTCTAACTTTAAATTATTGGTTAATAGTGATGTCTTGGCAAGACTCAATCAGTATGGTTTACAAATGCATGTTGAGAGGTGCAACCGACTTTCTTGTTAAGCCGGTTAGGAAGAACGAGCTCAGGAATTTGTGGCAGCATGTTTGGAGGAAACAAGCTGTAAGTTTAAGGCCTATAATTTAGGTGTTTTCTTCTTTTTTGTGGTGATTATAAAGTTCCATAGTCGTCTTAAAAATATCTTGTTTCTACTGTGTTTGTTTATTTCAGTCAAGTATTGCAGCTGGGCTTGGACCGCCTAATGAGAGTTCGGGTCAAGAAAAGGACGAAGCCACTGCTGAGAACAATGCTACTAGTAACCATTCTAGTGGTTTTATTTCATGCATACAAAGAAACAAGGAGGGTATTGAGAAGGGGAGTGATGATCAGGTATTTTGGCTTCTTTAATCCACCTTTTTCTGTTATATATGGTCTATATTTCGATTATCTATCAGTGAAAGAATCACTAATTTGAAATGGTTGACTAATGCAAGACTCATTAAACCAATTGTTTGAACTGCAGAGCTCGTGTACAAAACCAGAATCAGCAACTAAAGAAGAAGAAGAAGGCGTGGAACGCGCTCATCCACAAAATGAGAAAAGGCAACCACTTGATAATGCAGTAACACGAGAAGGCGAGAATTGTGATGATGATGAGGAGCAGGGGAGAGGAAATAATGCTTTACCAGAAAACTCTTTCAGAGAGGCCATTGACTTAATTGGGGCTTTTGATAATCACCTCAAAGGGACTATTTGGACTCC
This sequence comes from Lavandula angustifolia, assembly GCA_028984105.1. NCBI lineage: Eukaryota > Viridiplantae > Streptophyta > Magnoliopsida > Lamiales > Lamiaceae > Lavandula > Lavandula angustifolia. The sequence continues at coordinate 25,775,797 of CM054804.1, forward strand.
TGCCTCGATTTGTACTGCAAGCAAGTTCGATATTTTGCCTATGTTGGATCTGTCTTTGAGCAGATCTCAGCCTAATAGTTCTACGAATCAAGTAAATGATGAAATGCCCAAGTTAAACCACTCTGATGCTTCAGCATTTTCTAGGTGAGTTAACATACATTAATTTGTCCTTCATTGTTTTTCTTTCCCTTGTAATGTTGAAAGTATTTATTGTTAGTGAGTTCTGGAAACTAAGGTTACAAAATAGTAGAAGAGAAATTGCAAGGAGAATATAAGAAAGAAGGGAACAAGATTTGATCTTTGCAAGGCCTTAAATTCTGCCAAGTAGTAGTTTTTTCTAGTTCTTAAGCAGTTTAATTCATCAAGCACTGCATGATAGATTGTCTGATGGAAGTAAACAACTCTTTTGCAGGTATATAAATAAGTCATTGCAGCTCAGTAACTCTAAATCTCCAAGTACTTGTAATCCACAAAAGGACCCCCGGGCGACCTCCGAGAAACCACCTTCTGATACACACGGTCCAATTCTAAACTTGCCCAAACACTACTCTTTGCCTGATCACCAAACGGCAGAGTCTGAATTCGCATTTTCCTACTCTCAAAATAGAGATATATCCCACCCTATTCCGGTTAGAGGTGTAAGATTTGGGAATGTGGTTAATTCTTATGGTCCTGCGACGCCTTCTACATGCTGTGAAAAGCCTATTCCTACCACAACTCATCCTTCAGAATCCTTCCAACAATCAAATAACTTCCATCCATCAGACCATCAAATTTTGAGTACTCAGCAATTGCATAGCTCTGTGGATCAAAGAAACAATAGTTCTATTGATCAAGCAGAGAACAAACAAGGCAGTAATTTGGAAGAATCTGAGGATCAAGGGTCTGGATGCAATGGAATGACGAATACAGTTTCAGTCGTCAAGGTCCCATCAGAATGTGGGAGTGTTCATGAAGAGAGCTTCCGTCTTCATGAGGGACCCTCTCATCGAGCCATGCAAAGAGAGGCGGCTCTAACAAAATTCCGTATGAAGAGGAAGGACAGATGCTTTGAGAACAAGGTATATTGCAATATATTTCGAGAAAGCTGGTTTTGTGCTAAATTTGCTTGGTGGTGAATCTTTTTTTTTTTGGTTTAATTCATGGGGGAATGAGAAATAAGTGTACCATCTTTTGTTTTTATGCTTAATACTATACCAACATGTCCCAAATCTTGATAACTACGAACAATAGCATCACGCGCTTAAATGTAAAATGGAAATTATTCTACCAAAACTATAGTTTCGGATGAAATTCTTACAACCTTATCATCTCCTAACCAACATTTGATTCTACGACAGGTACGATACGAAAGCAGAAAAAAGCTAGCTGAGCAGCGCCCACGCGTAAAAGGACAGTTTGTCCGGCAAGGGCCTACGGATCCTCAACCTGGAAACTCATCAACTGGTTAGCTACTCAAAATCCACAAGGACAAAATTGAACAAGTTTTGACAGTAACAAGTAGGCTGACCAGTTAAGAGTTTGCAATCCCTTAATTCTTTAACTTGATGTATCTGCTAGAGAACAAAGGTTACATACCAGGTGTCTTGATCATCAGCTCTTTGTACATATTTTTTTCTTTTCTTTTTCTGCCTAATTTGTTAGCTGGTTTAGGCTTTTTATACATTTTGGCCTGAGGTTTGATTTTCCCATGTTCTGTTCATGTAGATTTGTTTTGTTGTAACCATGCCTATGTAATCTATTAGCTTCCTTTTGATATCTTCATCTATTGGTGTAAACAAATCATGGTTTTTTGTATTATATTGTACTATCATATTTCTAGTATACCTCAGCTCTGTTGAATTTGTCTTATTTCTTTTTGGCGCTGTTATTTAAGTGAGTTTGATTTGGATCGGTAAAGGTGTGAAATTCATGTAATTAGGAGTACATTATTTAGAATTGATTTGTGTGGTAAAGATGTGAGATCCGTGCGATTAATTAATATTTTAGAGTTGGCTTGAGTTGGTAAAAGTGTGAGATTCATTTCTTTATTTAGGAAGAATACAAGTTAAAAACAAATTCAATCCAATTCGTATGTTATTTGATCTGATTCTTTTAACTCATTGGACTAGTGAAGGAATGTTCTAGAACCCTTCTCTCTCCTAGCAAAAAATAAATCAGACAATTGAACTGAGACTCATCTAGCCACAGTCCACTTTCTTTCTCATTTTTACCCTTTTTTAGCATCATTTGTGGTTGTATATGCTAGCTTACTATCGAAGGTGTGGCAAAATTCTCTTTTTTAAATTCTTTTTCTTAGGATTTTAGGTTTGAGTGATAGCTAAGGAAACAAACTTTACGATCTAAAGGTGGTGGGTAGTTTAAGAATATAAAGATTTGGGTGTATCACATTTGTATATTCTTGTATGTACTACAAGCCAAAAGACGTGTGGTAAATGTAACCCATTCTTTTTAATGAAAAATAACATATGTCGATACCTGTACTCGTAACACGAATGTGGTACATACAAATCGTTCTGGTTAGACCCGATCAAAAAAATCGGAACTGGCGAGCCGATTCCGGTTCAAGATTTTGAACCGCAAAAACCACTGGTTTGGAACGGGCGGTTCAAGATTTTTTTTAAAATTTTTTTATATATTTTTGTTTTAAAATAATAATATTTTAATAACTAAAAAATGAAGAAAATAGTGATAAATGATTAAATTAGGTGTAGATTTAATATAATTAAGATTAAGATAATTTTTTTCATAAACTTTACCATTTTTTCTGATTTTTTTCTTAAAAACATAAAAAATAAATAAATATCCAAAACGGCGGTTCGAACCGGAATCGAGAACCGTCCCTTAGCGGGCCGGTTTCGGTTCCAAATTTTCGAACCGTGCCAGAAACCGGAACCGATCGGGTCTAGTTCTGGTTCAAGAATGTTGATACTTTAGACTCACTTATCAATACCAATTCAAACGCAAGAAGCCAAATCTTTGTAAACAAACGTGACCGTCCTTATATTTTGGGCACCCACAAATTTGTAGCGATTTTGATCTATGATCGTAATTATTACGCAGTCATAGTCAAGATTCCATTTTAAGATCCCACTTGTGCACCCAATTACCAAATCCAACACACGAGGGTATACATTTTATACTCAAGCCGCTCAAATTTCTTGCTTTTAACTTGAGAATAAATTTGTGAGTTGTAATCCCGATCATTATAATTAGAAAGATTTTTGGAGAGTGATACGCGGCTTTTTTAATTGGTGTTCTAACTTTATTAATGATACGGAAAAGATGCCATTGGAATTGGGTATCACATTAGCATGGTAATGTGATTTTATTCCCATTAACTCTTTAAACAGCCCATGGAAACCATATATGAAGTGGAAAAGTGGAATGCTTGCATATTCATGAATCATTATTCATATGTTTCTTTAGGAATCTTGGTCTTGGCTGGACAAGTAGTCTGTTGCAATTTGATGAAAATAATTTGATAAAAAATAGACTTATCAACTTATAAATGCATGAAGTTTGAATGGATTCAGAATTTGTACATTATTTTCGAAACGTGCACATAAATATATATAATTATTCAATTTATTAAAATTTGTATACGACGAAACTTCAATAATTTAATTATCAAACAAACAATGACAAATAGATATTAATTAGTTAAGTGGTGAACAACGTTATTTTTTGTTTTTGGCCGACTTACCCCCATAAGATATTCTAGCTTGCACGCAAAACTGAATTTAAGGATTATATTTTCGCGTTTATACTTTTAATAAATTGAGAGAACCGTATATGTAATCTAGCATTTTAAAATTTATCCAATTCACGTATTTATTTATAGGCAAATTGGCATAAATGGTCCCCAATGTTTGCTAATTTGGATGAATTGGTCCCTAATCTTTTATTTTTAGCTTATTGGTCCCCAATGTTTGCTAGTTTGGATAACTTGGTCCTTCTGTTAAATTTTAAATTAGTCAACTGTTAGTCATAGGAGTATTTTCGGAATAAAAGTTTCAGAGACCAATTCATCCAATTTTTAAATTAAATTTTACTCCCTCTGTTTCACTCTATTAGTCCAGTTCTCATTTTTGGGTCGTTCCACTCCATTAGTCCACTTTCATTTTTTAACTTAAAATAACACTCTTATATATTCTAGTGGACCCCACTACTTTATACTACTTTACACACAACAAATAACTTTCTTAATCTCCGTGCCGAAAAGAAAGTGGACTAATGGAGTGTAACGGAGAAAGTATTTTTTTAAAATATATTTTCTAAATTACAATCTTTTTTGAAAAAAAAAATTATTTTTTTTCGAAAAAGATAAATTTTTTAAAATATTTTTTTTTGAAATAAATTTTCTTATTTTTTTAAAAATTTTGGTAACGAAAAAAATTATTAAAAAACCTAAATTTAAAATAAAAAATTAAGTAATACTAGTTTTAGAGACCAATTCATCAAGTTTTTAACTATTTTTCAAATAATTTCTTGAATTAAATTTTTTTAAAAAATTATATTTAAAAAAATTGATTTAAATAAAAAATTAACTAAATCTAGATTAACTAATAATTTTGCATATCACGGCAGATGAGGGGAGCAGGTCGACAAAGGAGTTGAGGAAGGTATTATGTTCTTTGAGGTCAAAGATGTCGTCGGAGAGGAGCCTCACACCTCCAAGTCGTCCAGGTGCTCCTCTCCGACGACATCTTCGACGTCAAAGATTATTAAATTTTTTCGTTACCAAAAATATTATTTGAAAAAAAAAATTTAAAAAAAAATTTGAAAAAAATTAATCTTTTCCGAAAAAAAATTATTTAAAAAAAACTAATTTTTTTTCGAAAAATATTTTTTAAGAAAAAGTTCAAATTTAATTTAAAAATTGGATGAATTGATCCCTGAAACTTTTATTCCGTAAATACCCCTATGACTATCAGTTGACTAACTTAAAATTTAACGGAAGGATCAATTTATCCAAACTAACAAACATTGGAGACCAATTAACTAAAAATAAAAGATTAGGGACCAATTAATCCAAACTAACAAACATTGTGGACCATTTGTGCCAATTTGCCTTATTTATATGATGATAAACAAAAATAAACAAATCAATAAAGTCGGCCGGTAATTTGATGAAAGCAGCTAAAGGCCATATGAAAAGTGCTTTTCTGATCACTCCATGGAACACTCAAGCAAACCAACCCTTTATAAAATGTCTGGAGATGATGAAATCCGGCCTGAAGACTGTGCTAGCAAGAAAGCAATCACCTTCCCCAAACTCAACAAGAAAATCTGCCTCTCCATACTCATCTTATTACTCCTCTCTCCCACCATCCTCGTGTGGTTCATCCTCCCCCCCCCTCAAAACCACACTTCTCTCTCAAAGAAGCTGAACTCAATCAGCTAACCATCCCCACTCCATCTATCCTCAACTCCTCAATCCAACTCACCCTCCAATCCCACAATCCAAGCAAGCGCGTGAGAATTTACTACGACAAACTCATTCTCTACGCCTCTTACAAAGGCCAAATAATCGCCTCCGAAACTGCAATCTCACCCTTCTACCAAGGGGAAAAAGAAACAAACCTTCTCAGCGCTTTGTTGATTGGGTCCCAGCAGCCGGTTTCCCCGTCTTTCGCCTATGAAGTTCAGCGCGATCATGACGCCGGAAGGCTGGCCTTAAGCTTCAAAGCTATGGGGAGATTGAAGTGGAAAGTGGGACCTTGGGTTTCAAAAAGGTATAGATTTGTTGTGAACTGTGTTGCTATTATGCCTATTGGAGTACCTTTCCCTTCGCCGCCATTACGTACCAAACAAGGCTCGAAGTGCTCCACCACTGTGTGAAGAAGATTATCACTGCAAAATAGTAAGATGCATATTATATACAATAGTATAGAGAATGCATGTTTTGCTACTTTCTTGATTGTGTATACAAGCATGGCCTATTTGGTTCTAGATAGCAGACAGTCATGGTCCCTCAGGTCAATTACCTAATTAGTGGTTTGATGCTAACTCATATCTATCTATCTATAAATATTTAATATTTTATAAGCATGTTATTATCTCTCCGATGGGTATCCTCTTGAGTGGAGATCTGCAGAAAGTCTTGGTCTTTTTTGTTAAAGTGGCAAGAACAAAGTCAGTTTGGAAAGAAGATATTCTCATTTCTCAACCTTTTTTGAGTTGGCAAACGATGAAGCTATATGATATCCCAGTCCCACCAAATGCAGTTAAGAACCAATAGATACGCAGATAGATAAGTGTGGAGTGTGGGGTACTTTAACATTGTTTGTTGAAATAACAACAAAAGCAATTGCTTTTCTTGGTCAAAAAGCATGAAGAACTAAAATGCGCACCATCTTTCCAAATGTGAGTGAGCCCATGAGCAGCTTAAGTGCTCAAGCTTTCAGAACTTGAAGTATGGGGTAATTAATATTTGTAGAAACAGTAATTTTAATCATAATCACAAGATTCAAAAGTGACAATTTGACATACAATGTAAAACTACCCACTTTCACTGTATCAACAAAATCAAAATATTCAGAGTATCTACATTGAAAACTCAATCAAACAGGAGAGAGAAACTGACCTCTTCTCACCCAAATCGCCATACTCATCCACCTCTTCCGTGCAAAACTCCCTCTACCTCGGCAACAACCATACGCAGGAGATTACGCGCCGGCAATACGACGCCGTCGAGCGCTGCCCCGTCGTCTCCATATAAGACTCCGGCAATATTCTCAAAATTCCGTTAATCCCACCACTACAATTGCGATAATCGTGAACGATAAATCCTAAAGCCCCAATTTTTACTAATGAACCTAACCCTAATTCCTCTTTCACGGCGTCGTAAACCGCCGCCTCGACCGATTCGCCGGCGGCGAGCCGCGTCTTCACGCCCCACGTTCCAAACAAGTCGGCGGTGGGAGCTAAACGAAGAGTGAATTCGGCGTGGCGAACGTCGGCGGGAATGAAGCGGTGATGATTTGCGGTTCTTGATTTTGAAATTTGAGAAGAGGTTGCCAATTGAGGTCCTTGGAGGATCATATTATTTTTTCTGAAATTAGAAATTTTGGTGGATAATATAATACGGTTTTTTATAGTTATTTATTTTTAAAATAATCTAAAATATTACTAAAACCTTCTTACAAACTTTAGTGCTACATAGGATTGGCCTCAAATTTCAATAGAAGTTTCCAAAGGTAAGCTCCTTGAATGAGCAATCTTCACCAAACAAGTAAACCATTCTATCCGATCTCCATGGGTCCTTTCCATGGCCCCGAAAGAGCTCCGATCGACACACGGGGCACGTTCCACGGCCTTGGTCAATCCAAGAATCGAGGCATTCGACATGGAAGCCATGGTCGCAATGGCCAAGTTTCCTCACTTTATGCCATGCTTCTATTTCATTCAAACAAATTGTGCATTGATCATCATCTTCTTCTTCTTCCTCCTCGTTAGCTCGTGCTCGTGGCTTCATTGAAGAGTATGTGACTATTGGGAGACCGTCTTTGATGCATTTGTTCATCAAATGAAGTGGGAGTTGTACTAGTGAAGGAGATAGACGAAATTCGCCTTCTTCAAAGTTGCTTGTAGCGTGTGTGAAAGTTGGCCTCATGGTATTTGTGGAATGATGAAGTTTCTAAAGATTTTTAAAAGTGTGATTTGCTATTGGGATAGTGTAGCAAGAAAATCCCATTTGTGAGGGAGAAGATGAAGATTATTTTGGGGAGAGAGAGAGAGATTTATATAGTGCGTCATGTGAAAAGTAGAAGAGATCCGCATGTATGTCTTTCTTTGAAGAAATTCAAGTCACATAGCAAACAAGTACAAGTTGGGGAATATAGCAATTTTTCAAAAGTCATATATATAAATATTATTGGCCCACAACATCTAACCTAGAGAAAATTGTTCATAAGATAATAATTATTATCATTTGACAATTTGCAGATACAGTTTATTAGGTTTTAATCAAAGACTTTGATGATATATACGCCCTCCTATCGCATTCAAATGGAAGCTGGTCAAGATATTTCATGAAGTACGGAACAATCAAAATACAATACTGCATAAAAAGTTAAAAGCGAACAAGGTTAACAGAAAGAATCTCAACTAATGGAGCATATAATATAATGGGAAAAGAAGATATTGTATGACATTTTCAAAAGTCAATAAACATATAGTGGTAGGAGCAGGTAAGTTGCCCTAAATCTAATCACCCGTTCAATATGAAAGTCTATCCTCAACTTTATCTTCCATCTTGTAATAATCTATCAAGCGAGATATGATCAACAACAAAGAATATTATATTATATTTACTCTGTTGCATGAACACTTCAAAAAACCTCAGCGTATCGTGTTGAACACGGGTCGGACATTCGATTACGATACGATACTCCAATTAACGTGTCTCATATGCTTAAGTATACATTCCACCTAATTCTAATGAAAAAAATTGATTTTATACTCCAAACGACGTGTCCAATCGTCGTATCGTGTCAAAAGTATACTAGTTTGGATGAATTGATCCATAATATTCTTCTTTTAGTTAATTGATCGCTAAAGTAAGTATGATAGTTTTGATGAATTGGTGTTTCTGTTAAATTTTAAGTTAGTCAACTGTTACTTATAGGTGCATTTACGGAATAAAAATTTTAAGGACCAATTCATCCAATTTTTAAATTAAATTTTAATTTTTTTTCAATTTTTTTTTAAATTATACTCCCTTCGTCCCATTATAAGCGTCCTGTTTTTTGTTGCATGGAGATTAAAAACTTTACATAGATATATATTTTATTAGTTTTAATTGTATCAAGAAATTATCACAGTTTTCGAGGAATAGTTAGTGTGAATGAATGAGGATTCATCCAAATTTTATTAAGACATGGTTAAAGCAATTATTATTATTTTTTAATTTATAATTAAAGAAATAATCTAAAGTTTTTAAAAAGTTAAAAATCATAATTTTATGAGTTCGGAGCAGTCGTATGAGAGAGAAATTTTTGGATAGAGAGTGTGTATAAGAAGGTGAGATGGGTAGTGAGTAATGAAGAATCCACTTATTTTTTGATAGAGAGTGTGTATAAGAATGTGGGATGAGTAGTGAGTAATGAAGGGTCCACCTCATTTTTAATGTAGAGTTAATATTACTATTTTAGAAAAGGAGACACTTAGTGGGACGGCCTAATCGGAAAAAGGTTGACGCTTTTAAAGGGACGGAAGTAGTAGTTTTTTCAAATAAAATTTTTAAAAATAAATTTTTTGATAAGGAATTTTTTTTATTAAAAAACTTAATTATAAAATAATTAAAATAAGAAAATTAACCAAATCTAGATTAACTAATAATAATTTTATGGACCTATTCATCCAATTTTTAAATTAATTTTTTTCAACAAAAATATTGGTCCGAAAAAAAATAATCAAAATAAAAAATTAACTAATACTCCTCTTTGCCGTCGTACGTGGGTCACGCCCGCCACCGCAATAACAAACTCCGCAAGCTCACTACCCTCATCCACACCACCCTCTCTCAGTCCTTTGCCTATATCATCCTCAATATCCTCCGGCTATCTCTCTCACCTTCAAGTCGTCCCACCGCATCTCTCCGACGACATCTATGACCTCGAAGAACACAACACCTTCTCCAACCATTGTGTCCCGCTCCCCTTCTCCACTATAAGACGCAAAATTATAAGTTAATCTAGGTTTAATTAATTTTTTTTAAGGATAAAAAAAATATTTGAGAAAAAGTTAATTAAAAATTTTAATTTGAAAAAAAATTATTTAGAAAACTAGTTAAAATTTAATTATAAAATTGGATGAATTGGTCCCTAAAATTATTATTAGTTAATTTAGATTTACTTAATTTTTTTATTTTTATTAACTTTTTATTTAAGTTGTTTAATCAATTTTTTTTCTTATCAATAATCTTATTTGAAAAAAAAATAAGTGAAAATTAAAATTTAAAAAAATATTTGAAAAAAAGTTTAAATTTTAATTTAAAAATTAGATGAATTGGTTCCTGAAACAATTTTTCCGTAAATGTGATTAACAGTTGACTAACTTAAAATTTAACAGAATAACCAATTCATCCAAATTATCATAGTTTAGAGACCAATTAACTAAAAAAAAAAAAGAGTAGAGACAAATTCATCCAAATTAGCATACTTTGGGGACCATATGTGTCAATTTGCAAAACCCAAACAAATGCACATTATCAACCACAATTGTGATAAACAGACTCCTAATCGAAACATAAGTTAGCTCACACATCATCATCGCTCTCCTCTTTTGCCGCTTCATGCAGAAGTTCCATATGCCAATAATTACAAACACTTCATTTGAATGAAAGTGTCTAATTTTTTGGGTGTTCCATAGAAAGTGTCTAATTTTTTATTTTGACAAATAATTACAAACACTTCATTTGAATGACTTACAACTTTACACACAACTAACAACTCTGTTTAATATCATTTACCTTGAATTTCAAAATTTTCCAAAGGTGAGCTCCTCCATAGAGCAATCCTCCCCAAACAAGTAAACCATTCTTTCCGACCTCCATGGATTGTTTCCACGGCCGGAAACATACCTAGACCAGCAGATGGGGCACGTTTCACGACCGTGATCCATCCAAGAATCGATGCACTCGACGTGGAAACCATGCTCGCATTGGCCAAGTTTCCTCACATTATCCCATGCCTCTATATCATTCAAACAAACTGCGCACTGATCATTTTCTTCATTTCCATCTTCCTTGTTTGCTCGTGATCGCAGCTTGAGATTTGAGTACTGAACTATTGGGAGACGATCTTTATTCATGGATAAGTTCATGAAGCCAACTGCGGGCAGAAATAGTGAAAGAGGAGGATAAAATTGGCTGCCTTCGACGCTGGTTGTAGTGTGTGTGAGAGCTGGCCTCATGAGACTTATGGAGATGTATAAGTTTATAAAGGGATTTTAGAGATGCTTGGTTTGCTATTGGGATAGTGTAGCAAGATATGTATGCCTTTCTTTCAAGAAATCCATGTTACATAGCACGAGTACGAGGTGGGGTATACATTAGTGGCACACATGTATAACTAGGAAAATATTTTTTGTTTCAGAAGTCAATATATATATATATATATATATATACATATTAAGATGGTAATGAGGCAACAACAATCAGTTTTCATATAAAAGTCTAATCTCAACAATGTCTATATCATAATAATAGATCAATAAGAAAATAATCAACAAGAAATGCGAAAATTATACTTGACCAACCTCAATCATGAGAAAGGGTAGCGTCTAAACATAAACAAAACCACGCAGAACATCCAACATATTATTTACTATAACAAAATACAAAGCACATCTTAGAGGCCCAGCCATATATGCAATCTTTATGAAAAAAATAAAGAGATCGAAGGAAATCAAGTGTAGTGACATAAAAACCAGATACATAGGAGAAGTACACAAGAGATACAAACCAGATACGAGAATCATACAAGCAAATTGCACATTGGAAAAAGGGTTGGTCGCAAAATCGCAAAAACAGAATATCTCAAAATAAAGAAGTTGTATTACTAGAAGCGGGGGATGCAAAATTGCATACAAGAAAAACAAGAGTCGTCCGAAACATAAAACAAAACTTATATATTTAGCTAATTGCAACCCAAATTAGTCCAAGATCCAACTTTAGAAGTGAAACAATAACACGCATTATAGACCTAATCAAACAAACCGAATCCCATGTCATCATCGCTCTCCTCTTTCGCCTCTTCCTGCAAAAGTGACATCAACTAGTTTTATAGCAGAGACAAAGATTGCATAAAGGCTTCGATTAGCAAACTATATTGCATTAGCATACAACATAACTTCACACAATTATGTCAAATCTAAAATGAATTAAATGCACAGTTTTCCATCATAAAAAATCAATACCTAAAACCTAAAAAGAATAATAATTCACATGTCACAAACGACCTCTATTCAGTTGTTTATATCATCCAATCAAGATTCATATGTAAATTCAATTCTTAACTGCGAAACAACAAAAAATAAATCGACTACAAAATACATATAAAGAGAACTGAAATCGTTACCTTCTTCTCCTCGGCTGCGGGAGCAGCAGCAGCGCCACCAGAGGCGCCTCCGGCAGGAGCAGAGACAGCGACGGCGGCACCACTACCGGATCCTACGTTCATAACGAGATCCTCAACATTCCTCTTCTCACATAGCTTGGCGAATAGGCTCGGCCAGTAGGGCTCAATCGCTAAATCAGCCGACTTCACCAACGTTGCAATCTTCTCGGCCTAAACAAACGGAGAAACGAATTAATTCACCGCGGTATAAATCATTTTTTATCCATAAATATACGGAGATTATCATCGGTAGGAGATATTACAGTGATGGCGATGCCATCATCGTGGAGAATCAATGAAGCGTAGGTGCAGGCTAGCTCTCCGACCGACATTGCTATACTTTTCTGCAAGAGATTGAAATGAAATCTAGGGTTTCTGCAACGCCGTGAGAAATGTTATGGTATGGTTTTGTGCAGATTTATACGGATTTTGGGAGCGGAAATTGGAGTCATCCCTAGAGTCCATGAGGATTATACGTGATTGGGCCCGGCCCAACTTTAATTTCTTTAAAAAATATATTTTCCAGTTTTCTGAGTATAAATTGGTATTCCATCCTTTCCGTTATTAATGTTCCTTTTTAATTCAGAAATTAAGAAAATTTATTTATGTGTTTCCATTTATTTATTTTTATTGTATTAAAAAATGAACACAATTTTTAAATAATGGTTGATGGAAATGAAAATTCATTTAATTCTATTAAAACATAGTTGAGACAATTGATTTATGTATAATTTTTATGTTTATTTTCATGTCGTTATTAAATAAATAATTTAAAATTTCAAAAAAGTAAATAATAATAAATTTTGAGTTAGAAGCGGAACATAATCGTGTAAAAGAGAGTATAAGAATGTAGGAGTGACTAGTGATTAAAGAGTATCCACTTCCAATACAAAACAAATCTTTAGCATTTTCATTATAAAATAGTCATTACTCATAACCTCAAGTCTATAACTGTATACAATTTGTTGTCTCCAATATGTTAATCAATCTGGTAGAACCATTATATAGAATTTACATTAAGGAACCATCTTAATACAACGTATAAAAGTTGAAAAAACCAAACACTAACATAAAGTCCAGCCAACTTCACAAGTAAAGTATTTTCATCATACAGAAAGTAAACAGTACCAATAGAAAAATGAACAAAGAATACTAAATTTAACAGCAATGAACTTGGCCAAAAGAATACCACCATCTGCTTAAATACATACAAGAAAACACATAAACAAGAAAGTACACCACTGTCTTCACATAGACAACAAAGAAAGTGATATATGACAGATCCAAGTTCTTGAATTCCCACCCAACAAATCATTCAAGAACCTCAATTTTGGCATTGGCACAATCATGTTAACATACAATCAAGAACATATAACTCACACTTTCAACATTTGCATCTTATTACCAAACGCAATTGCAATCCAATCCGGCTGAGCAGCAGACCACTGCAGCTGGTTAATCTCCGCTCCAGCCGAGTAAACCGACATCGGATCAATCCCATTCGGCCCAGCCACAGTAGGCAAATCCCAGAGCAAAGCCTGCCCATCATCCCCTGCAGAGCAAATATGCCTACAGCTCTGCGGGGCCCACGCGATGGCGTTCACACTGGCGCTATGCCTCTCCATCTCCGCCACCGGAAAAGTCGGAGCCCTAACATCCAATATCACAATCCTATTGCTATCCATCAGAATCGTCGCAATGTACCTCAAATCCTGCTTATTCCAAGCCAATCGCAATAACGGCGTGTCCGGGGTAGGGCTTTCGTATATGATCGTTGAATGCTCCTTATCCCTCAGATCGAAGATCCTCACCGATCCGTCGGCGGAGACCGACGCGAAAACCCCAGCCTCGCCCCAAGCGATATCGTAGACCTCCTTATCGTGCGCGATCAGTTGCGTCTCCACCACGCCTTTTTCAATATCCCAAATCGTGCAGGTTGTATCGATGCTCGAGGTTCCAATCCGCCGCGGCTCGACCTCGTTCCAATCGAAGGAAGTTAACGGGGCTGAGTACTCGCTCGTTTTGCTGTTGTCGAGCGTGGAGACGGATCCGATTGAGGCGTCCTTCACCTCCCAGAGGCGGAGGAAGTCGCCGGAGGAGGCGAGGAGGTTCGTAGGGGCGGAGGCGGAGGGGTGGAAGAGTAATTTCGTCGGAGGGTAAGGGTGGTCGACGGAGAGAGAAGGAACGGGCTTCAGAGAAGATGAATCTTCCGAGAACGTGAGAATGTCAATCCGGTTCTTCATCTCCTCGACGAAGCTGCCGACGGCGACGCGGCGGCGGTTGACGGCGGAGAGAGCCATGGCGTAGATAGGGTAGGGCGAATCGTAGGTGACAACATTTTCGGTGCTGGAGTGTGATTCGTGAGTCGGATTTTCCATCAAATTGGGTGAATTTGATAGACAATTGGAATCTAGGGTTCGGAAATTGAAATTGATTTAAGCTTTTTAGTTCCGATTTTTGATAGAATTATTTCAATTCTTCAGTTCGCGGAATGGTGGGTAGCACGACGCCGTAAAGTCGTTCGAGGGAATGGCTTCACTTTGACCGGCGGCTGAGAAGAGGCGGGACCCACATCCAAGAAAATCCATTGTACTGATCTTAATGGGCTTAGTAAATACTAGCCCAATTTAGCTTAACTTTAAGGCCCAGTATTGGACTTTTTAGCCCATTAATATTTGACTCTTTATGTTGAACTTTTTTATATGATCAAATATAGCATATTGTAAAGAAGTTTGTAAGAGCAGGGACAGAGTCAGAAACTTCTCTCAGGGTCCAACTAATTATATATTTATTGATCTAATTTATAATAGTGATTTTTTGAATTATTTTTAATCTTAATTAAAAAATAAAGAAGAAAAAATATAAATAATAAAGAAAAGAAAATAAACATTGCAGGAAATTGAACCTGGGTCTACAAACCCTTATGAGGAAGGTTTACCACTTACCATAATACAATACATATAATGTCTATACACTGAAATCTTTTAACCACAGGGGGCCACTGCTACCCCTGCCCCACCCCTCCCTCCGTCCCTGGGTAAGAGGTTTCCAAATTTGGTTTATTCGAATCAAAATTTTAAAATTATATCTAAAAAATTATTTCTAAACCTTAACACTCAATAGATTTTGTAAATGCTATTTCAATTCTTGGGTGAATGATCACGAATCCAAATTCCAAATATACACGTGGAAACAACCCAATATATATATTATTCCAAGAAATAATATAGTCCCAGAACAATGAAAAGGAAACAAACTTTATTTAGTAACAAAGTGGGAATACAAACTCATACAAGTGGAAAAATACACACTCTTTAACAAGAATTGTTTATTTGAGCAACTCCATGATCCAAGAATTGTAAGCACAGCAGGCTTTGTTGAACTGTTTGAAGCCAGCACCTCTAGCCAAGGCCTGAAATTCCTTTTCTGTCCTCTCCTTCCCACCAGGGTTGTGGGCCAGCATGATGACGTCAATGTGGACAACATTCTTGGTGGCCAGCCCAGTGTCTGGAGCCTCTGGCAATACACACTCAGCCAATATCACTTTCCCATTCTCTGGAAGTGCATCATAGCAGTTCTTCAAGAATTTCAGACAATGCTCATCACTCCAATCATGGCAAATCCACTGCAAGAAAATTTGGTTCAAAGATGAGGTGTTTTTTTTTAGCGGGAAATTGGATTAGGGGCATTTTGGTCATTTCCCTACCTTCATGAAGATGGCATCCCCTTTGGGCACACTCACAAACATATCTCCACCAACATGCTCCACTCCTACATAAACCCAATCCCTATTTAATCACTAACTTTAGTTTGCGTATTGATAAGATGAATGAGATCAGATACCGGGGTATGACGGGGCGTCTTCGATAACATGTGGGAGATCAAAGTTGATCCCCTTAATTGATGGATACTTGGAGACAATCATGTTGAGTGTGGCTCCTGTTCCTCCACCAACATCCACCACAGTCTTGAGTCCATTGAAGCCCGTGTATGTTTCTAGAATCTTCTTCATTGTCATGGTTGAGTGATCGGACATTCCTCTGTTGAATACTTTATTGAATCTTGGATCCGTCCCGTGGTACTCGAATGCAGTCATTCCATAGGCCTTGTTGAAGGGAATTCCTCCATCAAGAACTGCATCTTTCAAATGGTACCTATAATTCAATACGAATTTTTATTCATATTTAAGTATTTTCAATAGAAAGATTTAAGTTATAAGAAATGAGAATCTAGAGTAGTTAAAAAGTTCAATTCAAGTGTAGTTAAGATGATCATTATATACTTAAATTAAATAATTCATCATTACCCTACTACTATTTTTTTTCTTTGAAATATTATTGTTGTTGATAAGATAAAAGTAGTGCTCACCAACCCCAATATACATACACAAAAAATATAAATAATGATAAATTGCGGTGCCCACCACTTGAACTAAAAGTCACACAAAAAGAGAAATTTGTTCACCAAATGGCTAAAATGTCTTAATTATCAATCTTAACTTAAGCTCAAGTATTAATTATGAAAAAGATGGTATGCATGGTAGGTAAGACAATATTAGAATATCACCACGCTATTAAAGGTCAATTAATCCTATAAAAATGGGGCTTTCCTTAATGACTTATAAATCACTTTACTTCACGAGGCATAATTTATTAATCTACAATTATAGGTATTTCATGTTTCCACGTAATTAAATAACGTCGTCTAAAAAATCATTTAATATTAAAATACAAAATGAAATACTATTAATCAAGGAGAGATTGGTCCCATGTACCTTTCAAATTCTTGGCGTGAAAACACAATTAATTCTTCATGATTTTAAATAAAATATTGACGATGAATTTATTCTCTACCTCATAAGATCGAATTTCAAAATCCCAAATGCAAAAAATCATCATTTTTTTTTCTAATTAAATTAATCAATTAATTAAACTCACCAGCTTTCCATGAGCACTTTATCTTGATTCATGAGAGCCAAGGGAGCCATGGAAACTCCATCCTCATTCTTGGTCAAGAACTTGCACACCGGCGCGAGGCCGTACAGCCGCTCGACTCCGCCGTCGGGGAGCGTCTTCAGGCGGCACTCGAGGATGGCGTAGCTGGTGAGGAGGCGGAGAATTCGATCAATCATGACGTGTGCCTGCGCGTTGGTGGTGGGGATCTGCGCGGCGAGCTCCGCCGGCGAGACGAACCCGCCGGACTTCTTGATGAGCTCGAGCAAGTCGAGCTCGATCGCCGATTTCAGCACCATGGGCAGTACGGACGCGCTGGCCAGCTGCATCGCGAAGAGGAAGTTCTCTTCCTCATCGGAGCTGATTGTTGTGGTTTGGGTTGTTGAGCCCATTATTTTCGGTGAATTGTCTAACTGAGAATTTGGAAATGATATGAACAAATGTGAAAGGGTGAGTTTTGAATTGGGGTAAAGAGGGGTATATATGGGGCTCTTGATTCACCAAACTTTGTAGTGGTTGGAAGGATAGACCCCACCATGAATCATTCATCCATGGAGAGAGAAACCACCCACCTTTCGTTTTCTTGGTATTACTTGCCATGACAACAATTGATGAGAGAGAGAGAGAGGAGAGTATAAAATTAGGGTGAAGTTTTATTTGTCTATTCATAATTAACTTTTTATTTTGCAATTTTAATTAATAAGCAAACATCATAATCGTTTTAGGGTAACGTTCTTTTTCATGGAGACGATATGTCATACTTGTAAGTTAATAGTACACATCATTCACCTATGTTATACTATCATAAAATTAATTTATTAGTATTGCAGTTTGAATAGTGAATACGATTTTTTACTTTTATTTTCCGTAAATGAAGATTACCAACCAGTTTTTAGGAATTAAATTCAAGAAAATATAAACTTGGTACTGGGTTGTACATATGAGATTTAGTACTGGGTTGGCTTTTTATTCTATTCAATTTAACTTGGTAACTTTCTTTATAGTTTAATGAGATAAACTCACAACTAATTATATGTGAATTAATGCAGTCAAATTAGAAATGTCAAAGAAGCATATTAAATTTATTGAAAACTCAATTTGGTAGCCGTACGTTGACAAAACATGTAAAAATTCTGCACGAAGAAAATTAAATGAACATTAATTCACCTTGGACATTTATTAGTCGTCATACTCATTTTATTTATATAGAAGTCATATTATGTTATACTATTATAGTAAAATGAAATAATATAACTAGAACATTCAATGTATAAAAGCACGATTATATGATTTTGAATTGGTTCAATTTAGGGGTGGATTCAGGATTTTTGGTTAGGGGATCGACATTTATCAGGGTATGGGGGTTCGAGAAATAAAATTTAGGGTATTTTTTTACTTAAGTCTAGTCATACTTACTATTTATGGTTTATTTAAAGATAGTATTATATTCTTTTTGCCATGAATAACCACTATATTCTTTATATTTATTGAAAAAATATAGTACAAAGTCTTATTTTGACAACACTTTAAATTTAATTTGAGAAAATTGTGAAGAATAACAATATCTAGCTTAGCATTTAATTAAGTATTTAAACAATAGTTTATTTATACATCAAATGTAGCTAATTTTAGATCAATCAAGTATTAAAAAAAACATAATATATCAATTGCATAAATTTATATGTATCTCCATCAAAGTAGATGCCTAAAACTCCAAATTATACATCTCCACTAAAATAAGTGATACTTAATATATATATATTTTTATATATTTTTCAAAGTTAGTGATCACATTAACCGTAATTCTTTATTGTTACTTTAATGTAGGATAATAAATTTAAAAATTTTGGGAGAGGCGAATTAAAAAATTTAAATGAGACAAATATATAAATTACTCAAAATAAAAGAAAAATTGTAATAATAAGAATTTGGGGAGCAGTCCCACTCACCCGCCCCCTTGAATCCGCCATTGATTGAACTGCCCAAAAAAAAAAAAAAAAAATAATACTCCGGTAACCGCTGGTACAGTTAATCAAAAAAATTGTTACTATAATAGAAAATACTCATAATTTATAGCATAAAAAATAATGTCTTAGGAAATTGGTAAATAAATCTTAATAACTTATAACATACAACTTAGAAATGCAGGAATCAAATAATATTAAAAAATAAATAAAAACTCATTGATATTGGTAGATCTAATAAGTAATGAGTCCTATTTCTTCAGTACTATACTAGATTGCACCAATACGGATGAATGCCCACGACATTGATGAATTAAAAATCCAAAGACACGATAAGAGCACTATAACTAGGGCTGTTACCGAATCGAGCTTTAATCGAATAGCTCGGGCTCGAGCTCGATAAGGCTCGGCTCGAATTCGATCATATCGAGCTCGAGCTCGAGCTCGAATCTCATATTGATATTCGATAATTATTCGAGCCGAATTCGAATATTGCACTATTTGGTTCGAAAGCTCGCGAGCCGGCTCGATTCTGAACCTATACCTTCTTTTTCTGAACCTATATCTTCTGTTTATGGACCTATACCTTCTGTGCAAAACATATACCTTCTGTTTATGGATCTATACCTTCTGTTTATGGACTTATATCTTCTGTTTCTGAACCTATACCTTCTGTGCAAAACATATTCTTGTAATCTTACATTTTATCGAGCTTTCGAATCGAACTCGAATATCATAAATTTTTATTGATCCGAGCTCGAACCCGAATTTAAAGCTCGTACTGAGCTTGAACCCGAACTCGAGCCCGAGCAATAATGGGCTAATCGAGCCGAGCCTCTACAAAGCTCGGCTCGACCCAGTTCGATAACAGCCCTAACTATAACATAATCAAATATGCCCTTAATATACCCATAAAAAATATATTATCCGAGACGATTAGTGGAGTGTTCAGTGGTGGATCGTAATTCAATAGCAACCGTCATATACCAACTAAAACAACCTATACGAGCTCAAGGCCCCGTATGAAAGGAAAAGGAGAAGATAATTCATAAATAACCTCATTAATACTCTTTTAAATAAAATCAATTAAAATATGCCAAAAAACAAATAATTCAGCAAACTATAGTCATGAAAAGAAATGCATGCATGTTGCCAATCAGTATGTAAATAGTGACTCTGCATAAAATATTGTGAAGTTCTTAATGTTAGATTGCACTAAGAGCATCCACACTGCAAACAAATTTTCCATCCATAATTATGGATGGATGGGTTAACGCGTTGCAGAAGCAGTTTAGATAGAGAGAGAAATTTCAACGTTTAAAGCCTTGGACGAGGAGAGAGAGTGTACGTGTGGGACCTACAGCAAATTATTGTCGGCAAATTTCCTCCAAATTTTCATACCATTCAATTGAAAAAATCTTTCTTCAATTGAAAGAGAAGCCTGCAAGTTTAAAAAATGTACATGAACATGAACTGCAGCAAAGCAGAGTAGTATTTTACCCAATTTTTTCCACCAAACAAACGATTCAATTTTTTGCCCAAACGATTCATACAAAAAAAAATTGATACAAACGATTCGTACAAAAAAAATTAATTTGCCCAAAATTGATACAAACGATTCATACCAAAAAAATTAATTCATACAAAAAAAATTGATACAAACGATTCATACAAAAAAAAAATTGATACAAACGATTCATACAAAATAGGCGTGGCCAAAAAGGAGATCTTAAGATTAACCCCGAATCCGGCATCTGCAAGGTTGATGATTGACAGCGGCAGCGGTGGAGCGTGGGCAGCGGCGGCGCGGGGAGGCAGGAGGCAGGAGAGAGAAAATCGCGGGGAGGCAGGAGGCAGGGGAGGCAGGAGGCAGGAGGAGGTCGCGGAGGGGGAGAGAGGAGCTCGCGGAGTGGGAGAGAGGAGCTGGCGGAGGGGAGAGGATAGAGGAGCTGGCGGAGGGGAGAGAGCGGCAGGGGCGGGAGGGGAGATAAAATATTATATATGCGGGTGATTTTCCGGCCGTTAAAAAATAGGCGTTTATAGCCGTTGCTCTTTTTTATATCCGTTGAAGCTGCATCCACCACATTTTTATATATATGCAAATAAGTTACAACAATGAAACCACACAAAAAAACCTTATTATCTCTTTATATCATCCTTTTACACCCTCAAAATTCTGAAATCCCTCCAAAGTTTTAGTGTATTTTTATCTTCAATGGATAAAAATAACAATTTCAATATGCCGAATTATTACAATTTGGATGATGATGAATTAACTCCGAATTCTCAAATCCCTCCAAATTCTCAAATTCCTCCAAATTCTCAAGTTCCTCCAAATTTTTCGTATCCTCAATTCAACCATCCACCGCCTTTTTCTCCACCTAATTATTCATATACCCCAAATTTTGGGAGTTATGGGATGCCGGGTAATTATCCATATTTCACTAAAAATCCAACAAATATTCTCAATTTTCCGGCTAATATGTTTGGATTTTCTACTCCGACATCAACAAATAAACAGTCTTGATCTTCTCAAGCAGTTGAAATAGACTCTCCATCATCGGTTCCAGAAACTCAATTCGAAGAGGAAGAGTCACCCATTTCAGTTGGCTCTATGGAGCAAGCAACTACTGGTGCGACCGGTAAGAATAAGAGACTGGTTTGGAAAAAAGAAGAGGACATGCATCTAACAAACGCTTGGTACACGGTATCTGAAGATTCAATCACCGGTAATTGCCAAAAGGAAGCGGCCTTTTGGAATCGTGTTGCAAGCTACTACAATGAAAATAAACCCGATAGCCTTCCTACTCGTACGCCGGCGGTGTTGAGATCTCACTGGCATTACATTAGGGCGCTTGCAATAAAATTCAACGAGTGCTACAATCTCATATCAAGTTTGTATAGAAGCGGATCAAGTAGCGAAGACGTCTACAAAATGGCACTGGAAAAGTACCGCGAAGAAAAGGGCTCGTGTTTTGCACATGATCACGTGTGGGAAATCATGAAAGATCATCCAGCCTTTCGATCCCAGTCTGACTATGCTGATATTGCAACGAAGAAGTCAAGGACCTCTGAATCGGGGGCGAGCAACACATCTTCCACGCAAAACGTAAGTTTTGATTTTGATTTAAATAAAGAAACACGCCCAATCGGACAAAAGGCTGCAAAGAGAAAGGCGAAGAAAAAATCATATGCAAGTCACAATCAAGACGATGACCACAATGATCTAAAGCAGATACAAGCCAAAGTTATCAAGAGTATAGCTGAGTTGAAGTGCATCAACAAAACCGAGATTGAATTGCGCCAAGCCGAGATTGAGTTGCAAAGAGAACGAACTAAAGAGGAGAAGATACAGAAGAAGAGAGAGAGGCGGTCCAAGCTATTTGAAATCATCCAACGCGATACAAGCAACATGACACCTGAACAACGTTATTTTCATGACATAGAATGCAAAAAAGCTATGGCAGAGTTGCAATCATGACCTTAAGTCTACAACAACAATATTATGTACTAGTTCGTAATTTTTATTTTAACTGTTGTATTGTTTAATTTTCCATGTTATGCCAAGTTTTTAAATTAATTTTGTTTCCCTTTCTTAGTATTTATTTTAATTTATTGAAATTAATTAAGATTTTTTTATAATTATTTATTTATTCGAAGAGTAACAATAAATATTATTATATATTTGTTGTTGTTATTAAAATATAATGTTTGAAAAAATTAAAATAGTGGGACCCAAAATAGTAAAAAAAAATTATATGGATGGATGAAGGAATGTGGTTGAGTGTTTAAAAGTTGAGTGTTTAAAAAAAAAGCTGACGTGGCGGAGAGAGAATGTGATGGATGGATGAGAGGAATGCAAATGCTCTAACAAGATGCACACGATATGGTTATGGATGTAACACAATTTTTAACGCAAATCGAAGACCCGACATGAATGCAATATATGTATACATAGATACATAATATATAACATAATAATATTTTATTGGATACGAAAATTGAAGTATGGCGTATGTGAATGTTTTTTAAGTTATAAAAATTAGGCAAATTGGCATAAATGGTCTCCAATGTTTGCTACTTTGGATGAATTGGTCCCTAATCTTTTTTTTTAGTTTATGGGTTCCCAATGTTTGCTAATTTGAATAAATTAGTCCTTCTGTTAATTTTTAAGTTAATTAAGTGTTAATCATAGGGGTATTTATGGAATAAAAGTTTGAGGGACCAATTCATCCAATTTTTAAATTAAACATGAATTTTTTTTTTATTTTTTTTAAAATTATGATATTTTTCGAAAAATAAATTAATTTTTCAAATATTTTTTTTATAAAAAATCATTTTTTTCAACTAGTTTTTTTCATTTTTTTTCAAATATTTTTTTTGGTAAACGAAAAAAATTAATCAATAATAATTTTAGGGATCAATTCATCTAAATAATTTTTTGAATTAATTTTTTTCAATTTTTTTATTTAAATAAAAATTAAGTAAATTTAGATTAACTAATAATTTTGCGTTTCACGGTGAAGGAGGGGAGCGGGTCAACACAACGGTTGGGGAATGTGTTATCTTCTTCGAGGAGAGGAGCAGCTGGACGACTTTGAGGACCAATTCATCCAATTTTTTAAATTAAATTTGATTTTTTTAAAGATATTTTTTAAAATTATAATATTTTTCAAAAACTATTATTTTTATCATATAATAGTTGAAAAAAAACTATCCTTTTTTTATCATTTTTTCGAAAAAAAAATTTCGGAAAAAAATTATAATATTTTTCGAAAAATAATTATAATATAGTCTGATTTTTTTTTTATCATTTGAAAAAAAAATGAAAAAATAGTTGAAAAAAAATTAATTTTTAAAAAAAATTATTTGAAAAATTAATTTGTTTTCCGAAAAAGGTCATACTTTAAAAAAAATTTTAAAAAAAAAATTCAAGTTTAATTTAAAAATTGGATGAATTGGTCCCTTAAACTTTTATTCCATAAATACCCCTATGATTAACACTTAATTAACTTAAAATTTAACAGAAGGACCAATTTATCCAAATTAGCAAACATTGGGGACCAATAAACTAAAAAAAAAGATTAAAGACCAATTCATCCAAAGTAGCAAACATTGGGGATCATCTGTGTAATTTGCATAAAAATTATTTTCGGCGAAAAGAACGGCTTACCAAATCATAACCCAACAAAAGGGCCACGACTTTACACATATATAAAATGGGCCGAAGAAGATGAGAATTAAGAAAGGCAGACTAGAAGGTATTGGGCGAAGCCCAAAAAATGAACCCTAGAGATTAAATAGCAATCTTCATCTCTTTGCAGATATACCAACTCACTCACTCTATCCTTCTCTCTCAGCTATTCAATTCGTCCGTTTTCAGAAGCAGATATGCCTGGTCCAGTTGTGGAAGAGATTGAAGCGGAGAAGAAGTTCGAGGTATGAGTTATCTGTTTACGTAATCGTATTTTGGTTTTTCTAAGATTTGAGATAAACTTTATTTTTCGGTGAAGGATGAGCCAGTGGTGGAAGACGTGAAGGAGGATGAGGAGCATGATGAAGATGTTGATGATTCTGACGATGAAGACGATGACAAGGATGATGGAAATCTAGGTTTGTTTTCTCTCTCGTTTACCGGCGTTTTTTTTTTGGTAATCGAGTGTGTTGATTATGGTATATTATGGTTGTATTTGCGGATTCGTTGCGTCTAATTATGGAGCTTCGATTGTTTGGTTGAGTTTTGTGGATTTCTTCCTTTATTTGTTCAATTGAAATCTTTGTTTTGTTGCTGGATATTTGAGTTGATTTAGTTTGAAAAATATTCTGTTTGTAAACTTCGATTATCATTAAGCTAATACCTGAAACTGAAACGTCTGAGAGTTCGTTCGAGTGTTATATTCTTGTGCCGAATTAGGAATCCAACATGAAATCGATGGATATTAATAGCAACATTGTTCTTCGGTCTGAGTGTTATATTCTTTTGCCAAATTAGGAATCGATATGAGATTTCTAAGATATTGATAACACATTGTGATGCATTGTTTCGAGTCTGGAATGGTTTATCGTCATCTTCCCGTTGAACCTCTTACACTGCATATTTATTGGGATCTATTCATACCCTATAAACAAAGAAGGCTAGGTATTTCGTTGAATACAATGATTTTTGATCGCCTAGTAATAGTTCTTAGTGACTCAATGCTCTACATCTCTGCTTCCTCTTTAGCTTGGTGTTATTTATTCTTCAGTTTCTTTAGATGTTTTATTGAGTTTATTATGATATTCCTTTACCTTTTGTTAAAATATAATATTATTAGCTGGCTTGTTCAATTGGTTGCATTCTTTTGCTGAACGGAACAGGTGGAAATGAAAGTTCCAAGCAAAGCAGAAGTGAGAAGAAGAGTCGTAAGGCCATGTTGAAGCTTGGCATGAAGCCCGTTACAGGTGTTAGCCGAGTCACAATCAAGAGAACCAAAAACGTAACCATCTCATCAAATCTTTCTTCTACTCGGGTTTCCTTGTTTATTAGTCTAATCAGAGCAACCCCTTTTGCAGGTATTGTTTTTCATCTCCAAACCCGACGTCTTCAAGAGCCCAAATTCTGAGACCTATGTCATCTTCGGAGAGGCCAAGATCGAGGACTTGAGCTCCCAGCTGCAGACACAGGCTGCTCAGCAATTCAGGATGCCAGACATGAGCTCTGTGATGGCCAAGTCAGAGCTAGCTGCCTCAGCTGCATCTGCTGCTGATGAAGAGGAAGAGGAGGTTGATGAGACGGGTGTTGAGCCCCGTGACATCGATTTGGTCATGACACAAGCAGGTGTGACAAGGACCAAGGCTGTCAAGGCCCTCAAAACTCACAGTGGTGACATTGTGAGCGCCATCATGGAGTTGACCACTTGAACAAATTGAAGGTTGCGTAATCTTGATTTGGTATTGATTTTTTCCCAATCAATGGTACAATTAGTTGTTTCATTATCTTAATTCACTGAGACAACTTGTTTTGAGTAATGAAAAGTGCCCATTTTTCCGTTACTTTACATTGTTTCAAATCTTGAACTTGTGGATTTATTTGAATCATAAAAAGATCATGATTTGATCTATTGCTTCCCTAGCTATCATTGCTTCAGCTGTTGATCACTCTACAGTTCCTCCTAATCTCACCATCCTCACCAGTCAAAACTCCAATCTTTCCCATATTCACCATTGCAGAAGCAAACTTGCTTCTCCATATGAATGGATTCTGGGCATTTTGGAACACTTGCTTTTGAGTCTTCTGATCTGTCAGCAGGGTTTGGTCCGAGGTAAACAGACCCCGATTTGCCACCACGCCTTTATAATACACCACGTCGGACAAGGAAGGGGTGGCCTCCATCGGCACCACCAGATTTGCGCCTCCACCTTGTGGGCACTGGTTCTTGAGTTGGCTTGCATACATCGCATCCAAAGTCGGGTCTACGCTCGAGGTTTGGCTGAAGTTGTAGAGCCGGTTGTTGAAAGACGTACAGTGGGACCGCCCCAACGTGTGTGCTCCTGCACGCGTAAGTTTCATCTCGTATTTCATTTCACATTTCACATCATGCATTTATATATATATATATATATATAAAAAGTTGATGGCTTTTACCAGAAAGAGTAACCATTTCCTCTTGTGTTAAACCTTTCTTTGCAAATGCTTGAGTGAGTTGATTCACATTGAGTGTGGGAGGTGGTAGGTTTGTCAATGCTTCTGAAGATAAAGAAACTCTCCCGTCTCTCCTTCCTCCTTCCACATCATAGCCAAGCCCTCCTGTCTGAAATACAGAACAACAAAAAAACCCGAAAATAAATTATCCGTGCATTGAATTATGATTGAAAAAGAGGAGTAATCCGTTTTTCTTACAATCTCAATGCTGTCCCTAGCTGCAAAGGCTAGTATGTCTGCACATGAGACTACCCCTGGGCATACGGCTTCAAGCTTACTCTTTATGCTGTCGACGACTTCAAAACCACGTAGGCTCGGATTATTTGGAGGCGAATCCTTCTCCGCCTTTGTGTTTGTGGAGTCAAGAAGAACAGAGCCATCACATCCCTTGACAAGAGCAATGTAATCAGAAGGAAGAAATAAAACAAGAAAAGGGTTGTTTTTGTTTAGTGTGTACGTATGCATGAAACTGAGAGAGAGAGCCTTACTCTAACAAAACAGTCATGAAAATGAAGCCTAACAAGGCCAGCAGCAACTCCTTTGTCTTTGAAGAATCCTTTACTGACCTCTTGTTTCACAATGAACTCTGCTAAGCCACACGAGCCGCGATAGAACCCTACTTGAAGCTGAGCCGTTGTGTTTACAATGTAGAAACATAGGACTAGTGTAATGGAAGTTTGAAGTAGTTTAGAACTCATCATGCTTCAGCTTTGTCTATTTGATGAGTTGATGTGTTGTTCTATTTCAAGAAAAAGCAAATATATAGAAAAAATTTGTCCCATTTTCTGATTTATTTATTTTATATCATTATTAGTGGCAAATGACTCGGAAACTTTCTGTGGAAAAATAGAACAAGAAAAGACAAGGGGATTAAGTATGGACTAGTGTCACGCGTTAAGGTTGTAATATAATTTAAGGCCTTGGAACAGAGATTGCATGCAAGAAGTGATCAAATGGAATCCAATTAAGTTGACTTATGTGCATGAGAATCCAAACTTAGTGGTTGGATTAGATAACTCTGATTGAGTTTCTGTGCTGTCTGGAGGAGGCAAGTGGGACTGATCCTGAATTTCATTTCAAGAAACCAATAGTTTATATGTAATTTAACAGCATGCTCACCGATTATGTTAGTTTTTTGAACAATTTATTACAAGGTGTTGACAATGATAACAGAATCAAGAGTGATTTAAGGGCAAAACTTGCAGAAATAAAAAATTTCTTTTTCTTTTTACTTTGGTCAGAGATGCAGTAGAGAGAAGTCACTTTCCATGTGTATTTTAGAACTTTTCCTAAGAAATTTTGCATAAATCTTAAAATATTTAGAGGAAAATCTGGATTGGTAGAAATATTTAGAGGAAAATCTCGATACTCCTATTTGCTAATATAATTACGAATACAATTGTGATGAGTAAACCATATATAAAATTTAAGTTTACGAACTATGCAGTTAGGAAAGCTATATTAAGTTTGGATTCAAAGCAAATAATTATGACTGATAAAATCCAAAAACAGCCAAAATTAGAAAGTTAAGAAAATGCTACTAAAAGTAAACATGAATAATGAAACTTCATCTACTTAGTTCTATAAAAGATCTTCTTCGAGAAGATGTAGTTCTATAAAAGATCTTCTTCGAGAACATGTTCCCACTCTGTGGAGCAATTGCCATTTGAGTTCCTCGCATCGATCGTCGTGTTGCTGCTCTCATCCGAATGGACTGCTGACTTATTAGACACAATCGGAGACTCACACTCAACGCGTCCAAAATATGAATCGATCATGTCGCCAACAAGATTATGGGAATCAGAATGCATAGAATCTTCATCCACGACTATAGTAAAATCTGCAAGCTCACTACCAACCATCTCCAGTTGTTCTTTTTCTTCGGTAGCATCCGGGTTGTCCTCTCGAGATTTCAACATATTGAACCTAGCATGTAGAGAAGGCTCAATACCGTCGAGTGATGTGGGTCCTGCATCGGATATGCAAAACTTAGGTGTCATCTTATAAACATCCTCATTTGCTAATAACATTCGAATAAGAGTTAATTAGTGGTAGATAGAACAAAATCTAACCTTTAGTGAGTTTGATTTCTTCCATCTGAAACCTCATTTGCTCAAAACGAGCTTTACATCGCGTAGAGCAAAGTTTAGCCTCCGACTCAAGCCACATACTCTTGAAAAGAAGTGCTTCTGAGTGGAGACCCTCTTTTGTAAGAAAGTTATGCTCAAGCACCTTCTGTATAGCCTACGAGCACATTTGGTTATCAATATACTCAGATCAATATACTCAGCAATATATATATATATATTACTATTACAAGTAAAGAACACAACTTGAAACATTAAGTGAAGAACACACACCTTTGCCATATCATCATCAAGTGTTAAATCATCCCTCAAGTCACATTTCGACTGATGAGCTCCATCCCTCAAGTCACATTTCGACTGATGAGCTCCTGAAGTTACACCCTGAAAAAGAAAAACACTCAATTGAATTGAACCGGTATGACCAAAAAGGCATAATAGCTCGTTTTCGAATACCTTATTAGGAGACTCATCGAGCATGGCCAAAGTTTCCCCAAGAACATCTTTTGTCCCTAGGTTATTAGGTGCCTCGGACTTTACGGCTTCATTACTCAAACAAATATTAAGATTGGTTAATACATGCTTGAGAGTTTCGGAATTTTCTTGGCCTAGAGAGCAAACGTCGCTTGACATATGAACTTGAAGCAACTCCGAGAGACGATGAATTTTCTGAACAATTGCCGGCACATCCATTTCTGCATCTTGTTGAGAATCCGAGGGAGCAAGAACCTTCTCTTCACCTCTTAAATCAGCTCCCTTAACGACGGTCGTAGGTGGAATCCCAATCTTCGCAATTGTCTCTCTAGTTGAGCAGACAGTCTCAATAGGCTTCCCCATACTAACCGTCACACCATTTCTACCACATTCATTTTCCTTTCCCTTGTTCCGTTCAACATTCATGAAATCAATTGTTGGGAGGTGCCTTCCATAACCAAA
Source organism: Lavandula angustifolia (assembly GCA_028984105.1). Taxonomy (NCBI): domain Eukaryota; kingdom Viridiplantae; phylum Streptophyta; class Magnoliopsida; order Lamiales; family Lamiaceae; genus Lavandula; species Lavandula angustifolia. Next base: position 25,805,539 of record CM054804.1, read on the forward strand.
ATCATAATGCCGATATGAATCCATCTTCAGATCATTATTTCCAGCTTCACTATCCAACTTTGACAACTGAGAAGATACACAGCCGGGTAAAGTTGTCTTTGCAATAGCAGGCATAAGGAATTGCTCGTATGGACCGCATGATTTTTGATAGCTCGGGAGATCTTTCTGCATTGCACCGGATGATGCATAGAAAGCAGATTCCGGGTAGAGAGATAAGCCATGTAGTTGGTTAAGGCGTGGCTTGCTGTCCATATATCCACTACTTGAGGAGTACCCAGCATAGGCTGCTTGCCCATAAACCGGATTGAGGCTCTTATACGGAACGCCCTCATCTTTCTTTAATTTGTTCCCATCACCTAAATTACCTAAATCAAATTTAAGAGCCAATATGAAAGAAAATTCACAGGACAATTGTATCAATATTGAGAAACAAAGCCATCACTTGTAGAATTCATATACCCTTTCTCCTTATGGCTTTGGTTAAATTTGAATATACTACATGATAAGGTAAAAACAGTTGAAACCGTTCTAGAACTTCACTCATCACATAAAGCTTCTCAAATTCAACTGCAAATCATGTTAACAATACTCTTAAAGGTCTAAACTATCTCCACCTATAGAACTAAGTCACACATTCTAAACATGTCAAAACACATTTCATCACATCTTTTTCAAGAGAGAAAATTCGTACCTCGGTACGGTTGGCTATCATAACCATTCAAAGCACCAACATATTGATTCCCGGACAATAATTTTCCATCAAAGTCTGCCCTTTTAGCCAGCTTCACATCATCTAAGCCCAAATTATCCACCCAGGGTGGTCCAAGCAAGCTTTGAGTAGATATGGTGCCCAATCGAGAAGTAAGGCGACACCCCTCATCCTCGGAAAACAGACTTTCTATTGCATCGAAAGGGAGGCTATAAGAGGCATAAGGATCGGTATCATTTCCAAAACCATCTTTGTGAGTAGACCCCTTGCTGGTAGAGGGAGTAGCAGGTATAGAAGGCGAAAATCGATAAGCATCCCGTAGAGGTAGACTCATTGTTTCAGTGGAAGGAATTAGTGGGTCAGGCTTAGGAGTGGGAAGATGAGCATTCTGCCATGGGCGGCACGAGGAGTCGTGTGAATTAAAGGGAACTGCAGTAGGAGATAAATGTGATGTTGATGAATTTGCTCCTTCTTCCACTACCAAAACTCATCATCCTTGTTTCTAAATGTGACAAATTTCAGACATCAATCAAAACACAACAAACAAAATTATTACTACTATTGAATTCACAAATTGCATAGTGATCACAGCAAACTCATCGTTCTTGTTCATAAGATCAATCAAAACCCAACAAAAGATTAATTATTACTTGAATCACAACAAAATCATCATTCTTGTTCATAAAAATAATAAATTTCACTAATCAGTCAAAACCCACCAAAGAAAATATTACTTAATCGCAAACATCATAATGATCAAAACAAACTCATCATTCTTGTTCATAAAAATAATAACAAATTCTACCCAACAAAAAAACGTATCACTTGAATCACAAATAGCATACTGGTCACAATTGTCATTCATAAAAATCGTAAATTTCACCGATCAATCAAACCCAACAAAAAAAAAATCTTACTTGAATTATAAACAGCATACTGATCATCAACAAACATAACCCATAACAAATTAGCCATAATCGACGGAAGTACAACATAATCCATGATGATCAACAGAAATCATACGTACCTGATAGAAAGAACCCAGAAAGAGTCCGTCCCCTTCAACCCTCTAAAAACGCATCTTCAGCGGGAAGTAGTTACGGATTGTTGTAATTATACGATAATGCGTAAATTTGAATCGATATATAGGGAGTATAAATCTATTAAATATGATCGTGATTATAAGATTTGTTTGTAAACCTAAAACCCTACTTATCAGCTAAAGATATTGTTCTAACAGAATCCGTAAATAAGTATATAACGGTTACAGAATTCTTCTGCATGTACACTAATTGTTTTTTAACGATGATTTATGTTGTAAGGATATCCAAATTTAGCAAAACCACGCGCATAAAATACATTCTTCTTCTTATTATTTTTTTTGCAGTATTTATTTATACTAAATAATATCAAAAGATGTATACAATAAATTTAAGATATCGACATATAATATAATATAGTATTATTAAATGATCAATACTATATAGCACATAATTAGATAATTTTTAAAATTATTGCTTCCAAAGAATTTTAATAAAGAATTGTTTTCGAGGGTGATGCTACCAAATATAATCAATAAAGAAAACAGTAAAAAATGAGGGTAAAATCGTCATTCCACTGATATATGGACTTTTATTTAATTCAAAGTATTATGCTTACTCAGCAGAAAAAATGGCGCAGCGGGAAGAAGGGGGTTTGCTGTTGAGCCAAAAATATATTGGGAATAATAATGTTTGATCTAAAACTAAGGAGCGTTTGCAAATTCTGTTCGTAGTTAAAAGTATCAATTCAGATTTACGATTATTTACTTAATATGTATTTTTTTAATAAAATTTATTTTCTATTGTTTCATTATTTTTGTATTGATACTAAAATCTTTTATTTTTTTAATTTTAAATAGAAAAATTGATAAAATTTATTTTCTATTGTTTCATTATTTTTGTATTGATACTAAAATCTTTTATTTTTTTAATTTTAAATAGAAAAATTGGAAGGAGCTTATGATAAATATTTCTAAACACACTTTTATAGAAATTGAACAAAATAAAAATTTGTGAAAGAAATTAAACAAAAACTAAATATTGTAGCAGTTTTATCGGAAAATATTGATGAATTTCAATCATATATTATGATCAAATGACATATGTTGTAAACGAATCAAATCGAGTCAAATATCGATGTATTTGATTTGTATTTGCTTCATTATTGAGTATTCGTATTCCTATTCATTTATTATTTGAATATTAAATCCGATTTCTATTCAATTTATTTATATTATTCAAATACTCGAAACAAGTTGAATATTAATTTTTTATTAGTATTTTATATTATTTTTTTTATATCAGATGGGAATATTCAATTTATTTTTGATAGTTAATAATAAATATTCAATTCAGTTTAAGAATCCACTAAGATAAAATAAAATTCTAAATGTGTTAATTATCAAACTCAACATAAATAATATTCAAAATCCGTATAATATTCATCATATATTTTCTAATATTTCCTTAGTTAATTAATTATGATTATATATATTATTTATGAACTAATTATTAATAAGTTTTATTATTATATTTTATGTCTTAAATCTATTAAAAGATAAAAATATATTTTTATATATATTTCGAATATCGAATCAAATATCTTATTTTCTATTCGTATTTCAATACAAATAGAACCGAATTGAATATGTATATTCGAATTGAAATATCAAAATTTCGAATACGAATATCATAATATGAATATCGAATCGAACAAAAATATTTGCATATGCGATCCATCTTATCTGATACTCAAATAGAGACATGGGAGCATTCTATGTGGGCCATGCAATGATAATAAGGGGCCCAATAGGCCCACATGGGAGGGGTACCCAATTTATTATCATGGAGGTCAAATCCATCATGGCCCAAATCATATGAGTGGTTGTTAGAATCTTCAAAGCACATAAACTAAGCCTTATACATGATAATAATGATTATTATTATTTCATTATAATTTTTGTTTTTGTATTGTTATGGGAAAAGATCAATAAAAATAAAGAATAAGGGCAGGTAATGAGGTATGGCATTTATGCTGGAATTGATGTGTGGGATGCATTTGAACATGTTGTGTTGGTAGGTTTTTGGGTTTTTTCCCATCATCAAACAAATGCTATAACTCTTCAATTAAATTTTCTAATTAGTGTAGCAACAAACTATATATTAGGCAACAATATGCAATTTCGAGCATGTAAATATGCAATCGAGTAAGAATTGGCAAACTCTGTAATTTGATAGTGTGACAATCTCTACACGTCTTTCATATATGTCGCGGTGTTGAGTTTCATGATTCACGGCCCTCATCACGTGTTTTATATCTATCTAGCGATACGAGATAAAATATGTATTTTGGATATTTCAATTTGGAAAAATTATACTAACGGATTTGTATTGTCAAACTTTGGAGGAGAATGTTTAAAATTAAATAAAGATGGAGTGATTGGAGTTTGTATTGCAAGTTATTGATTGCCATGATTATAGAATAATTATGATATGGAAATTATTTTAGCTTTTATAGATTTTGTTACTAACATATATCATCATCATACACTAACATCAATTACAACAAAAAGCTAGAAAGAAAAAAAAAGGAAATCTTTTGCTTGGAATTGAATCAACTTGCAGAATCTGATTGTATTAACCAACAAGAATGACTGAATGAAATATCCAAAATTAAATAGAAATGATTCCAACAAAGAATTTACTATGAATTCAACAAATCTGAATCACACAACTAATTTTTTTTCAAAAAAAAAAAAAGGAATAATTTTGCCTGTATAGTATCAAGAACTCTAAAAATGAGATAACAAAAAAGAAATTGTGTCTAAAAATACATGAAAAAGGAAGAATCTGCAGAAGTAGAAGTGGAAGCAGAATGAAGAGACCTCAAGAACTGAAAATCCATACGCCGCCGCGCTAGAAAATTAATCTGATCTCTCATTCTTGCCATTAGTAGGCTGTATTCCTCCATTAATTCCACCATTTTCCCAACTTTTATCATCACTGTTCCTATCTCTCTCTTCCCCCTCTCTCTCAAAGATTTGTAGTTGAAGAACTTAGTGTAGGGGTCTGTGTATATAAGCGAAGGATGGACCCTTTAATTTGGGATTGGAAGTTTATGGAAAATTGAAAAGTTTGAAGCCAAATATTTGACTACCTTTCTTTACTTTATTTGATTATTGTTTATTAATAATCTTGATTAATTGCTTCATAAATTTCTTTTAGGGAGACTCTGATTATATATTGAATAAGCTACGTAGTCCAATTTGTGTTTTAATGGAATTATGGCATGCGACTCATTTAACAAAAATCACCTAAAATAAAATCGATTCCCTAAGACGGAAAAATTATATATTTTTTAATAAATGAGACTTAATATTATTTCATTGATAAATACAAATTGGTCAAATAATTCAATCTCTTATTATGTATATGAGTTTCGTCCAAACAGACATATATTGGATTTAGTCATTGAATCTTATCACAAACTTAATATTTTATCTTCCTAAACTACTATCACATTTTAAAGTCAAATACTAACTTTCACCAAGTCCATTTTATTAATTTATTCGGTTATTGTTGATTGGATTTGACTCCCCCCTCCTTAATTACGTGTCTAAACGCCACGACCCACGAGACAACTAAAATGTTAACTAATTAATTAATTATTTTTCACAGTGTATATCTTTTGACAATTTTATATTTTACCACGTTATTACCCACTTCAAAATGTGCATCACATTTCTAACCTATAATCATTATTAATAGTTCTTTTATTTTTTTCATAATAGACTAAGATCTAGAAGTACCTATATTTCAAATATTTTTCTCCATAATATATTACAATACAAAGATTTAGGTGATTAATATTTGGCTAAATGGATTTTGCCGACAAATCCCTAAGTCAAAGACTGCTAAATTAAACATAACAGTAAAAGTCAGGCACTACAGATTCTTAAATACGTACACGTTTCACACACGTAATGTGAGGGCCTAGTCATATAACTTGGATCATATGTCACAAAATAATTATTTATAAAATCAATATTCAGTAATAATTAATATATGTGACATAATACGTGATGTATGCTAATTTAATGTTATATTGCTCATACTCTAACATGTAATATACGAATCAATTTGGACACCGTGTAATTGCATTATTGCATATCAATCAAATAAAGTCATTATCCATCACTTCATAAACTCAAGAGAAAATGAGCTTAGTTTAGAACAAACATGACATGTAACAAGATACAAGAAATCAATATGATGCAATCATATTTGTATAGTTTCTTTCAATTCTCTCGTCTAGAACGAATTAGATCTAGCGAACACTTTCTTTAGAGTTTTCCAACTCACCGACCGCGGCCGGTTCTTAATCATCGACAAACTTAAGTTTAGGGATTGACGTTTTATCATTGCTAAGTAGCGAGCGGAGTTTTTAGCATGCACTGAAGAGTGTTGCGGCGATGAAGGCGCGGAAGCGGGATGCGACTCTTGGGTTTGAATTTGATCTTCCAGATCCCAAAAGCGTGCTCCTTTCCTCTTTTTCTTCACGATGGATAGTACGTCGAGTTTGTCGCATATTCCCCATACCGTCACCTTCTGTTGATGAAAATCTATGTTGACCGAGTATATACCTGCGAAATTAGAAAGATTTATTACAACCTAAGTTTTAATTATGAGAATGATTAATTAAAAGGAATATTAGCCTCAAAATACACCAAGTTTGATCAAAATCTGATTTTGCACACGACTTTTAAAACGCTCATGAAAATACATGACTTTTCAATTCTTTAAAAATTGCACAACGGCAGAAAATTCTGGCGAAATTGAATCTGATGAGGCAAACGATGTGGCATTTACGGCTTAGTTGGAATAAATATTTATCCACCTAGGAAATTCTGTTATAGTTCATTTGGTTTTACATATGACTTTCAAACTTTAAGTATTATTAAACAATTTAAAAATATTTTAGAATTGAAATGACGTCATTTAGCAAATACTCGAGAAGCGACGTCATTTTTAGTCTCTTGTCGATTTGTCCACGTTGGAATTTCCGGTGTCCATTTCAACTTTAATTTGGGGATTTTTTTGATTCGCGTACAATTTTTAATGAATTGAAAAATTATATATTTCGAGATGTGTTTTAAAGGTCATTGTACAAAATCAAATTTTATCCAAATTTGATGTATTTTGAAACTAATATTCCTTATTAAAAAAAAATCTTGTAATTATGGACACATATAAGAGCCCAGTTTATTAGACTATTAGTCCACTAAGATATCACCATCACATGCTGGCCCAAATACTTAAGTGGGTTTACTATATATATAGTCCATAAAATTAAGAAATTACTCTTCTCATATAAAAAACATTTTATGGGAGAAAAGGAGAAAATATAAATTGAAGAAAGTAGTTTATAAAATGAAAGGAGAAAGTGAGCCATGCATATATCAAGAAAAAGGCTTTCTGAATTATCCATTCGGAAAAAGATTTTGATTTTCAAACTCGTGTTTTACTACTCGAATATACATGTACGTACATGCGTATCAGCGTATAGTATATATGACGACATTACTACAACAAAATACGAGATAAAAAACAAAATCTTCAAATTTTCATGTGGGAAATAATATGATATGTTTTAGTGAGTGAAGTAGTATTAATTTACCTTTGAGATTGGCCAAAGCATTCTTGATTTTTCTCTCACATCCAAGAGAATACAAAGGCACCATCATCTCCACATATTGTGCCTCCACGTTTCTCACAGCAACCGGAACTATTTGCAGATGCTCACTCATTCTGAAACCCTAGTTTATTTTAATTTCCTCCTCTCTCTCTCTCTCTTCTCTCTCTCTCTCTACAATTTGGTGAATGTGGTTTGATATATATGCACATTTATAAGCCTATATATACATATATAAGTGATCGTGTATAGACAACATCTTAGGTCATGTTTGGATGACAACTTTATCTAATTTATCCATGGCATGTGTATTTCCTATTAAAAGTGGATTCTTAAAGTTGCTTTTCCATTGTGGCAATGTTTCCTAAGAAATATTGTATCAACTTTAGCGTTTTTACGGAGAGCATTATCGTTATTATTCCGAAACATAAAATAATTGGGCCATCGCCCATTGTGTCAACCCACCACCACACAAGAAGCTATCCAATTAAAAAAATTTGTAGTAATTGCAAATTTCTTTCGATTGCTAAAAGTGTATAAGGGTGAGTCAGACAAGTTTAAGGATGAGTCAATATGAATTAGACTTTTAGCCCATGTGGGGTGTTTTACTTAGCAAAGAAGTTGATGGGCAATTTCGTCATCAATATATAATTATATACTCCCTTCGTCCCATAGAAAGTGTCTTGTTTTTTCTTTCTTAGCCGTCCCATAGAAAGTGTCATGTTTCTAAAAAAAGCAAAGAATGTGTGACCCAAAATTAACCGCCCAAAAGTCAAACAATATACACCACACAATACAAGTTTTAATATACGTGCCCCATAGAAAGGAGACATTTTCTATGAGACGGAGGGAGTATATAGTTTGTTTACTGATAAAATAAAATAATGTGGGAGGATTAGTATTTAAATTCGAATCAAGAAGCAGTTATAACAGCTTTACTCTTTTTTAATTGCAAGAATATTCTTGCCTGCATGGTACCATGCATTATTATTCACTAACTATTAAGTATATTTCTTGTTTAATCATTAACAAATCTTAATCCCATGATTAATACGGATACAGACGTCAAACAATCTGATTCTTGCGTATACTAATTTCGGCTGCTTTGATTTAATTATTAATCACATGTTTGCCCCCACTATACACCCACAAATACAGAATTCTAAGACAAAGATAGAAATTGAAAAACGAGATTGAAAATACATATACAAACAATTTACAAAATGTCGCTTTCTTAATTTCCGTATCGAAAGGAAATGGGTCATGAATAGCGGAATGAAAGAATATAAGCATGCACATTATAATTTTATTTCGTTATTATTCGTGTACTACAACATATATATGTTGAATCCATACTAATAATTATAAAATCTTAAATACATATGCAATAAAATTAGGCAAAATGCGGACAGCATAATATGTTCTCAAACTATTTACTATTGGTAAAAATGGTCCCAAACTTTTTTTTTTGGTGGACATGGTACCTAAACAATTTTCTTTTTGTGAACAAAAAATCCGTTAGTCAGCGTTGTTCAATGTTATTTACTTTTCTGTACCCAAACATAGTCCTTCCGTCAAAAAAATGTTAGTCAGCGTTGTTTTTTTTAAGTAATTTTAAAATTCAAAGGGTATTTTTGCATTTGGATTTATAAGGACTAAATAAATTAATTGAAAAATATATGAGGCTCAATTCCATCAATCCTAAAATGTTTAGGGACCATAACTAACAATTGTTTTATAATGGTCAAGTTCACAAAAAATTGATTTTTTTTAAATGTCGAATCATATATCAATTATCAAACACTAAAACACGTTCCAAATTCACACTCTATTAATATTCAATAGAATTTTATGACTTCACCCATAGGGTTGTAAACGAATCGAATCAAATCAAATACTACAGTATTCTATTCATATTCGAATATTTGTATTTGTATTCGATTCGTTTTTTAATATTAAAGTTTATTCATATTCAATTCGTTACTCATATTAGAGTTATTCGATTCGTTTTTTATTAAGTATTTTATAAACAACATTATTCAAATATTCGGTTCGAATTCGGTCAGTATTTAATACTATTCGATTCGATTCGAAACTATTCAATTAGAAATTATAAATTTAAGAACCAAATTTATAATAAGTATTAAAAAATATATTAAATATAAAAATATTTTTATAAATATTTTATATATTTATATTTAATTGAATATTTTCGAATATCGAATCGGATATCATGATTTTGTATTCGTATTTGAATAATAATCGAATCGAAAAGAATATTTATATTCGAATACGAATATCAAATCGAACCAAAAATATTTGATTCGTTTACAACCCTAGTCACCCTTGAAATCATGCCCATTTCTCCATCGTCATCGCCCCATATATCGTCACTGCCGTCATCCCAAATCCACGAATCTGATTTCGAAGAACTCATCAAGTTTTCCAAACACAAATTCGTCTTTTCGCTTCCGATACCATTCAAAAACCCGCTCAAATCCTCCACAATATTGTTTGGATTATAATCAACGGCTATAATATTGTCTCTCTCTCTCTCTCCAACTTGGGAATGACTCGACCGCCATCATTCTCCTATTGTTGCATATAGCTCGACTGCGACTCTCTTTCCGAAGTCAGAGTGGTCGATATGAAAACAACAGCGTTTGATTTGCCAGTGTGGTCCGGTGGTTTTGTTAGTTATGGTCCCTAAATATTCTAGAATTGGTAGAATTGGTTCTCATATATTTTTCTATTAGTTTATTTAGTCCTTATAAATCTAAACCCCAAAAATATCCTTCGAATTTTAAAATTAATTAAAAAAAACATTGATTATCCGTTGAGTAATGAATTTTTAAACGAAAGGACTATGTTCAAGAAAAGAAAATTATTTAGGAATCATGTCCACTAAGAAATAAAGTTTGGGAACCATATTCACCGATAGTAAATAGTTTATGATCTATTTAGTTAATTTGTCATAAATAAATCTAAATGTAATAATATTTATTCAGTTGTGATTGGTCCAAGACAAATGGGAGCCACGCAACCGCCTTAACGTGATTGGTTGAGAATTCGGGTAATGAGTCGGATCTCATTATGACAAAAAGGGGAAGCAGGTCCCACCACGTTGGATCCATTTAACATATCTGGATCTGGACTAGATCCGAGAATCTTCTCCATATATTCCAAAACTCTACACATCGAATTCATCTCTTTTTTGGACTCCCCATGTGAGATGCATCACACCGAAAGAGCTAGCAATTTTTTATTTTATTTTTTAACAAATTCAACTTTAACAAAAATAAAAATATTAATTTCAAGATTGAGAAAGAAATAGTCTCGTAACTTCATAAAACCGGGTGCCTCCTTTCAAAAAGGATCGCAATGACCAAGACATCTGTTTATTGAAAACACAATTTTCTACAAAATTATAAATCGCATCAAAAGGTCAAAAAAATTAATGACTTGATTAAAAGGAAGCCAGCAACCGAAGCCCTAATCAATAATGGTTGTAACATTGAATCTTAGATCAAAGGATAGTATGAACTACCCAAATACACTAAGGGGCCGTTTGGTTCGACAAGGGAAAGGAAATGAATCAAGAAAGGAAAAGGAAAGGAAAAGTTTTGGAATAATTACCTTTTTGCCATCCTGTTTGGTTCAGACCCAGGAAAGGGAATCGATTCCCTTTCCTTCCCCTTTTTGACTGTTTGGTAAATGCAAGAAGAATCGATTTTTTTTATATACATAAAATTCAAGAAATAACCTAAAAAAATAGAAGTAATATCATCAAATGAAAAGTAATCAATTAAATGAAAAATACATCAAATGAAAAATAACAATGCAAAATCCATCCAAATCCATAATACAAATCCAGATCAACAATACAACATCAGAATTAAAGCAACAAAATGTCTTCACCGCCGGTTATTGTTGTCATTACCGGGGGCCCTCTCACGAAGTAAATTTTGAACAAAATCTCTTCTCCTTTTCAACCAAGAATCAATGTGAGGGAAACTTCAATCCACATCCTGGAATTTTCTTTTCTAGCTTCGCCTCTAATTCATGCATATAACCATTCATAAATCCACTATCATATCTCCAATGCGGATCAACGGATAACTCACGCAAAGCTTCTACAAGGGCATTGTCTTCGTCAATAGTCCATTGTCCAGTAACAAAGTTGCTTAGCTGATACAAGAAACAATCTGCATAATCCCAATCAGAGAGAAACAATCTGCCTAATACAACGATTCAGAGAGAAACAATCTGCCAAAATATAACGATTTGGAAAAATCAGAGAGAAGCCAAGCGAATCGGATAAGGCATAGATCAAATAGACGAAGCCAAGCGAATCGGATAAGCCATAAATCAAAATATAACGATTTGGAAAAATCAGATTGTGCAAAACTGCCCAAATAACAAAATATACAAAATATAACAAAATCATGAACTCCATATAAGCTGATTGTGCAAACCAATCCAGAAATATCCGTAACCAAAATCTGGAGCGATTCGATACCTGTCGTCGGTGGCGGCAGGCGGGCGGCCGGCGGGCGTGGTTGTACGCATGGCGGGCGGGCGGCGGCGGGCGTGGTTGTACGCAGCGGGCGAGCGGCGCGGGCGGCGTGGCGGCGACGAGCGCGGCGGGCAGGGCTGCGCGCCGGGCGGCGCGGCGGCAGGCGGGCGGTGGGGAGATTAGCGAGAAAAAAAAATAGAAGGGAGGGAATGAAGTGGAGAGGGGAATTCTAATCCCAGCTAGGGTTTTGAAAAGTGGAGTTTTGGGGTGTTCAATTCCCCTAAGTTGAGTAATCAAATACCCCTAAAATACGAACCAAACGGTAAATAACGGAATCGAAGGAAATCGATTCCCTTTCCCTTTCCTATTACCCCCAACCAAACGCCCCCTAATAACTATTGAATAGCGAACAATCTTCAGGCATTCACGAACAATGTAAGAACATTCGATTTTCTTTTAGATATGACCTAAAAAGAAAAGGAAGTTGTTAAGGTGGAATGTTAATAAGCGTCTATTATTAAATTGACTCAACTTATTAGTACTCGTTTGGGGCCGTCTAATGGGAAGTAGTACAGTTTTACGATCATGTGTTGGTTTGTTTGATTTCTTTTATTTATCGAATATGCTTGATGATTTTCAATTTTGTCATACTATATACATTTGTTAGCCATTTTGTCATAATATGTAGTTCTATGCATAAAGATATAAACACAATTAATTAATTAAAAATTAATCATAAAGATTTTCTGCTCCAATATCCTATTATATATAATAAAAAACAAAAATAAGATACAGACTCAGAATCAATATATTTAACAATATTAAAAAAAAAGAAAAATAGTTTCCTTTTCCTTTTCTTTTATATCACATAACAATACACGCATTAGGATTCTCGTCGGAGAATAGCTGCGGTGCCGGAGGAATTCTCTCCACCACATAAATCGGCTGATAATGATACATCATTTTGTACATTGATTGCTCCTCCACACTCTTCACCTCCTCCATATCGCCGCCGTCTTGCTCCGCCGCAGCGCCGTTCTCCTTTTCCTCCTCCGGTGGCGAATCCTTTTTCTCGCCTTCCTCTTTCTTCTCCTCCTCCGCCGGCTTTGCTTCTTCGGCTTTCTCTTCCGCCTTCGGGCTTTCCTCCGGCGGCTTCTCCGGCTCCGGCTGAGGCACAATCTTCGCTTGCTTTTTGGTTCTCCGGTAGACGTAGTCTACGAGCCGGTCGCCGTCCATTGTTCCGGTCACCGTGACTTTACCGGAGCTCAGCTCAGTCTCCGCCGTTCTCACTCCTACAATTATGTTAAAGTTGAGGGCCAATTTTGTAATATAGTATTTCCATGGGAAATATTGAGATTTCTTTTAACCATCAATAAATGCATTTAAAGATGTGGGTGAATTTTGTAATATTACTATTTCCATGGGCAACAGTTCAATTTAAAGATTTCCCCTTTCTAACCCTAAATTAAAAACAAAATATTTTAATTCCACAATACAGGTGACGTGCATAAAATTCCATACCTTTCATTTTGAGTATCTTCTTCTTGAGTTGTTCGGCACACGCCTCGCAATGCATGTTCACATTCAACTCAACTGTAATCAACCCACTAACCTACAATATCGTACCATACGATAAACATGAGATGCATTGAAAAAACAAAATATTCAATTTTGCACCCAAGTCCTCCAAATAAGCAACAATACCTGCGAAGCCACAACTTGTGGCAAAGCTTCACCTTCACCTTCCGGCAATGGAGACAAAACCTTCACTCTCCTCTTCGTCTTCTTCATGATTCTATTACACAAAGCTTGAGGCTCCACAACTCCCTTTATAGTTACCTCATTCTTTGTCATGTCGATCGCCACTCTCTCAACTCCTATAATATTTCACATTCTGTGTGAATTTTCGTCAGTATAATGTAATACTTGGAATTTAATTAAAATGGGAGAAAGTATACCTCGTATCTTGAGAATGGAGCGTTCGATCTTCTTCGCACATCCCACGCAATGCAAGTCGATAAATAGTACTAATGGCAATGGCGGTTTGGGATCTTCTTCCTTCTTCTCCTCTACATTTTCCTCTTTCTTTTCTTCAACTTTCTCCTCTTCCTTCTTCTCCTCTGGCTTCGTCTCCTCCTATTAAAATCAGTGTACATAAATTAGGTTTACGGACTATATACAAGAGCAAGATTTACTCAGAACTGGCATTTTCATGCAGCGGAAAAACAAACCTTTTTGGCTTCCTCACCCATTATGATCACTAAAAAAGATTATTAGAAATTTATGATGAAAAGGAAAAGATGAGAGATAAAGAGGGAGGGAGAATAGAAGAGAGTGAGAGGAGAATTTATATGTGAAAATAAAAAAGATGTGAGGTTTGTAAAGAAATGGACGGTGTGGATTGTTGTGTTTAAACTATGTAGTGTGTGATGGCAAAGCACATGCAGTGTCATACACTGCAGGAGAAAAAACTTTTTCCAAAAAGAAATATAATCCTTTTGACTGATTAGTTCAAGAAAATAGCTGCTAATTTTTTAGCAGATGTTGATTAATTTGTGCGTAGTTTCTAGTGTTGGAAGTTTAAACAAGATGCGGCCTAGGTTTGAAGAAAGTTTGGTGCATGATCCTTCTCGAAACTTCCTAATCACACACCTAATAGAGGTTACTGCAGCAGTCATTAGGTAAACACAAGACTATGCAGTAAAGGGTTATAATCGGATCGATGATCTCGGTACCTAATATTAGGCTTCTGTATTGATGAGGATAATCTGTTTTGAACCGTAACTATTTCTTGAAATAAGTTTTTAAGTTCTTGATCAAATTAAACATCTACTCCCTCCGTCCCATTGAGCTGTGCTCATTTCTTTTTTGCACGTAAATTAAGGAGAGTTGTTAGATGTGAGTGGAGTGGTGGGTCCCATAAAAAGAGAGTGAGTAATTGTGTGTAAAAATTTGTTTTTTTTGGAAACAGGAACAGATGAGTAGGACAAACTAAAAAGGAAAACGAGCACAGCTCGTTGGGACAGAGGGAGTATTATTTAATTTCATTGATCGGATAGAAAACAGAAAAGTTTCTATATCCCAATTCGGAACAAAGAAACCTCTCTGGGAAGAAAAGGGTTAGCTATTAATTAAAAGTTCCTTTTGATGGCACATTTTTCATAAGCATAAATATATCTTATTCCTTTTGAAACCTTTGGAAATTGAGCATATTAGTTATGGGGATGCTAAAATTGTTATGATTTGCGTGTGATTAACTAATTTCATGGCAATTAGTTGGTGTCACGTGGGTGGTTTCCATCCCACATCGTAGCAGTTCAAATTAGAATTTCTACTCTTTAATTTTCTTATAATTAAATCCCATTTTTATGTTTCTAAAAAGATCAAATAAAATGGAAAGAATCTCTTTTATGGAATATCAAATTATATGAATTGAATAGAAAATAAAAAGGAATTTGTAATGACTTAATTTGGGAGTAAATAATTTGATTAATCTAGGTATAATTCACTAGGTTAATATGCATGTATGTATTTCATTCTTACCTACCCAAATTGATAAAAGTGAAATGCTCTTTATACCTAAGTGGAGTAATAATACACGTGACATTCTCATTACCTACCTTTTACCAAACAAATGAAACATTAATAAAATTTGTAAAATCTACTTTAGACATCTTAGGGATTTAAATTTACCTTGGTTTTTTTTAACACCCCTATTATCCTCATCTTGAATCGGTGATGACGTGGTTTCGGCCCGCTTTCACGCCTTTATGTTTTTGTTGTGTGGAAATGAGTCAGCATGTTATTACCGCCAATGGTTTCTTTCTCTAATCTGGGATGTCCAGAAAAATGGACCTATGATCCAGTTGTGCCAAAAGGGGGCTACCAAATTAAGTTTGATTATTTCAATCAAAGGAGTCACATTTGTCCAAATTCAAGTGAAAAATGTTGTCTGAATCAAGAGTCTAATTAAGTTGGATTAGTGTAATTAGGAGGGTAAGTGTCATTACTATCAGCTGATTAGTTGCTATGTGTGATGTGTATGTGGCTATCAAAGCAATTCCAATCTCAACCACCCATTTTTTTATTAAACTTTTGCTTGAAACGAATACTCGACATTAATTAGAATGTGTATGTTTTTTAACTTTTAGTCAGGGTAAATGGTAGATAAAAGATTATTGGCTCATATTTCATATTCCCTTCGTCCCACTATTTGTGGCTCACTTTTCGAATTCAGACGTCTCAATATAAATGACTTATTATGAAGAAGAAGAAAAAAAAAAGAAAATGATTGTGTGAACCAAATTTAACTACAAAAAAATTAAATAAATTACACTACATAATACTAATTTCTTAATTGTCATACCAAAAATATATGAACCGGAGGAAATAGTATTTATTTTTCGTTTTCAAATGATTGAAATTGGATCTAAATCAAGATTATTCTTTCCAGTCTGGATTTGTGAACTTTAGACAAAGACATGTGTCACAAAAGTGTGTAGATTGAGAAAGAGAGTGGTTTGCCAGTTGCCACAGCCCACAGCGGTTCCTTTTATGCTAGGGGTGGGAGCACAGCACCTCCCACCCCCGGATTTTGACAAGTGTAAATCCATTCCCAACTCAACTCTCTCACACCGTAGATGAATTTCACACTTACACTTGTCAAAATCTGGGGATGAGAGGTACTGTGCTCCCACCCCTAGCATAAAAGGAACCGTAGATTCAAATTAAAAATTAAAAATTAGCGGTAGATTCAAATTAAAAATTAAAAATTAGCATAAAAGGAACCGTAGATCCCAGCCACTTTGGATTGCAAGTGAACTATATTAGCGGTAGATTCAAATTAAAAATTAGCGAGCCAAATTTAGAGTTTTGAGACAGAATCTATAATTTTGAAGAACGAAATAGTATAATTATGAAAAATCTAAAGAAAATATAGGAGCTTAGTAGCATACTAGCGCAGCTTGTAAACACGCTCCGCGCGTGGAGTGATTTTGTGAAACTTTAAAGTGAAATACAACTTATACAAGAGATTAAGATTAGACATTGTACAAAGTTTCGGGATTAAAAAAAATAAATACTTCGAAAATTACAAAATCCAAAAACAGTTAGACAACATTGCAGAGCCAAAATTGAACTCGTAATAAAAATGTTGGTTTTTTTTGTCGTAAAACTTTGCAAAATGGCTTATTTTAGTCATTCGGCGAAGAGTGTAATTCATATGTCTTTTTCTGTTCGATAATATTTGTTGGAAGATCAAAATCGAACACATTATAAAGTTACAGTATCAAAATCGAACACTATTACATTAGAGAACCAAAATCGGACACTATAAAAAGTTACAGGACCAAAATCAGACATTGTCACATTAAAATACCAAAATTGGACATGCTTGTTCATCCGCACGTCTTATACCTATAGTTTTTTGAAAATTTAATGGTATCGGTTATATATATGATTATTAAATATAAAATTAAGGAATCAAAATTAATAAAAACATTTGAAATCTTGAAATATTGCGTTGTGTCGGAGTGAACTGCATCAAGGAAAAAATTGAGGAAAGCTCACGATAATGTGAAGCTGGTGCAAATGAAAATAAACGGGAATAAAATCAAAAAACTACTGATATAAATTTAAAGCCAAACGAGAACAAGTACCGCCCCAAATAAGGAACAACGTTTATTTTCAATTTCAAATATGACAATAACACAATAATTGACTCTACTGAAGATAAAATTTCACCAAACCTAATAATAAGAGCCCATAATACTAAGACTAGACCCACAATATTAAACCTCATAACTAAACCTAATAAGTCAAAATTAATGAACTAAAGTGGTTCACATGAGAAGCATTGCTCCATCTTGCCCTTGGAGTGTTAGATAACCTTGTGAGCTTTCCCGTAGTATCTATTAATTAATGGAGTCTGCAGAGGAACAACACAAGCATATACTCACTTCCTAATCCACAAGCAACTATAAACGTCAAATAAGTAGTTAGTCCTCTTGAAGGATAATGGTTATGCAGTTGAACAAAATGAAGTTTAGGTTATGAGAATTGGAACTACCTCTTTGACCCTCTTTTGGAGGTTATGCAAACCTTCAGTTGTAAGGCTTCTGAGAGTACCGCCTATTTCAACGGTGCTCGGAATGATATTCAAGGCAGTCCCACCTCGGACATACGTAACAGAAAGCACCTGCAGTTACAGCAAGATTTTGTATGGTTGATCTCAAGTGGAGGTTAAATTTGACATAATCCCAATAGTAAGCAAAAAAGTATCATCAAGAGTCCGAAATCAGATTCATATAACATCTAGAGGCTGCTTGATTTGATATTGTGAAAGAACAAGGAACGAGAATAAGCTGCAAAAGAAGCTGTTTTTGCACATACTTGACTATGAAGAGGATGTGCTTCTCTTGAGATGAGCTGCTTCAGAGCCAATATAGCAAATGATGCAGCAACAATCGGGTCGATGCTGTGGTGGGGTTCTGCATCACCAAGTGCACACCGCCCTCAGAAGCCTTACAGTCCCCTTACACATCCAATAGAAAGGCAAACACGTCAAAACTCTCTCTTATTACAACCAAAAATGTTGAGATTATCAACAAACCATTCCTATCATACACTAAATGCCTTCTATTTTACAATCCAAACACCCCTAACTGTTCAATTTTCATCCCTTCTTTTATAGCCTCACAAGCACCAATTAAGATTCTTATGAAGTTATAGAAATTCTTGTTTTGATCCAATCATATTAAGTTTCAAATCAGCTCAATTTCAAGAAACACAGCCAACTAAAAAACATAACTCTTCTTGTAAATTTAGTACATCATTAATCACAGACCTTCAAAATTCTCACAAAAACTTCAATTAGCATAAACTAAAGCCAAACATCATAGACCTTAATCAGAACTTCCATTAATAGTTTAGAGTCTTCAAACAAAACAACATTAATCACAAACCTTCAAGATTCTCACAAAAGCTTCAATTAGTATAAACATCAAGCAAATCCATCAAGAAAACCGGAACGAATTACTGAAAACTAAAGACAACCTTAAGCTTGTCCTTGCATTGAGTAACTTGGCAGCGCCAAGAAGCATAGTAGTATGAGCATCATGCCCACATCCATGCATCAAACCGTCCAATTTGCTCTTGTGCTCCCACTCCAGTAATTCCTATTTACACACACAAAATACAAAAGTACAATAATATAACAACTCAACCATTTAAAGATGATTAGGAAAAACAATCAAATCAAACAAGCCATGATCCTAATTCTGATGTCAAACAAAAGAAATGGATAACTCCAATAGTGAAAGACTCACTTGTAGAGGGAGAGCATCCATGTCAGCACGCAGAGCAACAACTGGTGGGGCACCCGACCCGATTTGGGCAACCAAACCCGTTTTAGCAAAAGGGTACTCATAAGAAATCCCGAGTTCACCGAGTTGGCTTCGGATTAGGAAGCTAGTGTGAGCTAAGAATCTGCTCTGCGTATTCTTGATCGAGATTTCTTGATTGGGTTTGATTGTTGCCAAGTAAGCGAGAAAAACTAGCAAAAGAACTGAAAATTTGGAATCTTGAAACATGATTTTGTTATGAATATGATTTTAATTTGGTGCGGTTCTATTTTACCAAGGTACAAAATGGCCATGTCTTGTGAAGGTAGGGGACACGAAAATGACTTTTTGTATATACTACTGCTTGAATGGAATGTAATGAGTGAAATTTGTTCATTTGACACTTACCCTTTATTAAGATTCAATCAAATTAAGCTACCAATAAGAGGGCCTTCGTTGATCTCAAATTTCTTGCTCTCGTAAGATTAAAAATGCAATCTTGATGACAGGATAAGACTCAAACATAACCGTATTGGTGGATTTCGAACCCACAACCTTCGGCCACAAGACAAGCACCTCAACGGGTTTTCGATATACGGTTACAATAACATGTAAAGAAAAGATGACACTAAGCAATATACAAATCCATAGCATCCATTCTTAATTCTTAGTTCTGAAACAACACATTGAACACCGGTGTTAACCTATCATTCTACAGACTATATAAACCACCTATACAAAAAAGGTAGCTTACTTTCTACTTACTTTCCTTCTAATACGCAGAATATGCCCACACAGAAACAAGCATAACCACAAGACTCACTGCCACGAATACCTTAGGCATGTATCTTGAAGATGGGACAGAGAGTGTAGATGCAGAGGATGATGAAGGAACATCCTTAGGTTTCTTGTATGATGAATCAGCTGTCGCCTTCAAATCTATGCTTGAATCGTTTGAGTTTTCATCTGCATTTCTATCACCAAGATTTGATGCACAAGATTCATCATCATCAGCTTTGCCCTCCTGCAGCAACAAACCTTGTGATTTAGAACATACTGAAAAATCTGACTAAAGTGGATTCAGACAAGAAAGAAGTCTTTCTTACCAGAGCTAATTTAGTAGACTCTTTAGGAAGGCCACATTGATCTGGTCCACCTTGCAGCGTCTTCTGCAGACGAATTCTTCTAGGTGCAGTTCCGTGTGCTGCAGAGTTCTGCACAGCAGTTTGATTTGGGATTTGGCGTTTCCTTATAATGATGCCAGTTCCGGAAGTAGAGTCAACATTTGGCATGTGTGGAATGTGATTGCCAGAAGAGACATTTGAGAAGTTAGTTTCAGAAGCCAAGTTTCTCTGGTCAAAACCGCTACTAACGTACGAGCTCTGACCGTCTTGTTCAATACCCATTTCAAAAGAGACTTCACTCGACTCTTGCTTCATACTTTCGTCGAACAAATCACCTTGAAACATATATCGTTGTAGCTCCTAGAATAGAGATATGATTAGCAATAAGGGCTCAGTTGCTTGCAGTTTAACTACTTGTTAAGACAAGGAAAGCAATGGAACGGCATTCATACCTGGTTTTGAGTCACCTCACCCTCCGATTCACTGCATGAATTACTCTCTTTCACTATTCCCAGCACATTACTATACCCACCATTGTAGTTGCTAGCTAGTCTCTGTTCCTCGGGGTCGTTTAAAACAGAGCTCAAGAAATTCTCAATATCAGCAGTAGCATTATTGTTGATATCACCAGTAAGGCTGTTATACATTCCAAGTTCTGATTGCATTTGGGAATGCAATGGGGAGAGCGTATTCCATTCTCCCATCTGTTGCCCCTGGGGACAAAACTCATCTAATAATTTCTCCAGCTCCGAATTAGGCTGAACAAAAGAAACGACAAATATAAGTAAGGTACAAAGAATAGAGAAAAAAAAAAAAAAAAAACTTAAAAAGATTATTAACATACTAGAACTTATGATAGTGTCCACTCACAGGAATAGATATCGTGTCTAATGTGTTATCGTCCATCCCATCAGCAATGCAGCTGAGGGTCTGCCAATCAAAAGGTATGTGAGTGACAGCCGTAGATTTTTCATCAGAACTTAATGTTTGATGGCTTTCGACACTAGAAGGTTGCACTTCAGGCGTGACAGCTAAACCGGGACTAAGTGATTCTGATTGTTCATCTTCAGCAGGAATTCTAACAGCAGCAGGAGAAGTGATTATCTCCTCAGCATCATTGATCGTTGAAGATTCACCAATTTCATCTTGTTTTAATTCAGCCTTCTTAAACAAACGGCATAGTATATAGGCGCCCTAGCAAAAGATATCACAATATCAGCAATTAAAACAAAAAGGGAGAAACTCAATACATACATCCATTTCATATTACTAGTAGTATATATTTAATTCAATTAAGATCATAATACAGTTATGCGGGTCAAAATATAATGGAGGTGGCTTCTCTCCTCCCATGTATTCAAATATTTAATAGAATGCAATACCACTAACAGCAACTAAAGCAGCTAATTTCGAAATTAGTCTAAACTCAATTTAAGAAAATGTGCTAGACTTATTCTCTTTGTTCCAAAGCATGTGTTTTTCAAAATCTTAACCAAGAACAATATGTTACAATTAAGATATCCACAAACTAAACAAAAGAACCGAAGCCAGAAGCGTACAATAATGCCTAACCTGGCCGGGATGGGTGCCATCGAGGGACTTGTCAGTAGCACGATACTCATGAATCACCCAGTTGGTCCTCTTTCCATCGGGCGCACGACCCAAGTAGAAAACCAAAGTCTTTTTCATCCCAATCTTTGCTCCCTTCCTCGTAGTTATGTTCCTATCTTTACCGGTTGCCTTCCAATAACCTTTTTCCGTAGCTCGGTTCAATCTCTGACCATTTTGATATTTCCGATCTTTAGGGCAGAAGAAGAACCACTCGTTGTCAGCAGACTCTACCACAGACAAATCTGCAATATGTCGAAAAGATGCGAAATTTCGACAGGCAAGAACTACTAATTGTTAGAAATATCACCAACTTATGCTTACATGAACTGATAAACATATATCAAGAATAATCATCATCACACCTAGTCAAATTGGCATATTATACCAAGATTTAGCTTCCATAAACTATGATTAGATACATGACATGTAATTTCTAGAAACTACATTTAATATTCTTCAAGTTATGCTAGGACATACGGAATAAAGAAGAAAAAAACAAAAAGATGCTAAATTTAGGGCCCGTTTGGTACGAATTTAGGAATGACAATGGTAATGGATATGATAGTATAGTAATTGGGTATGGGTATGAATGATTTTGTAAAAGATGTTTGGTATTTATTAGTGAATGGGTATGATAACCAAATTTGGTGTTGGTTGTATTTACAACTCAATGGGAATGAAAATATATATATATTTTTTTAATCTCATTTCTATACTTGTGATAACCAATAGTAATCAATCATCTCACAACATGAAATTAGCTAATAATATAAGAAGTGAACTAATCAATAATATTCATACTGAAAAATAGAAGCAACCAAGATAGATCCATGAAAAATGGGTAAAAATCATGGTGTTTGAACATAATGGAGTTAAAGTGCAGCTCGATACGAATAAATGGACGAAGACGGCTCGAGATTTGGACTTGAAACGAATGAGAACGAGTCAAAAGAAGTTGGAGCTGTAAGTTGTGACGACCTAGATGCGACTGCGTGAGGGTCTATCAGACCTCTAACAGATCATATGTCTACAACTATAACTATAGGTGCAGAAAAAGAAGGTATAAGTCCATAAACAGTATAGGTTCAGAAACAGAAGTTATATAATTCCGCTTTTGTGTAAGATCTGTTTCTGGTATATTTAAAAAATATGGCAAGAAAAAGATGAGTACCAACAGAAACTAGAGAGTAGAAGGCGAGGAGCTCCATCACCACAAACATCAAAAATTGAAATAGAGAGGTAATCAGATGAAATTTATGATTAATTTTTTGTCATTTTCTCCCTTTCTCATCGAACATCCATACCCATATGGGTTTAAAAAATGAAACTCAAGCATTTACTTGGGTTTGGCAAAACCCATACCTACATGGGTTTGATACCCATAGTAGGCAATCAAAACCCACATACCAAACATAAGATATGGGTATCAAACCCAAGTCATACCAAACACCCCCTTAAACGCGTCAGACAAACCCTAATTGAGTCAGATCAACATAAGCATAACCACCCAAAAGACCACAATCCTACTCGATCAAAGCGCATTATCACAACCACGTACATAAAAACACTCAATTTCAACAGAAAACATTGAAAGAAAGCAAATTCCTCCGAAAATTCATGAGAACTCCAGAAATTTAGCAGAAGATTACCAGGCAAATCCCACGGCTCCCATTTACAAACATCAATTTCACGAATAACACTGACTTCCTTGTCACGCCTGTTGATTTTAAGCCTCAGATAATGATCGATGAGCTCCTCGTCCGTCGGCCTGAATCTATACCCCACCGGTAAAGCTTTTATCGGAAGCACAGCCATGGGCAAACACTTTCGCTATGTGCAAAAAAATCAAAGAGGGTAGAAATAGAGAACGAGGCTGAAGGTAGAGTGAATTTGTAATAACAGTAGAAACTCTAAAGAAAAAGCGTGAGATTCAGAGAAATCCAGTGGGGTTTGGTTTGGGTTGAGATTGGAGAATATGAGTTTTTGGAGAGGGAAAAAGAGAGAGAAAAGAGAGAGAGGAAATTTTAACAAAAAGCAGTAGAGGCCAGAGGGTGATTACTGATTGTTATTAGTATTTAGTACATCCAAATTCTGTATATACCGCGTGGTTTTGAAAATGTCAATTTTAGCCCCCAAAAAAAGGTAAACTCCATTAACATTAGTATTACAAGTTGCGATAAATATATGGATTATAGAAAACAATCAATTACTTCTTCTCTCCAATTTTAGAACTAAAATATGAAAGTTCATGAGGGGTATACCGGGGATTTCATCGAGCCGTAACGAGGAAGCTACATCACAGTAATCAGACCAACTGTGAGCCGTCACGTGTGATGTGACATCGTGGACCTCACAAAAAAAGTCTCAAATTTCACATTCGATTCGATTGCAATTTACTTAATACTCCCACTATCCATTTATATTAACCCATTTTCCATTTCCATTCATTCTATTTATATTAATTCATTTTCAAAAAAATAAAAATAAAATATTACATTTTCTTATATTTATTATTTTTCTCATTTATTTTATTATTGACTCTATGACCATCTTACTTATTTTCTCTCTCTTACTTTATTGTCTATTGTACTTTCTTAATTTCTGCCGAAAAGGTAAAGGACTAATATAAATGGGACGAAAGGAATATTATATACTAGTATACAACAACCGAAGTATATACTGTAAAATATGTACAAAAAAATTTTTACAAGAAGTATTATTATTAAATTAATACTAATTACGTATAGATGGGAATACCAACTAAAATGCGATAAGCTCTCTCACTAAAAAATACAGAGAGGGAGCTATGTTTCCTAAAATGATTTGTTTTCCCCTATTAGGAAGGAGCTAAGCGCGTAGGTGTCATGAAGCGATAAGTCGAGGGCACGCCATCTGGACCGGTGAGAAAACCACGGTGAGGCGGGCGTGATCGGAAAGAGAGTAGTCTTCCGGCCACATCCCTTTCTCTACTTCTGTGGGGAACAGAAATGCATTCTTCACACTGAATCCAACTCTTTGCTCTGTTTCGTCGTCCCACGCCTCCTCATTCGTCTTGGTTTCTGCCTCAAACAGCGTAGCATTCCATATACGTTGCTGAAAATTGACAATAAGAATTAGGTAAGGGGAGTGACTGCTCTAGTAGTATTATATTAAGAAGACAAGATTGACACCAAGTCGATCTGGGACAAAGAATGGAATTCAGAAAACTCCGTTCAATAAGAAAAAGATGGAGAAAACGATACCTTAAGTTCCTTGTAGTCTAAAATGCCGTCTCCATCAATGTCGGCTTGTACCCATAGCTCGTGTATCTCTTCATCACTCAATCCGTTGCAATTGCCGATTAGATTAAGCTGTAGAAATACCAGAGAAGTGCATGTAAGTAGTCTCTTTGGCATAATATAGAGTGTATTGCAAACGAAGAACGTCTAGAGGTATATATACCTGTCGAAGAGCTTCACAGAAGCCCGAGTATGAGATGCAATCGCTATCATTATCAGCCTTCAGAAACGCGAAGGCATCATCTTCTGTGAGGAAAGCTCGCCCAAGATGATACTACAAAGATAAAAACTCAAGTCATGTACAAATAATATGAATTCAAATGTTATGTATATGTCTAAATTTCTCAAAAAGATTCAATTTTGCAAGCATGTGGTTGCAGAGTGGTGTGATCCTTCAATCCCGTTTCATTTTAGGCGATTTGGACGTGTCCCAAATAGAGGTATCGACTAAATAGAAGCATGTGATGTGTGTATGATCAGTTTCATGAAGCATATCAAGAAAAGACATCAAGGTAACACTTTATTCAGAAGAAAGAGATTTTGGTAACTTACCCTAAACATCCCTAATACCGCTTCACTCCAACTCGATTTTTAGCAATTTTCGGTAGCTATTGGGATTGAGGAGCCATATAAAATCGACACCACATATGTTCCCACGATGGTTACGGTGGCTCACCCACTGCACCAAATTAGGAGATTGAAAATAAGAACTTTTTCCACGAAAAAAACTCAAATAATTAGGACTCCAGGAAAAAGGTATAGGAATTTACCTTGTGTTCATCTGCATCGGTATACTGATGAGCAGTATCATATGACGACACAAATCCTTGAGATCTGAGAAACTTATAAATATGTCCCCTCTTGCTCCCATTCCAATCACTGCAACGCACATAAGATTCTTGAGCTTCGCGTTGAATTAGAATGGAGTAGATATCATCAAATGTTCAAACGTATAAACATACCCGCAGAGTAAAATAGGCAAGGGATTGAGTTTGTGTTCCCTTTGATATGATTCAACGTATTGAAGTATTTTGTAGACCTATCACACGAAACATCACTAATCATATACGAACATGATTTGAAAAATAACACGGTATACATGGTTTAGAGTTTAGCATACCTGGCGCAGTCGCTCCAAGCACAAACTCGAATCATGTGGAAACAATAAGTGTGTATTCACTAAAAGAAGTTCTTGACGAGCATTACTAGTCCGGGTTTGGGAAAAGGGAACTTTCAGTTCAACGTGCAGTAATTGGGCAACACGGTCACCAAAATCGTTGAACAGCAACTCCCGGTGGTTGATTACCCTAAAGTAGTTCTTATGCACAGCGGTAAGCAAACCTAAACAAAGATTAGATACTCAAGTTGAGATGCAAGTTCTTCAAAAGATGAACATATGAACTGCGATTTGTACATGGGAAAGCCACTCTTATGTCTATTCCACTGTTTTTTTTTAATCAAGAAAGACGAACATCCATTAGCCCTAGATGAATGTCATGTTAATTCAAAGCTTTCTAGATGATTTCTCTAGCAAGATGTGGGTACAAAAGGCTTTACGGATAACGGATGCATCCACTACCTTGTGATCCCCATCATCTTGTTGACATGTTATATGCCAACCAAAAAAATCCAAACACTTCTGCAAAAATTGGATGCATTAGCTATACATACAAGAAGAATCTCATTATGCAAAGCAAATTGCAAGAGATGGCCAAATTTGACTTATCTAGATAAACCAAGAAAGTGATGATATCTATAAGGACTAATTCAAACTACAAGTACAACCAGTCAACATGTTTCCAAATTCAAGCAATACAAGGGGATTAGATGCATACCATCACCGCGGTTATTGGTTCGAGCAAGCTTGAAACTGATGTAACCAGCATCACCAAGCCTCTTATCATAAATACTCACTAATTCCTCATTCCCAACCCAGAATTCCTATAACAGCCCACAACAATTGATCAAAATCACATCTGTGTAGATAAAAAAAAATTGAATTTAAAACAGCCATAAAGTTGAATCAAACAAGAAGAAAAGCAAAACCTGAAGGCAGATTATGGAAGATCTCTCACACAGTAACAAGTTCAGGATCCTCTGGTTTCTATCCATCCAATCATCTTTAACATCACTCTCCCTAAAGCTGGGGTCCTACAATTGAAGCAAAAAAAAACACAAAAAACAAAGCCATTAATCCAAGAAGCTACAACTTTACTAAGCAAGAAAACAAATTCTAACAAAAGCCCATAAAACACAACCAAAGAAACAACCTTTTTCAGAAACCCATTAACAAGAACAACTTTTTCTTGAAATTCTTACCTCGTGATTGAGTCTTTTGTAAATGGGCGCGAGGATATTGAAGGTTGTGCAGGAAATAGAAGATGGGTCTTTAATTGATGAAGCTACTGCATAACTCCCAATTCTTGACAATCGACCGTAGTTTAAGGCTCTGTTCTTCCTCCCCATTTACAAACAATGTGCAAATTGTTCAAGAATATGTTGTGTAAATCAGTGATGAAGGATGAAACAAAAGGGCAGAGGAGAATTTCAAGAAGCAAGAAAAAAAGTTAAAATCTTGATTGCTTTGTGTATTGGCTGTGGGGTTTGTATGTATGGTGATTGGTGACGATGAGTACTAACCCACGATGCAATATATATATAGATGGAAAAAATGCTAATAGAATATAATTTTTTGAATTATTATTCTTTCTTGACGGTTGTTTAAATAGCAATAAAACAATAGATATTAATATAGGTTGCATACGTCCCGAAGGATCAAAAATGGTTATGAATTTGAAATCGATAGGTTCCGGGTTCAATTCATTGACGGATTTGTATTGGGGGGGCAGCCCACCTTACATGCCCTGTGTATGGCTGGTTGAATCTTGTATGTAATGGTGATTGCGGAAAAAAAAACCACAATACAAAATATATATAGATGGAAAAAGCTAATAGAATAAATTGAAAGACGGTGTTTAAGATCAAAAAAAAAAAAAAAATATAGGTTGCATACTTGCATGAGAATATTTGTGCGTGATACGATATATGAAATATGTCATTTTAAAAAAAAGAAAGTAAATAAAAAAATAGAGCACAATATGTAATTACACGCAATAGTTAAAGTGTAATATTAAATTCATTTTATATTTTTGAATTGCGATAGGTAATAGAACTATTAGACACGGTAATTTAAATATTATCTCATTTTGAATTATCCTTGAACCGTATCCAACATTATACTTTGAGATTTTAAAGAAAATAAAAAATCAGTATTATAAAATTGCAGGGAGTGCGCCACCATTTTAAATTTCATGTAGCCAATTCCAGACACAAACACGATGATTCCACTCATTGAGATTCTTCTCTCTCATCCATTAAAAATAGAAGTTGAAATTAAATATATATTCTCAAATGATTAAGGATATTTCTTACATACAATAAATGCCGTGGACCACCAAATTTTTAATTCAAAATTAAATCTTTTAAATTTCACTTTCATGCAACCTCTTGACTATGATATCAGCAATGTAAAGGAATATTAATTTAGGGTTCAAATTCAAGTATTTGGAATATTAGAATGAGTGGCGAACATGAAAGTTGCAGATTTAAGGCCGAAAGTTAGCGCTGGGAACAGAATTATGTAACGTGAAAAAAAAAGGAAAAATGGAAAGGTAAGATAACAGTGATGATGAGGATGGATAATAGACATCCGAAGTCCAAACACGGCATAACTGGGCTCCATTTTTTCCACCGACGCCACCCCCAATTGGGCCCCAATGCGATCTCAGGCGAAGTTAACCGAGTCAAACTTAATCGAAAAATCGATTCTCTACTTGAAAAAATTTAGCCAGGTTTAATTTGACACTAATTACATAGGTAGCAAAATAAGTACAATTCGATGGGTCAGTCCCTATACCCGAAATAAGGACTGGATTGAGTTCGAGAATTAGAGGTCCGACTAAAAAGTCCGCTCAGATAGCCACACAGGCCTATCAGATTTGGGGTAAAAAAAGCTCGGAATTTTGGGGCTAAAATGTACGCCTACAAATATATTTTATTTATAATTTATTAGATTGAATTATTTGATTAGTGGCTTTTTAAGTTTTTATCTTCTTTGGACATAAGTTTATAGTATGATAGATTTAATTTATTTTACTACTTCGTAGTTTATACTTCAATATTAATACGTTTAAGCTAAATTATACATTTTATTTTATTTTTTAAGTAATAAAAATATTTTTTTAAAAATTAAAAATTAAAAATTGATGGTTAAAGTCTGCCGCCCGTAATATATCAGACGGGCTTAAATGGCCCAAAAAACTGACTTGGCCCCACCCTTTTTGCCACATCTAATTCATTTTATGTGAAAATTCATAAAGTAATAAACATTGATGATAGAATTTAATTCTTTTTCAATTCAAATATTATAAGACAAAATTACTTTTTTTTAAAAGAAAAAATATTTCGATGTCATTCTGTTAATTAAATGATTAAAATAAAATTGAAAAATATTGAAAAATAAAAATTAAATACCAAACAAAAACTATTGGTTTGGTACGACTAAAAAAACTTCAATTTGGCGAATTGAGTTACTAACCGATTTAATGGACGGTCAATATTCATAACAAAAACTGAATTCATTTTTTAAAGTATATAAAATGTGATTTGTTAGTAATTAATTGCATTTTGGATTTGAATATAAATTGTTCGTCATAGCCTCATGGGACAGACTCTAATTTTTATTATTTGTGATAAGATTCAAAATTCATAATTTTATAAAATGTGAACATACAATTTCTAACTTTTTTTTTAGAATATGAGGGATATGACGGGTTGTGTGTCTACGTTCGTTGAACACAAATGTATTGAGAAAGAATAGGAATAAGGAATGATATTAGAATGCCATGATAATATGCGCACAACTAAGATCAAGTTGTTATGTTTATCATGTTGATTTCATGATTTGAATATTTTACGACTTTTTTTATTATTCATATTCCATTTAGTCTTATTTATTTATATCGAATTAGATACCGTTCGAAAATATGGTCATAATGTTAATATTCAGACTTATAATAAAAATAAAAATAAAAAACAAATTATTTTGGAACCTTTTATTATTCACACGAAGTGTACTAATCTCTTTAGTGTGATAATGATGGACGGTTAATTTTAATGATTATGTTGTTCTTTTTCATATATAAGACGAAATCCAATCGTATTTGAGAATTGGCACGTGTTATACGTTGAATTGAACTTTCATGATTTATGATAAGAATTGATAAACTTTGAGAATTGCAACATAGAAAGAAAAAAGTCTCATCATTAGCAAATTGTTATATAATTCCAAAAATGTTTAAAAAGAAAAGAAACACCAAACCATGCAAACAACTTAGGGGATTTAAATAACTAATAATAATTAAAATAGTAATTTCATAATACCATTCACAATATATAACTAAGTTGATTAATCATACTTTTTGAATTTAAATTTGCTAAATTTGAAGTAGGTAGTTACATTTAACCTAAGTTATAATGAATTTTATATACAGGGTTGTAAACTAATCAAGTCGAAGCAAATATAATGTATTCGATTCATAGTTAATTTGGTATTCGAACATTAAACCTTATGCATATTCGATTCTTTATTTTTTAAATAGCAAACATTAACTATTTGATTCGACTATTTGATTCGTATTTGATACTATACGATTTGAAACTATTTGATTCAAATTTATTAGACAAAGCCTATAAAATAATATTCCAAAAATATTCAAAATCCAATACATTAAACTAGGGGTGCAAAACGGTTCGGTAACGGTTAACCGTTACCATTTTTCGGTTAACCGTTACCGAAAAACAGTGAAAAACAGTAACCGTTACTGTTACCGCTTTGCAGTCGGTTAACCTATTAACCGTTCGGTTATTACCGAACACCGTTTAACCGTTTTCCTTGTTTGGATAATCTTCTTGTCTTTAGCAACTATTGATGCAGCTTTCATTAATCTTCTTGGATAGTTTATAGTTTTCCCTTTTTGGATAATCTTCTTGTCTTTAGCAACTATTGATGCAGCTTTCATTAATTTCATAATATTTTTGACCCTCTCAATTTTCATAATATTTTTGACGCTATAGTTTTAAATCTATCTATAAAGAAGAAGGATGAAGATGATGAGTACATACTGGAAAGCAGAAAATCTAAAGAAGGTTTAGCCTCTCATCTTTCTGCTCAAACCGGTTGTGCCATTAGCCTTCGAATCCGCCTTAATCAAAGCTCCACATGTTTTGCATTTGCCGTATCTCACTGTTTTTGGAGGATCTCCAACAGTAATAAACTCTTGAGTGAATTCCTTCCAAGCAAGAGACCTTGGAGCTCCTTGAGTTTTCCTCTTTTTGCTTGTGTTTCCCAAACCTTCCTCTCGTGTTTCCTCTTCAGCCTCCAAATCTACTAATATGGTACTTTCCGGAAGTAATTCACCAGCACCAGTACGCGTGTTGGAACCATGTATATTTGCATTCGACTCAATTTCTTGATTCTCCTCCATTGCTAGAGCCTAGATCAAGATAGATTCATTAACAATCTCATCTAATATTCTGTTTCTGTACAACAAATTAAAAGCCTAGACCAAGATAGATTCATCATTCATTAACAATCTACTGTAAATCAATTAGTACAACCGTTTTTGCAATAGGCTGAATAGCCAAAATTGATTTTTTCTCAGTTGTTACATCTAATTCACCAATTCAGCAATTATCGGTTTTAAATTGAGGGTTGAAAAAAAAAACCCTAAATCCCAATTTGATAATTTGACATTTCCTTTTCTTCCCATAATCCAATTGATCGAAAATTTCTCCAAATTGAGGATTGGATGAACCGAATAAGAAGTAAGAAACTTAGAATTGAATGAGATGAACATGAACTCAGTCAACTGACCACTGAGGCCTGATCGAAAATTTCGGCGTGCTGGCGGGCAAGCGGCGGTTGTTGGCGCCTGGCTGGCTGGTGTGGTGGTGGGAGCCGGAGACGTCGCCCCGTCGGTCGGAGGTCGGAGCTCGGAGGTCAGACTTAGAAGAAGATTTCTTCTCTCGCGGACGATCGCAGCGTTTATTTGTTTTCGGCAGGATGCGAATTCAATTAAATTAACAACGTCAACAATCATAACATATTAGAAATATATATTATTATTTCTGTATTAATAATTAAATATATAATATATTTATATTAGTATATTAATATATAAATATATTTATAATTTCTGAAATTAATTATTAAAAAGCGGTTAATCGGTTTTAACCGATTAACCGATCGGTTAACCGTTAACCGTTCGTCTCTCGTAACCATTAACCGCAACCGCTACCGTTAACCGAAAAACGGTTAATCGGTTACCGTTAACCGCCGGTTTCGGTTCGGTAACGGTATTAACCGATTAACCGCCTACCGTTTTGCACCCCTACATTAAACCTACATTTACCAAAAAAAAAAGAATCACCATGTAAAAGAACCAAATTGGACACCAAAAACGAAATCCAATCTCCTAAAACTAAAAGCACCAAGATAGTTTCCAAAGTTTGCAAAATGGGTGAAGAAATTATGTATGCTCTTTTGGGCCTTTTCTTCAAGTTTACTAGTTACTTTTTCAGGCAGCAGAATTGTTTACAAAGTTAGATTTGCAGTATTGATTTTTGTCTTATTTGGACACTAATTTGTGCTGCAGCTCCCTTGGTTTGTTATCATACAACTGTATAACTAGTGTTGTCAACAAAACATTCATGGAGGATGAAGGTGCAAGTCATAGAATGCAAGCTAAGTAATGGACAAATTCATTCATTTTCATTCCTAAATTAAGCTATAATAAGTTTATAAAATATACTATATATAAAAAATAATTATTTTATATATGATTTATTTTTAATTGAATATTGAATCGAATATAACAATTTTGTATTTGTTTATTAGCAAACAAATTAAATCGAATATTTTTATAATCGAATTTTATTCTTAAAATTTTGAATACGAATATCGAATCGGATCAAAACTATTTAATTCGTTTACAACTCTATATAAAAAGTATCCATTAGTATGGAAACATCTCGCACGTTTTTATATATTTGTAAATGAGACTTCGATCTAATTTGATGGAATTGATGTACTTTGTATCTTTTCGTGTGTTTTTTGTTGTTATATGATACTTCAGACATGTTGAAATAGATAAAACATTTGAAAATGATTTAAACAAAGCTATGATAAGTTGAACATTAGATAAATTATAATGTGATTGTCTTTCTCAAAGAGACTGTTTTATATTTTTATTATATTTAATTATTTAATCATCCCTGTATTTTTTGCCGAAATTACAATTATATTTTACATCATTTCCGGCCCAATAAACCCTTAATTTGTTAGGAATAGTAAAACCCCAAACGAAAAAGCCCAATAAACAGCTAGGGTTTTGCTTCTCTTTCACTAACCTTCTCTGGTATAAATAGCTTTGTCGTCGCCTTTCAACCTTCTCCCTCTCTCTCACTAGCACCAAGCACACACACTTCACACACTTCTCACAAAAATGAAGACGATTTTGTCATCCGATACCATGGACATTCCCGATGGCATCAAGATCAAGGTGAAGGCAAAGGTGATCGAAGTTGAAGGCCCCAGGGGCAAGCTCTCGCGCAACTTTAAGCATCTGAACCTCGATTTTCAGCTCATCACCGACGAAGAAACCGGGACGAAGAAGCTGAAGGTTGACGCCTGGTTCGGCAGCCGGAAAACCACCGCTGCTATCCGCACGGCGCTCAGCCACGTCAACAATCTCATCAACGGCGTTACCAAGGGTTACCGCTACAAGATGAGGTTCGTGTACGCTCACTTTCCGATCAACGCTTCCATCACCAACAGTGGAACAAGTATTGAGATCCGTAATTTCCTCGGAGAGAAGAAGGTGTGTGATTTATTTGATCTTTTTTATTTTTTATGTTTTCCTATTTATTCGATTTAATTTATCGCGGTTGCTGTATTCAGATTTCCTATTCTGTATTTATTTTGTCGTTTAGATTGTTCTAATTTGCTGATTGAAGTTTATCACGGAAAAAATTGAGTGACCGTCTTTGGTTCATATTGTAGTTTCTCCATCTATTTAATTAAAGCAAAATCATTATGAGATTGACTGCATCTTTACCGGCTGTATTGAATCTTTGGCATTGCTGTAAAATTGGAGAAATGATGAAAGCTAGAATGTTTAATTTGCTTCATTGCCAATTGTTCAATGTTCGCTATGTTTCTCTCTCATTAGTTATTGCTTGAACAATGCGTTTCTTCTCATTATTCATTTGTCTCTGTATGCTGTGTTGAAAATCCCTTTGAGTACTCCCTGCGTCCACTAGAAAAGGCATGTTTCTTTGGTCGGGAATAAGAAAGTGGCGTTATGTTGTTTAGATTATTTGTCTTCTTAGTAGTTAAACGTGTACTCACAATCTTTGTCATTTTCGGAAATGTGCCATTTGTATTGGGATATCCTTGTAAGGAAAACGCCTTTCTAGTGGAAGGGTGGGAATATGAATTTAGAATAGGATTGTAGACGTCCTATTTTTGTGTAATCTTTATGTTAGCCTAGCTTCCATAAGTTGGATTCTTTTGTGTTTGATTGTGTTGTCACATAATTGAAATGGTTTGTTTGTTCAAATGAATGATGTATAATTCTTCAACAGGTGAGGAAGGTTGATATGCTTGAGGGAGTATCAATTGTGCGATCTGAGAAGGTTAAGGATGAACTGGTTTTAGAAGGAAACGACATCGAGCTAGTCTCTCGCTCGTGTGCCTTGATAAACCAGGTCACTAATAAATCTTGTTCTATAGACATATCACATATACTAGTATGTTGTTATTATTGGAAGGGAACTAAATTGGGTTTTTGCTTGTTTGTTGGACAGAAATGCCATGTGAAGAACAAGGACATAAGGAAGTTCCTCGACGGTATCTATGTCAGCGAGAAGGGTGCCATTGCTGTTGAAGAATGAGCTTTAGTTGTAGTATTGTTTTGATCCAGTTATTTGCATTTTCTTCTTATCAGACTTCTTTATATAAGGATGAATCTACAGTTTTTGTCACGCCTGAAATTGAATGTTTTGGTTTTTGCAAGATTCTTGATTTATCTTATTTGGTTCGTTTTTATGAATTTGGAATTATATGTATGATCTTGATGTGTTGGTATGTTCTTTTGAATTTATTTATTGAACATAATTGGCTCTCGTGTTTTAGTTGGAGAAAATATCGATTTTGGTTTGTGATTCTATAAAAAAAAAATTGTAGAGCTAAGACGGATTGGGGTGCATTACACTACAAAATATTTGCTACAAGCTTACTTATGTATGTACACAAAACTCTATTTATGTGAAACAAATTGATTTTTAATTAATTGATTGAAATAGTTAAGCGGTGTAACCGGAACACATTTCTCTCTCTCTAAAGTTTTAATCGTGTTGTCTGTTGGTCGACCAAGTGCATTTTTTCAGCCTGTTTGGTTTGGGTTTAACTAGGGCTTTGTCAATTCGTACTGTTTCGAACTTCCCCAAAATTCTTCCGGTTAAAATAGGATCTGAGGATGAATACCGTCAAATCCAAATCTATTCACAATCTCCTCACGGTGAGAAATCTCCTCGCCACTCGATCGGCGATCAGTTGCCGCGGAATCTCCACCGGTCATCCGCCGATTCTCAATGCGCCGTCGGCTCAGGGGTCTCCGTACCAGCTTCCGTCACCGTATTTCTCCACCGTACGCCACATACGCCACTCGCGTGACCCCAGCACTAGGTATTCCTAGCAGCAGTTCTGTAATTCTTATAGATTTCCTCATTTTTATTCTGTGCTATTTTAATTAAGTTAATTATCAGTAGTAGTTTTGTCGCATTGTTATTATCTTCTAACGCTTATGCTTACTGTTGCTGCTGAACAATAACTTGATGTCAGTATTCGCAGAATTTTGATGCAGCTACTTTTCTTCTTTTGCCATGCTGTGGAGATTTGATAAATTATTTTATGGTCGTTTTTTTTATTGCTGTATGATGAGAACATATGAGAGCTGAAGAGAGCTAAGTTCTTCAGAACAATGAAAATCAATGTTTAGATGAACTCATGAACATATTGACATGTTAATTATATGATGAAGAATAAGTAATTAAAATAAAACACCTATAAGTTATAGGGTATAACTGAATCCCGAAGTATTGGAGTGATAATAAATTGCAGGACTCGTTATGAAGTATTAGAAAATCTGATTAAAGTTATTATGCGATATTTGGTGAAGGTATGAGATCCCACCTCCTGTGAATTGGGGAATCCGTATTGTTCCAGAGAAGAAGGCATATGTTATTGAGAGATTTGGGAAGTATGCGAAGACTTTGACTCCTGGAATCCACTTACTGATTCCACTTGTTGATAGAATTGCTTATGTACATTCACTGAAAGAAGAGGCAATCCCTATTCCTGACCAGTCTGCTATCACCAAAGACAATGTCAGCATTCTAATTGACGGAGTCCTCTATGTCAAGGCATGTAGGCATTTGGTTCTATTTTTGTGTTTTTGACATGTTCATGAATATCTGTGACTCTATTTTTGAATATTCACATTTTTTTTAAATACACAGATAGTGGACCCAAAGTTAGCATCATATGGTGTTGAGAATCCATTGTACGCTGTGATTCAGCTTGCACAGACTACCATGCGAAGCGAGCTTGGTAAGATCACTCTTGATAAGACTTTTGAGGAAAGAGACACCCTCAATGAGAAGATAGTGGTGAGTATATGATATCTGGTCTGTGTTACTGATTCATTTCTTTATTAGGATAGTATTTTGGCTTTGCTATCCTATGTAGTAGTTTGTATTAAATTTTCCTTTTCTGTTCCCAGCTGTATCATATAATTAACAAGCATGTCAGCTAATATCTCCTCTAGGAATCCCCTCGTTGGACGCAACATTCTAATTTTCTCATTTCCCTTTTTGGACTCAACATTTTATCCAACTTATTTGAAATTGTCTTTATCAAATTCTAATGGTGGGGTATCATATTGTCATGTGCAAGTATTTGAGTTTGTTATTTTTGGGTTGGTGATTCATTTAGATATGTGTATATCATATAGTGTCAATTTAGCTTGCCCTTTATGTGGATATTGGACTGACTGTTCTACGTGTGTGCTGCAGATTTCCATCAATGAGGCTGCTAGGGATTGGGGGTTGCAATGTCTTCGTTATGAAATAAGTGGGTATTGTTAGGAGATATTTTTTGTTGGTATAGTTTTTTTTTGTTTCTTCTTCCTGCTGCATAGTATTTATTTTTGGAGATTGCTTTTTACCAAAATAGGGGATATATCTCCTCCTAGAGGAGTAAGAGCCGCTATGGAGATGCAAGCTGAAGCAGAGCGCAAGAGGAGAGCTCAGGTTTTAGAATCTGAAGGTAAAATATTACTGACATAAAGATCTGAGTATATCTTATTCTCATGTCATACTTTCATATTTGTTATCCCTGTAGATTATGACATAACTGAATATTGGGTATTGAGATAGCAGATTGTATGTTAAAATTATCTGTTTCATATATTATAGAGTCTGCACTCTGACAGTGATTGATTTGCAATTTTTTAATGCCATGCAATGATAAGCTTAAGATTTAGTGCGATTAACCAAATGAATATTTTTGAAAGACGCGAAATAATGTATTTGTTCGGGCCAAGACAGTACATTGCATGCCATTGCACGTTATTAGTATGTCTCTATAAATTCAAGACAGCGCTTGTTTATGCTCCTTTCTGTTCATGAGATCAATATCTGGCCGTACGCAGGAGAAAGGCAGTCCAATATTAATATCGCAGATGGTAAGAAGAATTCAGTGATCCTTGAATCAGAGGCTGCAAAGATGGACCAGGTCAACAGAGCTCAAGGTTAGTTAACTCATTTGGATTTGTTGTTAGTGTAACCATCTTCAATAATTAATTATTATTTTATGCCCAAAAAATTGAACTCGAGATTAAGCTTGACCTTCAATGGTCCCTTATGCACCAAGTTTTCCAACCATTTTAAAAGGATTTCATGAATATCAACATACAATTAATCAAGGAATTATAGACGTTTTGCGCTTCAAATTTTCATTTTCACATCTATCAAATCCTTTGCTATACCAGGAGAAGCAGAAGCTATCCTTGCTAGGGCACAAGCAACTGCAAAGGGAATTGCTATGGTATCAAAAGCGCTCCAGGAAAATGGTGGTGTGGAGGTGAGGTTCTTTTCTTCATGACCCAAAAAAATGAAAAAAAAACTTAAATGCATATTGAAACATTACACCCACAAAAAAAAGTATTGTGTTATGCATGATATGCGTTGATGATCATGGTCCATTGGGTTTGCAGGCAGCAAGTCTAAGAGTTGCTGAGCAATATATTCATGCCTTCAGTCAGATAGCAAAGGAGGTAAAGTCGCGTATCTTTCCTAGTGTCCGCAATTATTGAAAAATTTATATAATTATTTTCTTTGAGTTCATTTTTTCCAATATTGTTTATCTAGGGGACAACTGTTTTACTACCCTCGAGTCCTTCCAACCCTGCCAGTATGATGGTTCAAGCTTTTTCCATATACAAAAGCATGATAGGTAATCAGCCTACCAATGGGCTTACTGATAGTGCTAGTTCGGGCCCCAAATCCGAAACAGGAAGTCATACTAGGAGTGATGCTTTGTCCGTGGATATTGGCGAGGAGACAGCTGAGTCTGATGAAGACAACCGTCTAGGTGAACCTGTTTTCTCTCTGCAAAGCCCCAAGGACAAAAACTAAAAGAGGCGGATAGCGAGTTTCGTAGACATCCATGAGGTGAAAGGTATCTTCTTTTGGCATCGTATCTTTCGTGTTCCATGCATCAGAGTTCATTGTTTCCTTTTGAGAGATCTAAAGAACTGAGTGGTGTAGAGATAGGAAGGAAAACTCGTGCTGGCCTATTCTTTGTGCGCCGAGTCTGTATTGCTGCATGGCAAAGCATATGGATTTTTCTATTAGGCTCCTAAATTGTATAAATAATTGGCAATTTTCCATCTGGATTGGTAATTCAATAATTTTCACTGCACTATAATGCTTGATATTTAAGGATTCAGTAAGTTGTTCTTATGGACAAGATTAGGGTTGAGGGCAAGGCTACATTGTTACCAATCTTTTCTTTGATGTGTTACTTACTGTATTGTATTGTATGACAGTAGAAGTTGTCAATAATATGACTACACGTGATTATTACCATAAAAATCACATTGCATAAGATCATCTTAATACTATGTAATGAGATCCCGAATAGGGAAAATTTGATAGCTGATTTCTTCTCGTATTTAAGAGTATAGTGCTCTCTTCGTCCGCTTTTTTTTTTCTATAAGAAAAATGTGTACGTTTGAATGAGATGGAGGGAGTACCAAAATATAACATACTCAAAAAAAAAAAAAAAAACTAATTTAGCCCATTTTATTTTCATAAGTAAATTCGTATATCGAAAATCTACCTTTGCTTAAGACATAATCAAATATAGTTAAACAGAAACCTCTCGATGCCCCACTTCTAGCGAAGAAGAAAACACAGTTCCGACATCCGCTGCCACATCCAGAAAATAAAGCAAGAAAACCAAAACCAAACACGACAAAAACATAGGAATCGGTCCGAAGATCCACAAACACAGCGGAAACGAGAAGTAGAAAGCATGAAGCCCCAACGACCAGAAATAGCTCCCTCTATTCACCGTCCTCCACACGTACTCCGCCGTCACGTAATCCTTAAAATCCTCGAAGCCGAGGCCCACCTTGCTCTTGTTCGTCGGCACGTTTATCAGCATGCTTGCGTGGCTGTAGTACCTTATGGATTGCACGTTGAGCAAGAATGCTGCTAGGAAGCAGACTAGGATTGAGAAGAACTTTATTGAGAAGCCCAGACTGCTGTCGTCTCCGTAGACCGCCGCGATCGGGCGGCGGCCGCTGGACATCAAGACGGCGATGATGGAGCTCAGCATGATCGCTGTCGAGGCTAGAACGGTGGAGGCCATGATGTTGTTTCTTAGGGTTTGGACTGCAAGAATTCCGTTTTTGGATGTGTCCTGCAGGAAATTAAATTAAATTCTTTAATTTTTTAATTTTATTTTGGGAATTGATTTTTTTCCCCTTAATTGCATGCATGATTAAAG
This sequence comes from Lavandula angustifolia, assembly GCA_028984105.1. Classification (NCBI taxonomy): domain Eukaryota; kingdom Viridiplantae; phylum Streptophyta; class Magnoliopsida; order Lamiales; family Lamiaceae; genus Lavandula; species Lavandula angustifolia. The sequence goes on from CM054804.1 coordinate 25,846,045, forward strand.
TAAAATTGAGACTTCAAAGATATATTGTCATTAATCATTATTCCAAATTTTCAAACATAAACTTTTGCACTAACTTGAAATAGTTTTAGGGAATTTTCTTGAAGGGCAAGTCTTGATTTTAAAAAAAAATATATATGAACCAAAACTTGAAGAATGTAGTGATTTCTAGGGTTTAATCATGAATTATGATATCAAGATACAAACCAAAAGAAAATAATAAAAAAAAAGTCATAATTTGAATGATCTTTTAATTAACTTCTTAATGTAGAGAAAGGGAAAAAAGGACGGACCTCCATCATGGTGCGGACCCACAAGCGGCGGCTGGCGGCGTTGATGCCAATGACGGTGGTGGCGGGGCGGCGGATGATCTGGCGGAGCAGCCAGATGTGATACGCCACCATCACCAGAAGCCCAAGCGGCACCAATACATAATCAAAAATCTGTTTCTCCATCTATGAAAACTCTAATTATAATTGGAAATTGAATGAAAATCTGTCTCAGATGAGATTTTTGTGGGAGTAATTAAAGAGGAGATGAAAAGTTGAAGAAACGCTTCGGCTTCGTTGGAATGTGAACTCCGTGCGCAGTGGTCTGCTCTATAAATACACACCTTTTCAGTTGTGTGTGGAGCGGAGCGGGTGAGGAATACAACTCAATTACGCAGCATTTAAGGATGCTCCATAACTTAGACAAAATTTCGATTTTAGTCCTAATATAAATTTTATTTAATAATTTTATAATGATATTCTTTTGTGTAGTGTGAATAATGATTTCCTTTTAATTTCAGAGAATTGTGTACTCATGATTCGTTTTTCTTGTGCACTGTGTGCCTAATATTATAATTTAAATAAATTATCAATAAAATAGGAATATATTTGTCTTTCGGTCGCCCGTGCCTTATGTGCCTGAATAAATTATCGATAAAATAGACTAGTAAAAATTTGGTTATGACATAGTATATAGTATACTACAGGATAAAAAGACAAAAAATGTAAACTACCGCAATATACTTAAAATCCGATATCATATTACATGACTAAATCAGAAGAATTATATTTATCCATTTAAAAAGTTTATTAAAAAAAAAAAATATGCTTATTTTAGAATTTAATTATAAAAAAATAAATGTGAAATTAAATACGAAGCAATTCTCTCTCTTTTCTTTTTGAACACGAAGGACCCTTTTGCTCCTACCTTAACCTATCGAATCACCGGCGATCCTGTAGTCTCTCTCTCTACTCTTCCTAGTCAATATTCTGCAGTTCCTAACCCATTGGCTACTCAATCTATTAGTACGCATTAGGGAGCACTCATGACTGGAATTTGACCGGAAGGTTTGGTGATTGCTCGGCCGGTGGAGGCAAAATCGAGCTGAGTTGACGCCGGTTATCCAGGTATAATTATCATCTAATATCTTATTCTAAATTTGAGATTCTGAGCAGAAAAAGGCTCATAAATAGCAGGAAATCGATTCTTGATTGTTAACTAGTATAGGAAATGAAGAATGTAAGAAATTTCACGAAGATGATATAGTGGCCGGGATTGATTTTGTTTAGGTTTTCGCGTTCGATGATTATTAGTGAAAGAATTTAGCTGAAAATGTGATCTCGAGATGAACCGTGACCGAACTTTGGTTTTAATTTGATAATATTGAGGCTATTTATCGTCCCTAATTGCACCAAAAAGATCAATTTTCTTATTATTGTTGTTTTGGCTTCAAATGTAGTGCTAGTTGTGATTGCAAAAAAGATCAATTTTCTCATTATTGTTGTTTTGGCTGCAAATGTAGTGCTAATTGTGATTGGTTCTACGATGAAGTTCTCTATCGGTTTTGTTCCTCCTCGTCCTCATTTTAGTGGGATTATGTTGAGCATTTCACTATCAGGAGTGGCGAAGAAGGGCAAGCTTTTTTTTTTTCTTTCCCTTTGAACTCATATATAGATAGTTTTTTCTCTTTTTAGTTATGCAACTCTTGCTTTGCACTCTTGGCAGGTTTGGGGGTTTGATATCGAATGTGATGTAGAGAATGTTCCTACGATTATCGACTAGGTTGTTGAATATATCGATAGCTTCACTTTGTAGAACCAGGCAACTGGAGAAGGCTGAAGCTGCTCTAATTGATGGTATTAGATTGGGAGTACTTCCAGATGTAGTGACCTACAACATTCTGATAACTGGGTATTGTCGATTCGTGGGGTTTGATGCTGGTTATTATGTCATTCACCGAATGCAGGAGGCTGGGATAAGCCCAAATGTTGTAACCTATAATTCTTTGATGGCTGGTGCCACCAGGCAGCACTCATTACCGGGCTGTCTCAATATGCTTAGTGAGATGCTTGATAGAGGAATAGCACCTGATGTATGGAGCTATAATACATTGATGGACTGCTTTTTCAAAATGGGAAAGCCCGATGAAGCGTATAGGGTTTTCAGCGACATTCTTTTGAATAACATTTCGCCTTGCCAGGCCACATTCAACATCCTAATTAATGGATTTTGCAAGAACGGATACATTAACAATGCTTTCATGTTGTTTAGGAGTTTGCAGCGTCAAGGCTTTGTGCCTCAGATTGTGACATACAATATTCTTATGAATGGTTTATGCAAGGTAAGAAGGTGGAAGGATATGATGAGACTTTTCGAGGAGCTTAGGGAATCGGATATTGCACCAAACGCTATTACTTACACTACAGCTATGAAGTGTTGCTTCAGAAGTCGGCACTATAAGGAAGGACTTCAAATATTCTCCGAGATGAAGATAAGAGGATATGCGTATGATTTGTTTGCCTGCTGTACAGTTGTTGCCGCTCTGCTTAAGTCGGGTAAAAGGCAAATTGCCAGTATATGCATATCACACATGATTAAGATTGGTTATGAGCTTGACATAGCATCATACAACAACTTAATTAATTGGCATTGCAAGGAAGGAAAACTAGAGAAAGCCTATAACTTGTTAGATGTGGTCGAAGCAAGGGGGCTGGATTATGATATTTATACTCATACCATCTTGATCAATGGTCTTTGCAGAGCTGGCAAATTTGATATTGCTCAAAGGCATCTGAGCCATATGAAAATGATGGGATTCAATTACTTAGTTGCTTTTAATTGCTTTATTAGTGGCCTCTGTAAATCTGGCCATTTAGAATACGCGTTGCACGTTTTTAAGTCATCAGATATGAGAGATTCGTTTACCTACTCTTCCCTAGTGAAAAACCTTTGCAGGAAAGGGAGGTATCATTTGGCTGCTGAATTATTACTATCTTCTATTACAGCTGGTATAAAAATACTGAAGACAGATCATAGGGCTGTTGCTCATGGTCTCAAGCGTTGCGGCTATAAGAGGGACGCCCAGAAATTTAAGCTAAAAGTCCGGATAGCCAAATTGTTGCACTGTTAATATGCCGTTGATGTTGATGCTTTTCTTATGTGCAACAAAATCAGGGTGGTCCCCTGTTGCGAAGCAGACCATCTTCAAAGAATTCTAGTGAACTTGAGTGACCAGGCCTCATCTCCGACCATCTTATCATTAACGTTTTTTGTTCCTGAAAACTCAGTGATCGTCGTGTCCTGTTGTATGACACATTTTGATGAGTAATGCATCGTACACTGGAGAAGTTCAGAAAGGTTGTGGATTTTGTTTTTGCTCCAGTAATGAAGTGCTAAGTCTATTGCTTCCATGTATCAAAGTTGAGTGATCTACTCAAGGCCCTTGTGAGTCCTCTGTTACTCAAGTGAAAGAGTATAGTGGCATGCAAAACACTTCTGGTATTGTTCAGCTGGGGTCATGTGATCTCTACCCTAAATAACTTCTTCTTCTGGTCCTGGTAAGACGGGCAGGATCTCCTACAACGTCGAGGAGAGAATGATGACCGGATGAAGTTATTGCCTATGGGCCAGGTATGAATTGGTTTATATTGGTTCAGGACTTTTTGATTGTGATATCTCTTAAGTTATCCAGTTCCATATGCGTTGATGTATACAAATTGAGACCTAAATTGTTATCTCCTAAGAATTTCACCATTCAACCGAGCTTGTTTTCCACTAACTATATCATGAGTCTCATGAGTTAGCCAATGCAGTTTTATCTGAGGATTATTCTCTTCATCCTTGCTTTTCTTATGCATCCTTTTCTTGATTGTTTCAGATGCAACCTTTCCAGTTTTCTCTGCCATTGCCTGTATGTCATATTGATTGAGCAGTCATGGGGATTATACGTGCTGCAATGAATATCGAAGAAACTAGTTGGTAAGTAGTACATTCTGGGAGGAAAGTTTATGTTCAAAACATGTTCCTTACTGTTGGAGGGTGTTATCGGAAAGATCAGATTTTGAAATTGAGGGATGTGATTTTGAAGGAATGTGTTGGCTTTCGAAGTGTCAAAAATAGGGAAGATAGTTCAGACATGGTTAGCTCTTATCTGGTGTTGTAAGACATATTCTGATAGACAATATTGGTTCAAGATTCATTGTTTCTTTCTTGTAAGAAAAAAATTACTTTGTTTGATGGGTTAAGTAAGCTTTAATGCTTTGCTGATTTTGGTTGAACTTTTGTCAACTTAGTTTATTCAGGGAAACACTCTTGTCCATAAACAGTATAAATTAACTTTAATTTACATGAGATACTTCATTATTCTTCTCAAAATGTGCGTTGGGTAGTTCTAATAATATGATTTGTGTTGTAAATAATATTTACCGTATATAGATTGACCATATGTAAACCCTAGCAACCCATTAGCCCATCTTATGTTGGCCCAAAAGCTCATCTTGTACTCTATAAATAGAGGTCTCCACCCTCATAATAATACACACCTCAATTCCTTCTCTCTATTATTCTCTACATTCTTTTCTAGTTTATAACACGTTATCAGCACGAAAGACTCTTTTCAAAAGACGAGACGATATCACAGAAGGTATAATTTCGATTCTTCTTATAACATGAATCTATTAATTGAGATCATCAGAGTTTTGTAGCGATTAGGTTTAATTTTAATTTTCATCTTCGCAATCATACACGTACATCACTGATGCAGATAATTGACACTAGGGTAGCACCCGTGCTACGCACGGGTAAAGCAAATATTGATTATTTTTGTTATATTGTTTGAAGTAATTATTTTGATGCTAAATATTTGTATATTTAAATCAAGTTTTTGGGGCTTTTTTTTTCCTCATTCAACTGGGGCTTGGAAATATTTTGAAGTAATTATTTTAGTTATATTGTTTGAAGTAATTATATTTAAATATTTGTATATTTAAATTGCATATAATTTTTTTATAATTGGTTGAAAAAAATGAATTAAAGATAATAAAATAATAAATCTCTTGTACCTAAAGATCATAAGTTTAAATTAGATGACATTTCAAAAGCTGGAAATTATAGAAAACATATGTAAAACAATTATAAAATATTTTCTAGTTGGTGGAATACTATGTTTCCATTTTAATGTGTATGAAAAAATAATTTACTCATTTTAGTTTAAAATAATAGTTATGTTTAAAATACACATTATCTTTAATTTGTGCGTTAATATATACATTTTTTTTTGTCAATATGTACGAAATAGTGGAAAATGATCGTAGTATTGAAATGATTAGAGTAATACAACACATTTGCAAGCTAATATACATTGAAATTTAATCTTTTTTTCATATGTTTTGATAGACTTCTTTGAATACTACGTTCGTGGTGGATGTACGGTTGACGGCTTCACTGTCGCATATTAAGATCTTCAATCCGCTGCGATTTGTTACGCGTGATACTGCGACATACAACTGGCCATGACTGAATACAGGTTTCTTCAATAGTAAACCAACGCAGTTTAGTGATTGGCCTTGGCTTTTATTAATCGTCATAGCATATGAGACAATAAGTGGAAATTGACGTCTTTGAAATTTGAACGGCAGACTTTCATCGGATGGTGTCAATGTTATTCTTGGAATCAAAATTTTATCTCCAGCATTTCGGCCGGTGAGTACTTTTGCTTCGAGTACATGGCTGCCAAGTTTGGTAATTACCAACCTAGTGCCGTTGCATAAACCGTTCGCGTGATCGATGTTTCGGAGAAGCATCACTGGAGTTCCAGCTTTCAAAAATAGCTCGTGATTAGGTATTCCAGAGCATTTAATTGTGTTTAAGAATTTCGGTGTGTGGATGTTCTGGAATAAGGAACTGTATCCTATAGATTTGCATATAGTGTCTGAGCTTAAATATGTATGGCCTTCTCCTTCACTTAATGATATTACATATTGGTTGACAGATTCGACTATATCCAACGTTGGTGCCAAAATAGCTCGCTCTTGTAGAAAGTCAGCATCATTGATTATTTTGTTGTCTCTTAAATAGACATGTTTTGTGATTGCTTCTATTGGATCTTCAGAGTAGTCAAGCAACATATCCCTTGGTATATCAATTGTGGATTCACCATCGTTCGTACCTCCAGCAGTTCCATCTCCAATACTTGCTAGCCAATCTGTGAAGTTTGATGATTCAAGTAAGTCATCATTCGTGCATGTGCTCTTCACTCTCATATTCTTTGTTAGTTTTAAGACAGTGCAATTCTTCCAAAGATACGATGAATTGATTGTAGCATGAACGATGTCTTGTCGACTGCCTTTGGCGACGACTGGTAGAATCTGTCTGAAATCACCACTTAGAACAATTACTTTGCCTCCAAATGGAGACCTGGAACTCGAGGTATTGTGGAATCGCATTATATCACGTAAGCTCTTGTCCAATGCTTCGAAGCAGTATTTGTGTGTCATTGGTGCTTCATCCCAAATTATGAGTTTTGCTTTTATGAGTAACTGTGCGAGTGGGCTGTCTTGTTTTATGTTGCATATGGAGTCTTCAGTAGCGTTAATCGGGATTCTAAAACGTGAATGTGCAGTTCTTCCGCCTGGCAGTAAAAGAGAGGCTATTCCACTGGATGCAACATTGATAACTATTTTTTTTTGCGACGTAAAGCAGCTGACAGTCCCTTCCAGACAAAGGTTTTTCCAGTTCCTCCATAACCATACACAAAGAACATACCTCCTCTGTTGTTTCGGCATGTGTTTAAAATTGTATCGTGTACATGCCTCTGCTCATTTGTACAATTTTGTAAAAAAGTTGCATATTCTCGTTGTAGACTCTCACAATCATACTGTAGCTCATCTGAAATTAAGCTATTCCGATAGTTTACAAAGTAGCAAGTGTCTGGGAAAGGAATGGATGGAAAGTCGTGCAAACTTCTTCCAAGAGTCGTCAGTATTTTCGGAATCTCTGCTAAAGCGTAGCATTTGATCTGTGTATCATCGAGTGTCGAATCTGCACAAGTAGAATTTAGAGTTATGTTAAAATACCCAGAAATAAATAATTGTGGTAGTGATTCGTAATTACTTTTACCTTGATTTGGGAACGCAGTTTTTTGACTGTAAGCAATGTCGTTAGACAAATGCATCCAACATTCATTCCAAACAATTTCTGGTCTTGACATTGAATCCGACCACAATAATGTTGCGAAAAGTTTTCTTAAGGAATAAGCCGAGGCCCATTGACTTGCCTCTGTTATTCCGTCGATATATTCCTTATCATCATCTAATAGTCCCAAAGAGTATAGAGTATCACGAAATGTATTATATTGGACTCCATTAATGCATCTTATTTCTTCGTAGCTTCTTGGGCCTCGTACGATATTGAATAGACATCTAAGATAGTATTTCTCTCCCGAACCAGGAGGAACGTAATAGATCCTTCCAATTGCATATACTTCATTCCTAGGTTTCCATTTACGGTCTCTCCATACAAATTTAGTTGGAAATTCGGCATAAGTCAGTTCTCTAGCTTCTTGATAACTTTTATTTGCTTCCATCCAAGCTAGAAACATACTTTGTCTGACAGTGGGGCGACTAAGCACATGATCTATTTGATCATTTTCTGAAAATATTACAGTATGTTCTTCTGGGAGATGGAAGCTCAGTCGCTCAACTGGAGGATTCTTAAAGTTAATGGGGAAACCGAATATTCTCCAACATGCTTCGCATGGTGAAATGTATCTGCAGTCGTAATAGAGTTGGATTTCATCACAGTTTGTGTGTGTTTGTCCATCTCCATTCGCTTCGTAAAAGACTGCAGTCACACGATCATGTCCTTTATTTATATATTTGAAGAGATATTTTATTGGCCGTGATTGATTGCATCACTCAACATTTATATGGGCGTCATATTTCAGAAGTAGTTTGCGGTTGTGTGGCACCACATATCTATTGTCTAGAGGGATACCCTTTTTTACAATGACCACCGCCATTATCTCGACGTCACGTAAACCTGGATATCCGTCATCATCCAAACATGTTATGTCACTGAACTTTTTGGGAAAATACCTGATACAACGACCATTAGACATACACGACGATCTTTTATTTGCAAGCCCACAAGGACCATGCACCATATGCGCTTCTACACACTTATAATACTGTGGTTCGAGTTCAGGATTGAGAATTTCGGCTGTGATAATTTTATCAATGTCTCAGGGAGTTGGGTGTTTATCATTAGCATTCAAGAAGAGAAGTATGTGAGCATGCGGAAGGCCTCGCTTTTGGAATTCAACGGTGTAAACAACTACAAAATATTAAAATAGAAAGTTAATTATGGGTGTGGATTGTGTAATAAATAAAAAATTTCGTACCTGCTTTGACTGAGCCGAAATGTTGATTCTTTCGCAAATCCTCCATTAAGTTGTCTAGTTTGATCTTGAATATTCTAGCAATTATATCAGGCCGATCTTCAGGGTTCAAACATCTTTTATGTACATACCTAACTATTTCTGGCCATTTTGGATTACATGTAAATGTGATGAATAAATCTGGATATCCTGCCCATCCACAAATTGCCATGGCATCCTGGTAGTTTTGTATCATATAACGTGCTCCGCCAGTAAAACTTGAAGGTAAAATAACGCGTTGGTCATGCTTTGTTGTATCTGTTTCGCCTCTTAGAAGTGCTTCCTTCAAACCTTTATACATATCGACGCGTAATTTTTTTTGCTTTTTCTGAATGAATGATAATCTAGAAGACTCTATAGTCGCATAAGCATCGACTGAAAACTGCTGAAATAACCTTTTTGATGACAAAATTAATGAACTTTTGTTTTTTCTGTCATGCATTCTATGAGTGAAAAATTCTCTTAAGTGACACCGGATCGGTGGGAAGCTGCGCTCGCTTTAGAAAAGGCAATGTCTTTGTTGTATCCATCTTCGCCGTAAGGGAATAACAGAGGGTATTGTAACGGAAGATAGGAAGGATGTAACTTGGTTATTCGTTGTAGTAGCCCTGTTTGAGTCACAATAATTATATCTCTCTCTGACATTGTAGCATCAAAGTCACCTACGATTAATGCAGCTACTTCGGATACAGAAGGAAGATTATAAAGTCTTGTATCATGTTGTCTTTTTCCAATGAGCCTCAATTTCACTTCGGATGTCCCAGCTTCAAACATTTTTTCTCTTGCCATTCTGAATGATTTGACTAAAACATTGTGCTCATTAAGCATATTCCGTATTCTTCATACGATCTGAATGTCAAGCGGATTTGCATCTTTTTCTGACCTATTTAAATAAATAATTTGATTAATTTATAAAAAAAAATGACTCTATTCATAACTGGGAAATATTATACGAATAACACTTACTGCATTGATCGAAGTCGATTATCAATTTCATTTTCTATGTCGTAGATATAAAGTTGGGCAAATCTAGGTGGTTTTCTTTCCATTGGTAGTAAACTTCCAATTCGATGGTAGTTTTGGCCGTGCATTCGAATAATAGGAGGTAAATTTCCAGTATTAATGCTCGAATCTATTCTCCATCCGATAGATGTAAAACAAAACATATTGTTAAACCATCGAATATGTTCTTGAAAATGACTGCTCATTTCATTTTTGTCGAACATAAGATCATATAATAATTTTGGCGGTGTCTTCATTTTTGGGAGCTTGATTTTGCCTTTCATGCAGCATCTGGAGTATTTTGGATCTCGTTTAGTTGAAGATGCCAATCTTTCATCTAACCAAAATAGAGCTTTGCAACTGCTGCACTTGTGTATTGGATCCCCGTGTTTTACTGCAAAAAAGTTAAGTAATTAGTCATATTTTTTTGTTAAGAAGTAATACGTTTTCAATCTATACAGTTTTATATAGATTTATTAATTTTATGAATTAATTATATCACAACTTACCATCATTTCTTTTTGCATTGCGTCCTCTTTTTGCATTGTGTCCTCTTTTATGCATTGCAATGTTAGGAGCTGGGGGTACTTCAATGTTGTTGAAGCCTGTTAAAACGTATGTTTTGTTTCTAATTGTTCAGCTCTCAAAATAATTACTATGTCATGCACTAAATTGTAAACTAACCATCAGTGGAATATGCATTCTCTAGCTGCTGGACAATTGGAACATCATGGAGGTCACTATTTGTATACTCATCTCTTAGAAACTCAGTAGTAAGTGATGCATTGATACGTGTTTATGGAAAACCCGATGGAGTGTGGATTCGTGGAAGGAATGTTGTTTAAGTCAACACCAATAATAACTTCAATCATTGCATCATCTACAATTAAATTAGATTTATTAGCTAACAATATAGAAATTTTGATGTGTGGTTAAAATTAAAAAGTAAAAAAATAAATGCATAGTATGATATGTGTAAAACTCACCGTTAATCATTGTTGTGTTGCATCCTTCGTCGATTGTGTCAGAAATCGGGGTTACTTCAATGTTCAAGAAGCCTGGCATAAACATTTTTAGCTTATGAAAATGTGGTCAAATATATATGCACGATGTAATACACAACTAATTTTAAGATCTATGTGATTAGTTAGGATATAGAATACTTTGTTGCTCCATTTAATAAAAAATATTTAAAAAAAGAATTTACTACTCAACAAAATGTGAGCTAACCATTGATGTAATTTGTATTCTCTACATCATGCATAACTGTAACGTCATGAAGGTCGGTATTCACATAGGTATCTCTTAAAAGTTGAGTAGTAGGTGGCGTGTTCTGATTTGACATTAGAGCCTCGTTGGAGCATATAAACATCGAAGGGGTATTGTTTGAATCAACATTAGCAGTTCAATGCCTTTTTGAAGATCTTCTTTGGGGAACAATCTCTCTTTGCATTGTCTTAATGAAATTTAAAATCTGTAAGCCAAAAAAAAAAAAAATTAAAGAAGTAAATAAATAAGGAGATGATTTACCAAATGTTTTTGTTTCTGTAAGATTAAGAATTATTGAATAATATCTAATTCGTGATTTGAATGTGTCCTCAATTTCTCTTTTGTAGTTATGTTAACCAATCGTACACAAGTAATCGTAAAAAAGTATAAGAAGTTTCGGCCTTCTACCATGAGATACTTTAAATAGTTAAATGAGGTCATATTATATTTACATGGTATAGTTGAATTGCAAGCAAATTAGAATAAAGTTGTAAATATATATACAAAAGCTATATTACTAAAAGCAAGAAGTGACAATAGTACTGATACTCATTGTAATTGACAACAATTGTGAAATACAACATAAATACTTTGAATTTTTCATGAGAGCTCGTATTATATTTATGTGGTGTAGTGGAATTGTAAACAATTTTAGGACATTAGAATGAAGTTGTACATGTGTATATAATAGCTATATTACTCAAAGCAGGAAGGTAGTGAAACTCATTGTAATTGACCACAATTGTGAAATACAACATAAATGCTATATAGATGGTCGTTTTGAAATATGGAGTTGTATTTTTCATGATGTGCTTGCTCACATTAATTTCCTAATTTTCAACACCTAAAAATTAACAGAAAATAAGATATTAACATTACATCACCAAACTAAATTGATGGTTATATCTATCTGGAAGCTTTGTGATAATCCACATATCTAATTTCGCATGTTCAAAAGGTCAGAGGCTTAAAATTTAAAAACATAAATCATCATTAACAAATAGAGATAATACATTCTCTGATACAAACTAAGCATTTGCTCATATGTTAAAACTGTTATATGTAACCAAGCAACATACCAAATATTTTTTCTTGCTATCTAACCACCCCATCAATGCAAAACATGTACAGTGATAATCTCCAAAAACATTTTAGAGAATTGAAAATACGAAATGGAGAACTAAGAAGAATTAATTTGTAAATACTAAAAAGTTAAGCAAGTGCAAAACCGCCTAATTCAACTATTTTCTTTCTTCTTTTATCTGGCAACAAAAAGAGCATTATAAGCATTCAAGATTACTTCAGCTATCAATATGAAGATTATAATAAAATTCATCAGCTCCCTTAACAAAGGAACATGCTATCCACAGCTAGCGCGGTAAGAATGTCGAGCATATGCAAATTTTGTCAGCATCTTGTTTTGGATCTTAGATTTACTCTCTCACTATTTCAACTTTTACCTTTCTCTGGTCTCCCTTCATAAGAATACCAGCATTTGCATCTTATATTCTTCTACTAAGTGGCCAGCTAAAACATCATATGTTGGGTGATATGATTCATATAAGCAAGCAAGCATATTTGAAACTTGATTTAAGAGTAAGAACTGTTGATTTTGACATAACCAACAACAGCTCTATCATATTGAGATCTTTTTACTCACAAACTACTTCCAATCATTTGGAAAATCATAGAAAGAACAGAGTGGAAATCATTTATTCTGGGAAGGGAGAGTACAACTTGGCATACACATGCTAGAATATATAAAATTAACATGCTATTTAACACATATGGGAATTTTAGGGTTTAGGGTATTACCATCTATTGCAAACCGTGCTAATCTGGATGCCCCCATTCTTTTGAATAAAGGATCCTTCACTTGTAAAAGTCTAACAGACTGCTGCATCACATTCTCTCCTACAAAAGGCCAAAATGGTAAACATCTTAGTTTAAATTTTGATACAAATGGCTCAATGACTGCATATAAAATGGCTATCCTTTCAAATAGGCATACCCATGTATGGAAATAAGCTGTAGCCGATGAAAATAGCAGTTCCAGCAAAAAATAGCTTCAACAGCCATCCTATTTTTCTTTCTGCATCCTCTTCTAATTTTTTCACTCTCATAGTTACTACTCCCTCCGTCCCAAAATTCTTGTCCGCTATTCCATTTTGGGTTGTCCCAAAATTCTTGTCCACTTTCCTTTTTTAGTAAATTATTACACACAACTTTTTTGTGGGACCCACAACTTTATACCAATCTACACACAACTAACAACTCTCCTTAAAAACCGTGCAAAAAGCAAATTGGACAAGAATAATGGGACGGAGGGAGTATTATTTTACAACACTATTATATGCCAAATCCCAAATTTATAACTCGATTTCTACACAGTTGCAAAATTATGCAGTTGGCGTTAACAGTAGCAATTGGAAATCAGTATTAGAATAAGTGGCAAAATTTCTAATCTTAGCATTATGGGGGAGGTGCACCTTCATACACATAGAACGACAAACGCAACTTGTCCACATTTAGTTTTGTGAGGAATCATCCTTTGAGCATAAATAAATAACCATATAGCCAAACTTGTATTTAAAAGTAAAGAGCAGAAGTTAGACGAAACTTGCTAACTATGTTATCAGACAACTGTAGAATGTATTTCAATTAACAACAATGACCATGCAGAAGCTTATTAAAATCGGCTAAAAGAACTTTTATACCTCTCCCCGAGGCTGCGATTCAAAGCTTGAGAAATTCTGAAGTTAAAAAAATATTCACCCACGGTCTTGCCCAACCTGCAAAAAGGGAAAAATTACAATGCAAAAATAAGAGATGCACATTCATAGCCTAATTACCATGTCTCACACTAAACTTTTTCAGTTAATAAATTAAGCAACATGTATTTTGCTCGAGTATCCACCTCCTCCAAGAGATCCCACCTATATCTAAGAAAGCCTACAGGCGAAATCTCAAACCCAGCCTCTTATCTGAGGCATCAGCTTCTAAGCACGTAAATACTAAAAAGATGGGTAAGTAAAAACAAAATACAATTAAGAGAATTAAATGTACAATAATTGAGAAGCACTAATTTGTAAATACTAAAAAGATCGGCAAGTAAAAAATACAAAATACAAAATACAATTTGCATTTCTGAATTTTCAATTTAGTGTGAAAAAAGCATGTAGTTGGTCCAATAATTGATAAAACATAAAAGAAACATCATAAACATTTTATAGCAAACTGAAGTACATGAAGGTTGTAAAGTATGCAGTTAATGCCATTGCAAAATAATAAGAATAAAGAATGATTAAGTTACTTTATCAGATTCTCAAGTTTGCAGATATCAGACAATCAAATCATTTCCTAAGATAACCAGTTATCAGATCGCCCCATCTGGGCAGCAATACAATAAGAATATGCTCTCACCGAGACCCAAAATTATATTGAAATTATCTGATTTTGTATTTGTGTTACTACAAAGGAGAAACACTCCGAAGAATACACATGTATACCACAATTTAAGTGAAAAACAAATAATCAATGATGTTGGGATAACATCTACCAAAACAAATAAGATGATTCGTCAACATATCAAGTTTTGATTGAGTTTGATGCTTGAAATTATTAGTTGCTTTGAGTGCAAAAAAAAAAAAAATCAAATAATCAACCTTCCGGAATGCAAAAAAAACATCAAAATTTATAATTAAAATTTGCCCAAATAATCAAATAACCATTAATAATTAGTTTAGATATGAAGAAACCAAATTAGATGAAAATCAAATACAGGAACGAATTAGGTATAAAATATACATTGACTTACAAATACCTAAATACAAGAGTTTTCAAATACAAGAGTTTTCAAATACAAGAGGCGAATTAGGTAATGTTGCGTCAAACAATATAACTAAAATAATCAATAGTCTTTAGAAACGATCATACCTAAATACAAGAGTTTTCTATAATTTAATAATTATGATATTTTACTTGTATTGCAATATGGAGATCATTTTGGTCAAAGATTATAGAGACAAAATTATGGCCACTACTGACCATTTTCTCTAATTTAGCTGTTTCTTTATCAATTATCACCATTATCATCATCAGTTTTGACATTTGATCTCAAATAATGTAACCTTAGGATAATTATAAGTTATAAGAAGCAGAGGTATGATTGTTCTTCTATCAATATTTCAAGGTGATCATATCGTCCAGAATCTGATGAAAAGTTACATAATTTTCCCATTTAGGTTGCTTGAGTCCTTCAGAGTAAAAAGTAAAAATAGGAAAAGCACCAAATGGGGGAAATATTTGCCTAGGATTTTCTGCAGAAAACATGAGATGGATAGAGCAAAAATGTTTACCTTGAAAAATTCAGTTGGACCAATGCGAGACAAGAATTCACCTTCCGGTATGTATACCATCCATGAGTCGTAGGTCGCACAGGGAATTGATTCACCCAATGCATCAAGGACCTTCAAATTAATCAAGAATAAACATCTTATAGTTGCACAACCCATAAGCAAATTTGAGGGACACCTGACTTCAACATTAAACCATCTAGATAGTGTCAGTTAATAGTTTTTAATGTGCATTTACTCTATACTACTCAGACAAAAGAATAAATAAGCTAATAGATAATTTTAGAAATGAAGCAATGAAAACATAATATACTTGTGCTAGAGGGTTGGCCTGAGGACCCCTTGATTGAAAACCAGAGAATAAAGATGGACCAGAGTCGAACTTGTAATCTTTGATCGTAAATGAATGAGCAACACCCCCAGGTAAATCGTGGCTTTCCAATACCAGAACATCTTGATTATATCTAGCTAAGAGTGAGCCACAACACAATCCACCAATACCACTCCCTATGATAGCTACGAGCAGATCTAACACACAGAAAAAGGCTAAATTAAGGCCAAAATTCATCTTAGATGGAAATACAAATCAAGAGAAACCAATTGATGTAATAGACAATAATAATAAGGGACAAAGTTTCTCAGGTTTTGTTATGGTAAAGAGACGACTATATTAGAAACTGCAACGTCCTCGAATGTTGACGAAATTAGAGAAACAAAAAAAATTAATACCAATTTGCCCATGAGATGAGATATATGAATCAGAAACTTCATACTCGTAGAATTAACAAAATTAGCGAAACAAATCACAAATTAATAGGCCTAGTTTGCCTCTTTACCAAGATTGAGCCCTTTGACAAATTTAATCCTTAGCAAATCCATAATGTTCGAAAATTGAGAGATTCTGAAGGGAAAAAAGAACGTTCAAAGGTGGAGAGAGAGGGAGAGGAGGCGAACTCAAAAAATGAGGTTACGATGAAAATTGGGCATCTCAGGCGCATCTGAAGTCGACGGATAGCGAGAATCTGACAAAAAGACAAAGAAATGGAGATGAGAGAGAAGGCTAGGCGGCGTTGATGTTTTGGTGAAGAGGTTAAGGAGGAAATACTCTGCAGACTAAAAATTGATTTGAAATAGCCTCCAATTTCATATGCCAATTTTCGAATCTAGAGGTAAATTGAAGCCTTTTGTAGCTGCGGGAGTTACCTTTTCAGTTGCAGAAGCTTGGTTGAATGTGAGAACGGAGAAAGAAAACGAAGAGAGAGGAAAAGTCTAGCGCTGGCGGAGAAGATAATGTAGATGGAGAAATAGATAAAGATGGGGAAAAGTAAAAAAATAGAGCGCATGAATTAGGAATGGAGGAGGAGTGCGCGTCGAAAGGGAAGTGTGAATCAGCATAAATTGGTTTTGCCAAATGTCGAATTTGCCCTTCAATTTCATAGTAATTGCAAAATTATGCTGATCAAATTGAAGTGAACAGTGTCAATTTGCAATCAATTGCAACTCGGGCTTTATAAATAAGATAGATGTTTGTTTTTTTTTTTTGTACGTGGTACCGCGGGGGCTACCGGCTCGGGGCGCGCGCGGGGGGGGGGGAAAGCCCGGGCTCTTCGTAGGAGGGTTTTTCAAACCACAGGAGAGTTCAACCACCCTGGGTTGCTAAAGGCCTACGTGCCATTATCCCAAGGGGACAGATAGATGTTTGTTTGTTTCAATGCACAATCGATTGTTTTGTATGCATGACTTGATTATTTAATTAACAGCTTTGACGAGTGAAAAATAATTTCATTTTCATCTTTAAACGAAGTGGCCCCTAAAACCAGAAGAATTATCTAGATTTAAGTGTTTTCGCAGTTTTCAACAAGAATATGTATCAATTGTATTATGCTTTTCGTCTCATATGTTTTAATAATGAGGAAGAGAATTATTATATTATTCTTGCTTATTCAAGTTTTTATGCGACGTGTTCATCTATTAATCAATTGATGATCATGTAGTAACACAATACCCTAATATTCCTGAAGAATATTACTTCACTTTTTGTTGCTCCAGAAGTAGCACAATTGATATTCCTGAATAATATCACATGCTCTTAAAGAACAATTCAATTGTTGCTCTAGAAGTAGCACAATTTAATATTCCTGAAGAATATTACATGCTCTTGTAGAGCAATTTATGATTTAGATCATATATGTTTATCCCTGAAGGAAAAAGAGTACATGCTCTTTGCATAAATTCTCTTGTATCTGGCCAGAAGCAGATCAAAGAAAAATTATCTACACTGCCATCCGGAATGTATTTCACATTCATAAAAGCAACTGAGACAAACCATGTCATGAACCCGAAGTTCAATGACTCAAAAAGCTTTTTGCTTTGGCATGATAGGTTTGGACATCCGGGAGCAACTATGATGCGCCGCATTATTGAAAACTCATGTGGGCACAATATACAAAATCAGAAGATTCTAGTAACACATGAATTCCCATGTGATGCTTGTGCGCAAGGCAAGTTAGTCATTAGACCATCCCATACGAAGGTCAATATAGAATCTCCATCTTTCTTGGAAAGAATTCAAGGAGATATTTGTGGACCTATACATCCACCATGTGGACCATTTCGATACTTTATGGTATTGATTGATGGTTCTTCTTGATGGTCTCATGTATGCTTGCTTTTTAGTAGAAATGCAGCTTTTGCTAGACTACTTGCTCAAATAATAAAATTGAGAGCTCAATTCCCAAACAATCCAATCAAGAGGATTCGTCTTGATAATGCTAGTGAGTTTCAATCTCAAGCATTTAATAGTTATTGTATGGCTATTGGGATTGAGATTGAACATTCGGTTGCTCATGTTCATACACAAAATGGTTTAGCAGAAGCGTTTATTAAACGTCTTCAACTTATTGCTAGACCATTACTTATGAAATCAAAACTCCCAATTTCGGCTTGGGGACATGTCATATTGCATGCTGCATCATTAGTTCGGATTCGGCCGATAGCCAACCAACAATACTCCACAATGCAAATTATTTTTGGCAGAGAACCTGATGTTTCTCACTTAAGAATTTTTGGTTGTGTTGTCCAAGTCCCAATTGCACCCCCACAACGTACAAAAATGGGTCCCCAACGAAGGCTTGGGATATATGTTGGATTTGATTCACCCTCGATCATAAGATATCTTGAACCTTTAACGGGTGATTTATTTACTGCACGTTTTGCAGATTGTCATTTTGATGAAATGATATTTCCAACATTAGGTAGAACAAATCTACATCCAGAAAAGCAAAAGGAAATCTCTTGGAATGAAAAAACATTATCACATTTTGATTCCAGAAGTAATCAATGTGAACAAGAAGTTGAAAAAATAATTCATTTGCAAAAGATTGCAAATCAAATTCCTGATGCTTTCATAGATACAAGAAAAGTGACACTATCTCACATACCACCGCCAATACACTCGCTAGAATTAGTGTCCCTGAAGGACAAACAACAATGGTAGCAAATGAATCTAACGTCCGTAAAAAACGTGGTCGACCAATTGGTTCCAAAGATTCTGTGCCTAGAAAGAGAAAGGCACAAAACACGAACCAAACAATTACGGAAAGAATTGATCAAAATAATGTAGTTCCTGAAGAACCACAAGCGTCCGAAAATCATGAGATCTCAATAAATTACTTATCTTCTAATAAGATATTGGAGAGAGAAAATATCATCGTGGACGATAAATTAGCCTTTAATATGGCTCTTGAAGTTCTAAATGAGGATCCTGAACCGCGGTCTGTTAAAGACTGCCAAACTAGACATGATTGGCCAAAGTGGAAAGAAGCCATACAAGGTGAACTAAATTCCCTTGACAGCCGGAAAACATTTGGACCTGTAGTTCAAACTCCGAAAAATGTTATCCCTGTAGGATATAAATGGGTCTTTGTTCGAAAGAGAAACGAAAACCATGAAATTACGAGATACAAAGCCAGACTCGTAGCACAAGGTTTCTCTCAAAGACCGGGAATTGATTATGAAGAAACATACTCTCCGGTAATGGACGCGGTTACATTTAGATTTTTGATGAGTATAGTTGTGTCCGAAAGACTTGATATGCGCCTAATGGATGTAGTAACTGCATATCTATATGGTTCACTAGATAGTGACATATACATGAAAATCCCAGAAGGGATTTAAATTGCCTGAAGCATATAAGTCAAAACTCAAAAGCATGTTTTCAATTAAACTTCAAAAGTCGTTGGGTTGAAGCAGTCTGGCCGTATGTGGTATAAAAGTCGTTGGGTTGAAGCAGTCTGCCCTTGTGTTTTCATTAAGAAAACAGACAATGGATTTGCGATTATAGCAGTTTATGTAGATGATTTGAATTTAATTGGGACTCCTGAAGAGCTCAATAAAACTGCTGAATATTTGGGAAATGAATTTGAGATGAAGGACTTAGGAAAGACAAAATTATGTCTTGGTTTGCAGATTGAACATGTCCCTGAAGGACTGTTTGTTCATCAATCCTCATATACAGAAAAAGTCTTAAAGCGGTTTTATATGGATAAAGTGCATCCATTATCATCACCAATGGTCGTTAGAACACTTGATGTGCATAAAGATCCATTTCGACCTATTGAAGATGGTGAAATGATACTTGGTCCTGAAGTACCATATCTTAGTGCAATCGGGGCATTGACTTATTTAGCTAATTGCACAAGACCGGATATAGCTTTTTCTGTAAATCTTCTCGCAAGATATAACTCTGCACCCACTTTAAGGCATTGGAATGGTGTTAAACACATTCTACGTTATCTAAAGGGTACCATTGACCTTGGATTATATTAGTCAAAAGGTTCTGGTTATTCTCTAGTAGGGTATGCAGATACTGGTTATTTATCCGATCCACATAAAGCCAAGTCACAAACTGACTATGTTTTTACACGTGGAGGAATTGCTATATCTTGGAAGTCCGTTAAGCAAACCTTGACTGCAACATCCTCAAATCATTCTGAAATAATTGCAATCCATGAAGCAAGTCGAGAATGCGTGTGGTTACGGAATATGACAAGTCATATCCAAAAGTCATGCGGATTAGCTTCTTCAAAGGACAATCCAACAACGTTATATGAAGACAATGCCGCTTGTATCACGCAATTGAAGGGAGGTTACATCAAAGGCGACCGGACAAAGCAAATTTCTCCCAAGTTTTTCTTCACACATGAACTTCAAAAGAATGGTGATATCGACGTTCAACAAATACATTCGAGTGATAATCTAGCAGACTTATTTACGAAGGCACTACCAACGTCAACATTCAAGAAGTTGGTACACAAGATCGGCATGCGTCGACTCAAGGATTTACAATGATTATTTTGAGGGGGAGCAGCTGTACTCTTTTTCCTTCGACAGCAATTTTTGTTTAAGGATGGTCAATTAAGGGGGAGTGTTGTAAATAATATTTACCGTATATAGATTGACCATATGTAAACCCTAGCAACCCATTAGCTCATCTTATGTTGCCCCAAAAGCCCATCTTATGTTGGCCCAAAAGTCCATCTTGTACTCTATAAATAGAGGTCTCCACTCTCATAATAATACACACCTCAATTCCTTCTCTCTATTATTCTCTACATTATTTTCTAGTTTATAACAATTTGAGCACTTTACAGAGTTATACAACTATTAAACTATATTTTAAATGATACGTGACTATTTTTACCATTTTATCCGTATTATTACACAAAAAATGTATCAATAAAATTTGAACCATAATAATAATTACTTATAAAGCTTTAAGATGTACTACTTGTTTTCCGATCCTAATTAACACTACTGTACCAGAACAAATCGAATAATTGCACTTGTTAGTTGATTCTCTCTCCCACCTCCAAGGCTCTCCCTCTCCCCGCTACTCTCCCACTTTCCCTTTTTAATGTAAAAACCCATCAGAGGCCTCAACGAAACTTCCAACCTCAAATAAAAACAGAAATAATCACGAAAGAGAAAGAGACCCAAAGTCAAAACTGGGCTGTAGTAATTTCTCTCTCTCTCTCTCTCTCTCTCTCTCTCTCTCTTTCCGCAATACTTCAAACTTTTGATCTCATTCTTTCTTTCTATTTCTTGCGAAAGGAAGTAATATTTGTCAAAAAGACTTGAAATTTCTGAGACCCATATGAGATAGCAAGGTAAAGTTTGAATCTTTATCTTTTCCCGCATGCTCTTTCCTTTTGAATTTCTTCCCAGGTGGGGTTTTGATTAATGCGTTTCTGGGTTTTGTTGGGATGAAGCAAATGATTTGCTAGTTAAGGAAAGGATTAAGCTTGAAATTGGTGTCTTGGAGAAGCTAAGTGTGTGATAGAGAGAGTTGGCTAACGCTAATTGAGATCCAACTATATATTGATATATATTAATTCTTCTTTGATTGGAATTTGGAAGTATTAATTTGCAGTCGGGGAATAGTATTATGATTCTGTTGCTTCTTGAGGTTACTAGCATAAAGTTTTCTGGGATTCTTGATAAATTTAAGATAATTAGTAATAGTTTGCCTGAAAAGATGGGGATCCAAATTTAGTGTCTTGCAATGAATCAAAGTTTTATTTGGACAAAAGAAATCAAGAAATACTAAAATCTTTATATGGACAATAAATTTACTTGTTTTAGTGGCTTTAATAATTCTTCGGCAGTCTATCACTTATGAAGTGATGTTACTAATTTTATTCCCAACAGTCAATTTAGAAAAGGTTGCATAGTTATAACTGAATGGCCATTTATTTTATTCGTGCAGTTTGTATACGATCTATGTGCCATTGGGTTTTCGATGCCCTAATTCCCTAGTGTGATGTATATGGTTGTTTCACTTTGAAGCAAAATCTTGGAGATTTTGGGGTTTCCGAAATGGCAGATGCGAGTCCTGCTATGACAGATACTTCTACTGATGCAGATACGGAAGATAAGAGGGTAATATTTGTAGTGCTACATGCAAAACTTCCCCCTCTACAGCAGTATATATCTTTGATATGCACATTTTATAACATATTATGAATCGAATGCATAGATTTGTGTGAGACCTATGATCCCTTTCTTCTAGCAGATAAAATTGTTATAGGTTGGCTATTGATTTGATGCATCTATGTTGTGCAGTTCCCAAACAATCATTTGCAAGCACTAGTTGCTTCTGATGGCAGTGATAAGTCTAGAGATCAAAAGGTTTTCTCAACTCTTGAATTTTTAAGTTGGTTTGCATTTTTTTATATGTATGTATTGTGCTGTTATTGGTTCGTTGTATGGTGACCACTACCATATGCAGACTCTCCGTCGGCTTGCTCAAAATCGTGAAGCTGCAAGGAAAAGCCGCTTGAGAAAAAAAGTAGGTGTTCTATTGTTTACATAATTATCTCCATTCTGTTGTGTCAACTTATCTTGATAAGTCCTTACTTAAGTTGAGATCTAGGAAATATCTGTTGTTAATCAAACTTAAGTTATATAGAAGATAGTTGTTCGTTGGTATATGATCCTGAATGCCCTTCCGTTCGGACAGAATACATTTATGGGTTACTGGTTTTACATGGTTCTGACAGAAAAATCGTAGCCTAGCATTGCCAGGCATCATGTAGTATACCAATGTTGTTTTATACAGTTATGACTTCTGCATTCAGCTTGTAAGGCTTCAGAAATTTTGTAATTATGTGCCCTGTTATATGCTTATTAATGATGCCGTAATCTATTCGTAACGTCCTGTATATGTGATGTAGGCCTATGTCCAACAGCTAGAGAGCAGCAGAATGAAATTGACACAACTCGAACAAGAGTTGCAACGAGCTAGACAGCAGGTTCTTACTTTGTTTTTAATCACAAATACGTAATTCCTGTTTATATCTTCATACCTTTTCAGTTTAGTGAATAAGGCTTCCTTTTCTGAAGGGGATATTCATTTCAAGTTCAGGAGACCAATCCCAATCAAATAATGGAAACGGTACAAACATCTTATTTTCACCATCTAGTCACGTTCATTCAAATTACGGTTTTTGTCCGAATTCATAGATAAGTGGTTTTTTTGCATGAATCTTAGGTGCCTTGGCCTTTGATGTTGAGTATGCAAGGTGGCTCGAGGAGCACAACCGGCGGATCAACGAGCTTCGAGGTGCTGTCAATTCACATGCGGGTGATGGTGAGCTCCGCATAATTGTTGAGGGTATAGTGTCACATTACGACGACATCTTTAGGATAAAAGGCGATGCTGCAAAGGCCGACGTCTTCCACATCTTGTCGGGCATGTGGAAGACGCCGGCTGAGAGATGCTTCCTCTGGCTTGGCGGCTTCCGTTCTTCCGAACTTCTCAAGGTAAGTCATATCTATACTCCATTATCTTCACCATCTTCATCAATTAGTCGTATAAGATTGCATCAAATGTGGGATTTAGTAGTTCTAGACGACCCAAAAACCACAAGTTGCTCCGTTGATCTATGATATTTTGATATGAAACCGCTAATTAGTTGTTATTTCAATATTTATAAATTAGGTTAATGTAGGATCATTTAGATTTGTTAGTCTTTGTAGCTCTATATCTATAGCACATTTGGAGTTGAACTTCTTTTCTATGAAATGAATTCTACATTCTCTTGAGAGAAAATCGGAAAGCTCCTCCTCTACTAAACCGCTAATTAGTTTTTGTTAATTGTTGTTTTTATATTTATAGTTAGGTTAATATAGGATTAATTAGAATTTATAGTCTTTGGACTTTGGAGTTAAACTTCTCGTCTATGATATGAATTATGCATTCTCTCGGGAGAAAATCAGAGAAGCTCCTCCCTCTCGGATGAAGGAAAATCGATGCATTACGCATCAAATCTAGTCGAATAACAAATCTAGCTCGTATATTTATATTCAGTTTACGTGTTGTATACTGGGTGTAGTATTACAAATGTACCCTCAAAGAGTTGATGATTTCTTTGATTTCAGACAGTTATATTCAATAATCTTGGTTGCAGCTTCTAATTAATCAGTTAGAGCCATTGACTGAGCAGCAGCTACTGGCTATCAACAACTTACAACAATCATCCCAACAAGCAGAAGATGCATTATCACAAGGAATGGAAGCCTTACAGCAGTCGTTGGCCGAAACCCTAGCCGGTTCTCTCGCTCCATCCGGCTCATCCGGAAACGTCGCTAACTACATGGGCCAAATGGCCATGGCCATGGGAAAACTCGGTACTCTCGAGGGTTTCATCCGCCAGGTTATCTATTGACTTACTTGATTTTCAAACTTGATGTAAAATTGAAACTTGAAAGTTGATTATGTTTGTCTTAGGCGGATAATTTGCGGCAGCAAACGCTCCAACAAATGCATCGGATACTAACGACCCGACAGTCTGCACGGGCGCTGCTTGCGATAAGCGACTACTTCTCACGCCTCCGGGCTTTGAGCTCGCTATGGCTTGCTCGTCCTCGGGAATAATGTAAGTCGGTCTTTGATAGCGTATTTGGCATGAGTGTGTTGTATAATTTGTAGCAGTTTTAGTTGTAACCGATTATTCCGACAGTTTAGTTTAATATAGATTCAAGAATTGGTTATTTATAGCATTGTCGGAAATCAAGATCCGGCCGAATTCCGACCACTCACTTTGCACAGTTGTGGAATGTATGAATAGAGTTTAATTTACTTGCCGTATTTGTCTTCTTGCTTAAGCATATTTAGCATAATATTGAGTTAACCTTAACCTTAACTTATTCAACATGAAAATAGCTTCATAGGACACTTCGAAAATTAGCTTGTCATCAACAACTAATTCGGATAAAAATAAATGTAAAATTAATGTATCTACATTGATATTTGTATCATATTGTGTTTCGTGCAACGGCATAGACTCATATGCTAATAACTAATTTAATCTTTTCGAACTTATCTTGTATTTCTTTTTTGATTGTCCCGTTGAATTTGTCTTGTTTCTAAACAAATAAATGAGTTTCACCTTTTAACCTAACCTAGATCAACTTTAAAATATTATAGGTTCCATCTTTACCACACCAACTAATTTTAAAAAAATTAATTAATCACATCCATGGCACACTTTTACCAATCGAACTAACTCTTCGGAGTATTTAGTTTTGAATTTTAATGAATTAATTTTGTCAACCATTACTATGCTATATTTTCTCTCTCTCTACAATTTTCTTTGTGAATGGATAGTTGCTGACTTTAGCTTCTATCAATTGTTAGCTTCTCCCGCAACTCGGCAGTAGCGTGGCGGCGTCAACTCCATCGCGCGATTCTCTCTCCGGCTACCGGAGTATCGACCGGTAATAGTTTCCGCTTGAATATCAAGCATCGTCAGATTGTCTGGAGCAGATGAGTATCAGCTGGTTGATAATTATGGAGGATTTGTGTGTGTTTTTGTTAATTGCTGTATCCGTGTAGCGTTATTGACCGAGAGACTTTCTGTGGTTTATTTATTTCCATTCATAGCGTTTTATTGTAATTAGAATATCTTATTCCACCGTCCATCCCTCTTTTGGAAAGATGCGTATCACGATTCCTTGACTTCTACCCTGCTTTTTAGCTTCTACGATTGATTAGGATTTGATAGTTCGCAATTCACGATGAGAAGTGACAATCGTTGAAAACTTCCGCATTATTTAATTCATCTTTAATTTCCACGTTTTTTAGTTGTTTAAACTAGTTACAGTTCTATCAACACAATCAGATTGTGAGCTGGAATTAGATATAAATTCTATGTTAGTTCATATAGTTTGTCAATCCATAGGCTTCTTACGATTTTGTTTTGTGATGATCAATTTTGTCAGTCCAATCGAGTTCGTTAGTGTTCTATTAAATAATCGCATTCTGCTGATTTTGAGCTGCAATTTGGTGTAAATTATATGCTCAAGTTGGCTTTGAATATGCTTATTTTCTCATCTTTTTGTTAACTCACATGGTTTGCAAATCCATAGGCTTGTCAATTTTATCCTTTTGTTTATGTTGATTGATTCAGGAGTAGAAGATAGATCCAGCATCCTATAGATGACGATAACCGCCAATGACGATCTGCTGATAGAGATCCTCCTCTGGCTGCCAGCAAAATCTCTCATCAGATTCAAATTGGTGTGCAAGAGATGGTTCAGTTTAATCTCAAGCCAATACTTCTCCGATCAACACACTCTGCAGCAGCGCCACCGCCTTACGAAACTGAAGCCTTCCCTCCTCCTCCGCCTTTCAGAGGTATCCGGCTACTCTTATCTTCCAAGCATCCCCAATTGTAAGAAGTTGGTACCTTATGTTTTCTCATCGAGTCTAGTCGAACCAACTACTGTACGGAGCTTCTCCAATGGCCTATTTTTGCTTCAATGCCGTAATGTTGAGAATCCTTTTGAAGTTTGTCGTGTTTACAATCCGACCACTAAGGAGTCTAGAAAGATCTTGCTTGATAAGAACATCAGCTTTAGATGTGTTGTGGGGCTCAATTTAGTGTTTGATCCGTCGAAATCGCCTCATTACAAGATTGTTTGCATCAAGGCTTCCCCAAGGGGATCAATCGGTTCGTGCCGGAGTTGGTGGAGGCGCTGCCAGGTTGAGGTTTACGACTCCAACACAAGCACTTGGAAGCTCTGTGTTGAGGAGTTTATGGCTCCTAGAAACTTGTTGTTTGATCACGGAGTAGAGTGGGGAGGCCGTATCCATTGGCGTGGAGGGTTGTATTTCGATCTTGAAGAATGTGTTGTTGGGAAACATCCGGAGGTTGTGGTTCCGGGAGATGATGGAACAGAGGGTTGTTTTCATAGCTATGTTGAGTCCAATGGATATCTGCATAATATTATAAACTGCCCCAAAAGAAACTCTTTTATGATCTTTGAACTGCAGAGTGATTACTCTGAGTGGTCTTTGAAGTATCACATTCATCTTGATGGGCCACTCTCTGTTCTGAGTATGGTTAGGGGAGAGAGTGAAGAAGAAGACAGCATGTTAGTTCTTTACGAACCGGGAGTCATTAAGTTTTACGCGCTGCAGCAGAATTGTGTTGTGCAGGTTATCGGTCTTGGAGGGAAGGAGTTTCGCGGTCATTCTGCTACCAACCGCGTTTATCAAGTCATCGAGACTCTGGCTTCGGTTTGATTAGGTACGTTTCTTGCTTCATGTTCATTTTGAGGCCTCTGCTTCTACTCTAGAATGCCTGTTATGTATTGAAATCTCACCGTTGCTTTCTTTTCTCATCTATGTTGATGTCTAGTTACTTGGTCAAATATGTATTTATACAATGAATCTGGTAACAAATAAGATTGAAATTGAAATGCTCTAGTCACATAATCAGTAGCAAACAAAAAAACATGTTTAGAATCGTTGATGAACAAGCTCTTTCAAACGTGATCTTGTCATCGAAGCTATTATAAACCAAACTGCTCGTTTGCTTGTGGAATCGTAACAAGCAGTGGCGGACGCACATAGAGGCAAGGAGAGGCAATTGCCTCACCTCAAAATTTGACTTGAAATTTTTTTTTGTATTTTAAGTATCACAAAAATATTTATTTTGTTGTAAAATTTCTCCAAATTTAGTATTTATGAGAGTAACAAATTAAAATCTTTTATTCTCCGGAGACATTAATTCATCAGTGCTTCGTGAGCAATTTTATAAGACTTATGTATATTATTTTGCCTTAGTTAGATATTGTTATTCTTTATAATTTCTTCTAACTAAATTTAGAGTGATGTCAAAATAGGATTGTGTACTACGTTTTTCGAATAAATATAAAAAATATATGAGTTATTCATGAAAGAAGAATATAATCCTTAAATAAACCATAAAAAGTAACTATAATTAGATTTAAGTAGAAAAATGTGCTTAAAATTTTTTTTTCGGGGGCTCCGCCCCCGAACCCCCATACAAAGATAATTCAAGCCGCGATAAGTTTTGCCCCCCTAACCGCAAATCCTGGATCCGCCACTGGTAACAAGCCAGCAAAAGTGAGAAACCGAGTCCCTTTACTAAGCGAAGAAGAACAATATCCAATTCTGCACCCACCCTCTCTCCTGCAACACCCGCACCCTCACGACAAGGCCATGCCGAGCGACGTCGTATAGATGCCCATTCGATTCTTGGAACACTAATTGGCTCGGACTAACCAATCTCTCCATGCTTCTTTTGCTAAGGATCGAAAGCAAGGGTTAGCCCCTTCATGGGAGGATACTCGGAGGAATGATCGATCGCGATTCTTCTTGATTCATTGGTGGTGATATTATGGACGTAGTAATCGATTTGGCGGCCGTTTTTTGATTCGAGCAACATGAGGCCGTTGCAAGTGGTCATTATTTTAGAGTTATGGATTTGGGGGAATGTGTGAGTGGTCAATTTAGGGTTTTTGTGGAAAGGGGAGATAATGTAGAAAAACTCCGGGATGCTAGACTGGAGGACGAGAGAAAAGGACGGCGGTTTTGGGTGCCGGAGAGTGTGGAGGCGGCGGAATTCATCGGAAGTGATGACTGAGAGCCAATATTTGGATACTAGTGTTAATGGGGTTAGGGTTAATGCAGGCAGGCGGATGAGGATTTCAACCAGTAAATGCCGGTGATGATGTATTGGCCTTCGCCGCCGGACCGAGGAATTTGTTTCTTTGGATTCATATCGATCAAAATGATGAAAAATGTATGGATGAGAACATTTATAATTTAATAATATCATCTTTAACATAATATTATGTAAATATATGATTCATCAAAATCATAAATTAATAATTATTTAAAATTATCATTAATACTAAGGTAATTTTGTGAAATATGATTCTAGTGTCGTCTATTTATTTTTATTTTTTTTATTTTTTTAAAACTTAAATCTAATTAAATTTCATCTCCAACTTTTCTAATTGTATCAAAAAGTTTCAGTGTTGTTTTCTCGAACTGCATCATAAAATTGTGAAGAGTCATAGACACAATAAGTGCTTCCTTGCGCGTAACTGGTTCCAAATGCATTGTACTGTCTCTAGTAGTATTTTTTTAGTATTCATTGTCAATTAGTGTTAACTATATCATTGTACTTATTTTTTAAATGAACAATTCATTTTTTTAACGAATCAATACTCCTTATGTCCCATTTGACTTGTCTCTATTCTTTTTGGCACGAAGATTAAGATGAATGATTAACTGTGTGTAGATGAGTTGGTCTTATAAAGAAAATATGAGAGTTTATGTAGTAATATTTTCCTTTTAAGGAAGTGTGAGACAAGTCACGTGGGACAGTCTAAAAAGAAAAACGAGACAAGTCAAGCGGGACTGAGGGAGTATAATTCATTGTTTCTAGATAGTAAATAGAATAATGACATGAAATATGATGTACAGTTAAACCTCGATGAAGTAATAACCTCGCTTAAATAATAATTTCTTCCGATCCCAACTTGGACCATTGTACTAAAGTAATAATTTTATTAAATGCATTAAGTAATAAAAAAAGTTTAAATCCTTAAGGTGCCAATGAAAATATAAAGTAACAATTACTGAATTTCGAAACTATATTTAGACAATCATAGTACAATAATCATTTCTTATGAATATAGGCTTCTATAGTTATTATTTTTCTTCCCACCTAAACCAAAATTATCATCCTTAACTTTCTGCTGAGTATAGACAACTTTTGAATATTTTACTCGTGTTGTAACAAGTAATCATTTAAGGTGGGTATGGCTTGAATAAACATTTTATTGACACAAATGAAATAAATGCACTTAAGATCATCTTCTTCATCATCATTACCGTTCATAAAATGTTTCAATAATTTCTTTATTTATCGGTAATTTCATAGTTGCGTCATTCTCGATAGCTAAAAGATCTTGAACATTCATAACATTTCTGTAGCGTAAATTAAAGATGATATTACCTACTGTTTGAGATTTTTATCTAATTCAAGGACTTCAGTTTCGGTAGATCATTTTCTGTTGAACAAATCTAGTAATGCCGAAAACAGACTTCTAGGATAATTTTAATATAAGCAAAAAATAAACTTTTTTTTTATGTGTATGAGCTTTGTTCTTTTATAAAACTATTGAGTTTTCTAAAATTGAATAATTTGACTTGTTTTATAATTAGTGCATATTCAATGTGCATTTTTAACATGATTTTACTAAAGCAAATACTAAAACTTTTTATTTTTTAATGGTTACATTTACGAAGTTATTAAAAAAATTAAGTTTAATACACACATTTAACTTATTTTATATCGTAAATTTATCTCTAAAGTAATAAATATTCATTTATCGATAAATGAATAACTTCGCTAAATCAATATTTTTTTTTTCGATCCCAAGTGTATTACTTTAAAGAGGTTTAACTGTATAAATAAACTTAAAACTCCTTATATTCATCTAATTAAATTTTGATTTCGTTGAAGTTCAAAAACTATCTATAAGTTAATAAATTTTAATTTATAGATAAATTAATATCTCTCTAAAATAATAAAATATCACGGTTTCGACAATATTAATTTAGAGAGGTTTAACTATATTCTATGAATGGCAGATAATTGAAATTACACTCTGAGTAGGTTATTCATTTCATATTCAAATATAATTTAAATTAATACTAGGGGCACACTTGTGTACAACGGATGTATGGTACATCCGGGTCAAAGAGGATCCAATTTTGACCCAATAAGACCCGAGTTGACTTGTATTAAAAAAAACCGTACTCTCTCTCCCTCATTCTCTGCCTCCGCTCATTCTCTGCATCTATCTCTCTCGCCTTTCTACCTCTGCTCTCTCGGCCTTCGTTGTCGCATCTGCTCTCTGTCTTCGCTGTCCGCCTCCGCTCTCCACCCCTGCTCTCCCCACCTTCGTCGTCCACCTCCGCTCTTCGGAATTTTCCAATATTCAACCGCGAGATGTCGCTGCCGGGTAGTGCTTCGCCAAATCGGTGCGTCTCTCTCTCAGACACCACACGCAGATCTTCACAGAGTATGTGTATTGAATTGAAGTTAATTCGGTCAATTGAATCAAAATCGTTGCTGAAATTTGGGTGAATATTGTTTGTGCGCGACGGTGGTAGTAGAATTGTGCTTGTCCGTTATGAAGTGATTCACTAAGCAGATTTTTGTTAGTTTACAAGATCCTTTCACGTATTTTCAAAGAATTTCGTACTTGTAGATTGTAGTTCTCTTAATTGGTCTGTTTTTATATCCATATGTCCAAGAAATGACGCTTTGTTCATAACACTTGGCACTCTTAAATAAAATGACACAATTATTCGTTACAATTGACACATTTATTCATTGCAAATGACACTCAATGAGAATGTGACACTCTCCTTCAATACAACTGACACTTTTGTTTATTACGATTGACACTTTAAGTAACATTTCTGGTTATTATGTTGATTATATTTTGTTGACTAAATAATTGATCGGTGGTTTCGTATGATTATTTGATTATAGTGACACATTCCTTAATTCTGATTGACACTTTACTTCAGTGTGATGGACACTTTGAGATAAATGACAAACTTATTGTCATAAGGATATAAATTTGACATGGAATATAATTAAAGTACTAGGTAAATAGCATGGTCAGAGGTTGCACGGGTAAACGTCCACCCACGTGGCTTGCACATGTGATCTTTCGGTTGTTCGAGGTTTCAATCAATATTGTTTTATCAAAAGGTTACAATATTATTTTGTTACGAAATTCGTGTACAATTGTTTCTTATATGCGTTTATTCTATTTATTTTCATATATGTCTCTTAACCCCATCATTCATACTCTTACCAAGAATCTCTTAACTGAGAATAATAATTATGTTGATGTAATAACCCTCGGGTTAATTACACTTAATTATCACGAAAAGAATGAAGTGTACAATGAAGGGTGTAGGCATGTATACGTATGTGGTTGAAATACCTTAAGATTATAATTCTTTATAAAGAGGCCAAAGTCAAATTGAATACTTCACCTTCTAGAAGAGAAGGAGTTGAATAGAAATTATTTGGCCACATGGAATCAGCAGGAACGTATAGCCTATTACCATGCAAAGCTATACCTACGCCTAGCATGAAGGACTCCGCAGCTTAAAAAGTTCTATAAATAGTAGATGATCCTGCTGAAAATTTTACTCAAATTCAGAGTAACGAGTAGACTTTGAGAAAGAGTTAAGAAGAGGATTAAACTGAAAGACCAGAGAAGGACCGAAACATTTCAGTAAAGTATAACAAGATGAGTTTTACTTCCTCAAAAACTATCTTGAGTTATTAAGCTCTATGAACTGCTTGTTTATCCATGAAAGATATTTTTGTGCGTTCTACTTGTTTAATGCTCTGACTTAATCGATCGAGATTCTTGACTGGCCTAAAACGCTAGCGAGAATTGTGTACACCATTGTTAGTAGTGCAATGGGTTGATCTCCATTGTGTGCTAACTAAGGGAGAGGACCTATGGGCTTCGGCTTTAAGTCTAACGGTTGGGATCTCTGGGTGATGACCCGAGATCGAATGATTGTGGGACTCACTGGGCTGTACCCAAAGTCCGAAAGGAAGGAAGGGGTAAAGTGAGAGTAACAGTAGAACGTGACAGCGCGCGCACATAAGTAAATGATGCTAATATGATTGGGAGTGGCTTTTGTTTAAAAACCTTCCAAGTCATACGATTTATGCATGGATAAATTATTTATAAAAATGTTTATGAATTGATTCACCCACTGAGTACACTAGTGCTCAGCCCATATGTTTTCAAAATATTTTACAGACTGAAGATGTAAGTGCGGGAGTGGAGGTGCTGAGTCGGTCTATTATGAAGTACTGACTGAG
This sequence comes from Lavandula angustifolia, assembly GCA_028984105.1. Lineage (NCBI taxonomy): Eukaryota > Viridiplantae > Streptophyta > Magnoliopsida > Lamiales > Lamiaceae > Lavandula > Lavandula angustifolia. Next base: position 25,879,122 of record CM054804.1, read on the forward strand.
TTTTCTATTTTGTTCAACTATCCGTCTGTTTGAGACGTTTTCACTGTATATTACACACTACCTCTCTTGTTTCTATTGAGGTAGTTGGATCTTACTTATATAAATATAAGTTTACTGAATTTCAAGTCTACTGAAATACAGATCTCTGGCTGTTCTACTGAGTCCAAATAAGTTTGTTTTTCCCCTTTTCTTTCCCCGCTTCTTTCACCCCTCCCCAGTCGCGCTCCGGCCTAGTTGCCTTCCTTCGGGAATTTGGGGCGTGATAGTTGAGTGGAAACGAAATTTGGAATATGTTCTCATCGATGAGGAACATATGTTTGTCCTTACTAAGGACAAACATGCCGATCTCACTGATCAGTCAACTGATTCTGAGCGGGATGCAATGAAGGCATGGGAACGGTCTAATAACATGGCTAAGGCCATGATTATGTTGCTCATGTCGCCCGCATTGCAGCTGCAGCATCAGTCTTTCGCCAATGCACGCGATATTTGGGCAAATCTCGAGGAAGTGTATGGTGAGACTGATAGAACTGCTATGTTCAACATCATGCGGGATATCTTGAGATGTCGCATGGATGAGGGCAGTTATGTGCACAATCACGTCATGCACATGACTAATCTCATAGATAGGCTTGATTTGCTCGGAGGAGGTATCGAGGCTGAGGTCAAGTGCGATATCATCATGAATACTTTGCCCAAGTCATTTGAGAACTTTCGCCTCAGCGTTGTGATGTCAAATAGGGATTATACTCTTAATGAGTTACTCAATGACTTGGTCGCAGCGGAGGGAGTGATGGGCAAAGGTGCACAGGTCTTGAACACTTCCCACCTCTAGAGGCCTAAAGTTTCCTCCGAAAGGTGGAAATAAGAAAAAAGGGCAACAAGGGTGGAGTGTCCAAGTCAAACAGTGGGAGAAAGCATGTGGGCCCTTCCGGAGGCGTGACTAAGCCTAAGGGGAAGGGTAAATGTTTCAAGTAGGGCAAGGATGGGCATTGGAAAGCTGATTGCCCTATGCTCAAGGCAAAGAACAAAGGTACTCGAATCGCTCTAGTAACTGAGACTGTATTGACTTCCTCTTCTACCCATGAATGGGTAGTGGATTTGGGGGCAACTGATCATGTTTGTTACTCCCTACAGGGTTTTCTGCGGACAAGAGATCTGAGTGATGGCTGGTCGTGGCTCCATGGGTGATGGATCGAGAGTTTCTGCACTCGCCATTGGAGATTTATCTTTTCGTTTCTAGATAAAGTATTAATATTAAGAAACATTTTGTATGTGCCAGACTTTAGGGGGAACATAATTTCTGTCAGTAAACTGCTTAAGCAAGATGAGTATAAATCTATTTTTGATAATAGTGTTTCTATCATGCGAAATGATGATTTCATATGCGGTGACACATTAAACGGAAATCTTTATACTATATCTAGCGAACATTTACCTTGTTCTTATATTGCAACTACATCATCACCTCCTAAGAAGAGGAATCAGTCTTCTAGGGAGAATCATACATAGCTTTGGTATCTTAAACTAGATCACATTAGTCTGAATAGGATCCAAAGGTTGGTGAAAGATGGATCATTGGAGTCTCTCCAGGTTGAACCATTTCCAACCTGCGATTCCTGCTTGGAGGGGAATATGGTGACCAGGCATTTTAAGGCAAAGGGTAATAGAGCCAAAGATGTGTTGGGATTGATTCATTCTGACTTGTGTGGACATAGGCTCGTGGAGGTTATGAGTACTTCATCACGTTTATTGATGATTACTCAAGATTCGGGTATATCTATCTTCTTCGTCACAAGTCTGAATATTTTGAGAAGAAATTCAAGGAATATCAGGCGGAAGTGGAGAAGAAGTTAGATGCCAGTATCAAGTCACTGCAATTGGATCGTGGTGGCGAGTACCTCAGCCACGAGTTCAAGAGTTACATGAAAGAATGTGAGATTACATCCCACCCGACAACACCAGGTACTGTTGGAATTTTGTATACTAGAAGCAAATTTTATGCTTGTATGCAATGTGTTTTGTCCCTACCACTATTTTATTCTCCTATCTGATAAATATATATATATTTGCACATGTAATCATTTATCTTGTATAAAAGTTAGATTTGTGTAGCATGTCGGGTATCACAGAAGACAACTCAAATTGGTTGAACTGACAAGATATAAACAGTTATCACAGCTGAGACAACTTAAGGATAAGTTGTCGGTTTAAGCTGCAGTTTAAATAAGGAGTGACTTGTCTTGGCTACTTGTCTTTACTGGTACACTTAAAGTGGTGTATTGATGGATCACAGTGAGATGTGTTCTCCTAACTGACCTTAGTGGAGAACCAAGATCTTGGTGACTTAGCTTGTCTTAAGCTTGGTAAGACTTCAGCTGAGGGCATTTGACTATCTATCACTTTGACCTACTATGGTGAACGTCATCGCGACCGGATCTACGTATCTTGGGTGTTAGTAGTTATTTGTGGCTCAGGCTGGTTGTCTGTATCTTGCAACCGTATCCTAGTAAAATGGGTTGATAATATCCTCTGAGGAACTCGTAAGGATTAACACACTAAACCCGGCCGGTTGATTAAGTTCAGATGTGTTAATGAGGTCGAGTGGTACTACTCAGGAATATAATAAGATGTTAATTAATTTAAGCTGTCAGTGAGCTTAATTAATTAACGGATATTTTTATCTTAAATACGGAGATCGATGAAGTATAAAATACAAACTCTTGCTCAATTTGGGATAAATGGGTAAGTCAGCACGGATTCTCTAGGCACGGGTAAATCTGTGTGCATCCAAACGCAAACAACTTATTAAAATTAAGAACTTTTGTCATAATTCCTTATACAATAAGTTATTTTACCATAACCACTTATTTAAGTTGTTCTCCTAAAGGGGCAATAGGATTGTGTTATTATAAGAAGGGTTTTGTGTATCTACGAATATCACTGTTGTTATAAAGAGTAGTTGATTTTTTTCCTTATTAAATTAAAATTCAATTCGACACTAGATACTAGATAGTAGGATTTATTAATTAATTAGTCTAGTGGGAGATTAGTATATATCTCGACTTTCGTCATCCAATAATTTGAGGTTGATAATATCATACGAAAAAAAACCATTATTTGGTATTTTATTGAAGATTATTTTGATTTTAAAAACTGTGATATTTGTAGTTACACATAACGCTAATAATAATAATAAATAATAATGAGTAATTATGTCCTTATTTGTATTAAAGTTGATTATGACTAAACCTAAACTTCATTAAGCATCAATTAATTATTGTTACAATTAATGTGCGTTTATATATTTAAAAGTAATAATAACATCGATAAATTTGTCTTCAACTTTTTGGATTAAGGCAACTCCTTCGTTATGTATTCATCGATACATATCATTAGGGTTTAGTGATATATAATATACTTATCATTAGGGTTTAGTGACATATTATACCAACTAATCAGCGCCTGTGATATGAATCCAGCTAAAATAAGAAGAACTCCGCCACAGGACGGCGGTGAATGCGATTCACTGGCTGAAATCTTCATCCGCCTACCTACACTAACCCTACTCCCATTAAGATTAGTATGCAAGAACTGGCTCGCCGTCATCACTTCCGATGATTTCCGCTACCTCCACACTCTCCGCCGCCCAAAACTGCCGCCGCTGTCTAATTATCTCATCCTCCAAACCAACCTCCGAGAGCTGTACTACATCATAAGCCCCTTCCACGGAAACCCTAAATTGACACCTTACAAATTCCCCTTCCGAAACCCTAAAATCTTGACCACTTGCAACGGCCTAATTTTGCTCCAATCGGGCAATGTTGATCGAATCGACTACTACGTCCACAATTCGACCACCAATGGATTGTGAAGAATCGTGATCGATGATTCATCCAAGTATCCTTCCGTCAAGGGGCTAACCCTAGCTTTCTATCCCTCGTTACACCGTCGTTCTCGTCCGATCCAACCTCAATTTATGTTTACGACTCGGAGAGTCATACTTGGAATACAAAATTGCATCAGTTTAAAACGAATACAAATAACAAGGCGGATTTCTTCGATCTGGTGCTACGACGTCTGTAAGAGAAGTACCCCCCCCCCCCCCCCCCCCCCCCCCCCCCCCCCCCCCCCCCCCCCCCCCCCCCCCCCCCCCCCCCCCCCCCCCCCCCCCCCCCCCCCCCCCCCCCCCCCCCCCCCCCCCTAGGCGTTTGAAGGAGCTCATGGATTTGAGGGATCAAGAGTTTTATCGAGGTGGTTTGTAGGTGTTTGATTCGGAAAATGCTTTTATATATGCTTAAAGAGACTTTGGCTCCGGTATGATATGAATTGCTTCATACTTAGTTTAAATAATTAGGGTAGTGATTGAGTAGTTTGTTACATTTTTAAGCTTATTAGAAAGGGATAATTAACAGTTTCAAATTTTTAATCTGATTTTGTTAATTTAATACGGACGCTAGATTAGGTTAATTTGGGAGATAGAGATGAAGATTGTGGAGATCTTTCATCTCTGGAGAGAGAGAAGAGAGAGATTCACAGAAGATTTAGTTAGATTTCGTTCATTGATCGAATGAGTGCATACAAGAGGAAATCGATGCAAAAACGCATCAGAAAACATGGTTAATTAAGTAAGTTGAAGATGAAAAACTTTGGTTAAATTTCAAGAAGTATATAAAAAGGAAAAAGGACAATTTTGGAATAATGTTGAATTGTCGTTGTCCCTTTATCCCGGCGGATCGGTTGGATGCTTATAACAACGAATTTTGATATATATATATATATATATATATATATATATATATATATATATATATATATATATATATAGTCTCGGGTATTCCGATGAATCAATTACTTTATCCGTCTATCCTTGCATTTATTTGAATTTATCTTTGTTATTTTAATTAATGTTCCAACCACTGCACATTATTACTAATTAAGACTCACACATTTAACAAACCGGAGCCAAACTTTCCACAAACGGATGAACACCACGAAAAGGATCAAACTGTGCACGATTGACCGTCTTGTAGAACGGCTGACCACTCACATCAACAACCTCCTCACAACTCTTGTCGTCAAATTTAAACGCCGTTATCTTCCCTGGAGAATGGTCCACCAAGATTCTCGCCGCGCCGTCTTCTCCCGTCGTTAAATTCATCATGCCGAAGTTATAAAACTCCCTCCGGAATTCGCACTTGTACTTCACCGACCACCGCGAACAATCCTCCTCCAGCTCATAAATCACAATTGAATATCCGACCGTCGTGAAGGAGACGGCCGTTGAATTCTTGGAAGTGACCGACCATAGCCGAGGTTCTCGGAAACTTGGGAGGAAGATTCCTAACAGCGTTTCTGCTGACGTCATAGTACAAGCCGTCGTGATTGAAGAGGTTCCAATGAATCTTGTCGTTGCAGTAGACGCTGACCGTGAAGTCCAACTCCGCACGAGCCGTGAACGGTTCCGAGTTTCGAACCCATGCATGACTCGCCGAGTCGTAAACCTCGACTCGACATTGACCTGAGGAGGGGGATCGTTTGATGCATGCAATCTTGTAATGAAGGGATTTTGAAGGATCGAAGGCCAAGTTGAGCCCCTCAATTTCTGTAAACTCGTCGTCGTTGTTATGATCAGATGGGATGATTTCCCGTGATTGATTGGTGGTGGGATTTAAAACGTAGTAATGTTTTTCTTGATCGCGATCGGATTGTACCAACATTAGGCCGTTGCATGAGTTTATGCTTTTAGGGTTTGGGATGTTGTTGACAGAGTAAGGGATTAGTTTATGGTTTCGAAAGTTGAAGTAGGAAAGACAGCGGTGGTTTAGGGTGGCGGAGCGTGTGAAGACGGCGGAATTGGGCGGAGGAGATTAGGGAGAGCAAATCTTTGCTTAGTAGTTTGAATTTTGTTAGGGATTTCGCCGGCATTCGGAGAAGGATTTCATATATCATGTCTTCGTTCATGTCGGAAGCCATGACTTAATAATAAAAGTAGAGAGAGAATTGTTGTATTCATCGAACACTAATATTTATTAACAAATCCTACTCCTAATCCAACAAGGAAATTAAAATATTTAATTAATTAACAAATCCTAAACTAAATCGGATCTAATTGCTTTCCAATAAGGAAGCAATTCAATAAGGAAAGATATTATGTTATGCCACGAAGTCTAAAGTAATTAAAACAACCACCCTTTTCATAATTGGTTTTGAATTGTGTATTAGTTCAACTTAGAGTCTTAGACTTCAAGCCATGTAATTAAAGATTTAAAGTGATATATAAAGTAAAATGAAAAAAAAAACTATCCTGAATTAAGGATGAGGGATTGAATCATTAAATCGAGTAAATTATATGAGAGAGAAATATAAATTAAATTGTGTAATTGAAGTTTAAACTCACGGCAATTTAATGAATGGCAAATAAATTAGAACACGAAGTAATGAATTAGAAGTAGATTTCATACTCAATTTAATTTGGTAGGTAAAAATAAGTAATTTCAGCGTCCAAAATAAGTAAATTAAATTTCTTTTTGATATGCTGGAATTTGTACGATCCAGATTGTTCGCACCATAATACAAAAAAGATGTCTCAAGGAGCAGTGCTTAAATCATATTCAATTTTCAGAAATGTAATTAGCAACTAAACGTGTATAATCTATTTTCAAGCCAGGGAATATAATCCTGCATAACAAGTACAACATTCCACTTATACACTTTGGCTCTGAACTTTCAAAAACATATGATTTGCAGAAAATGAATACTAATCTACTAGCAATCTAGTGCTAAACCTCCCATCTATCTAAATCTAAACATATATTCCCTCCGTCCCATTGAGTTTGACTCTTTTTTTCGTCACGGTTATTAAAGAGAGTTGTTAGTTGTGAGTCAAGAGGTAGAGATCTCACAAAAGAAGAGTGGTTAGTTCTATGTAGAAAAGTTCCTATTTTTAAAATGAGACAAGATGAATTGAACAACCCGAAAAGAAAAATGAGACGGAGGGAGTACTATTTAATATTAATGCTCCAAAAGTTTGATCTTGTCAAGGTAGTTCTGCATCTCTTGATCAGCCTTGGCAGGGAAGCCGTCTCCAGCTGATAATTTGTAATGCTCAAACTTCATTTCATCATACTTCATTGCAGCCGTTCTGCAGGCTTGGATGCTTCCTAAAAGAGACGAATCGAAATGCAAATTGTTCTTACTTCTTACTGAATCATATAGCAGAGCAAATACACTACTTTGATAGCAACAATAGACTGCAGGATACTGCTATTGTATAGATAAGCATAAAGGGTTTACTTCAATATCAAAACAATCATACAAATCAAGATTGACCATATGATCAAAAACTTTTAGCATGCATATCTTTTAGGTTTTTTTCATGGCAAAACGATGGCTGAAATTCAAGAAATTCAAGAAACCAAGCCAATTAATGAAAGATAAAGTTATAGAGAACTAACCACTAAGGTCGAGAAGGTTGATAACCACGGGGCAGTTTCCTACACTCTTGACCATTGTAATTGCAGCCCATATTTTCTGATAATCCTCTCTTGAAGTTCTAAAAATGCAGAGTTTTGTAATGGGATTCACATACTTCACTGAGGTAAAACAAAAGGGCATGTTTATGGAGACGGGTTCTACATAAACAAGCGATTTGTGATGCAAAATAGAATAGTGAAAAACTCACCTTGAAATGAGTTCATGGAAGAAGCTAGACCGCATTCCCCAAAGTTCACGAGGATGCTATCTGTGACGGCTTTAGATAAATTCCTTTGAGTTACTATGATGGGATCGTCCTGCGAAAATTCTTTGTTCGGATCCAGAAAGACCTCCATTACTAAGTACCTATTCTTAAAGCCTACCATTCTGTTTCACCATCACATGAAAATCAATGTTAAACTTTACATGTGAAGTAAAAGCAATTGCATTTTATATGCATAACAGACTTACATATATGCAACCAGAATGAGTTCAAAGTAAATCAATGCAATCATACTAAACCAAATCCAAAACCCAAAAAAGCTTATAAGAGTATCTATGCGAGTATAATCTAACAGCTGGAGAAACAAAAAATTAAAAAATTCGAGCTCGTAAAGAGCTTAATCTACAATCAAACTAGTGGAAAAACAATTCTTGATGCTAGATAACAATTCACACAAGCTTAAACAGCATGCGTTGACTCATTTAGACAAACACCAAATCCTCAGAAATCCAGTCGAAAGATCAAATCAACACCTCGTCATTCAAACGAGTGTTCATACGGCACTTGCATTAACGGGTTCATCATCGGAGATGTCACAAACAAGAAATTACTCCCGCAAAAGCAGAAATTACACATACACCTACTAAATGTGCATAAATATATTCGTTAATTGGATGAATTAAAGACCATTACTCTGTTGAAATAAAATATGCAGGTCCCAATCAAGCAATGGAGCAAAATGATTCTCGCGGAGAGACTCGTCCGTCGCCGGGGGGGTGCGCCGCCGTCGAGGGTTTTTCCGCAGAGATATTTTAATTAATTTGACCTAGAAACCCCAATATTTTATTTTAATTGCAAAAGACCCCTACTAAGTTCAGCTTTGAGGCCCTATATAAATAACGTTGCCCAGCCCGTTTAAAACTTAATGGCCCGATAATCAGGCCCGTTTGAAATAATTTTAGTGGAGAGAGAGAGAGAGAGAGGTGGGGTCACGTGCGGATTGAATGCAGCTCCGTCTCACTAGCACTCACTTGGATTCACATTAACTTCCGCTGCCACTTTTCAAGCTAGAGAGAGAAACTCCATTCACATTTCATTTGAATCTCACCCACATTTCACCTAAATTTGCACTACAAATTTGGGTTGCTACACAATCACACCCCTATTTATTTAGTCAGTGGGAAAATTGCGTTTGACCCCTTCACTTCATGTATTTTCCATTTTCATCCTCTACAATGATTTATTACATCTTTCTCTTTATTTTGAAAAATTTTATGTTAACCTTAAGAAAAAGGAAGGCTATCAAGTTTTTTCTTATTTTTCAATAGCATGTTTGGCATTATTCATTAATTAATCACGTGATTCGAATTATGGTGCAAAAGCATAAAAACGTGTTACTTGGAGGCGTGATGTGCAATATTTATAAAGTCTACAGAAAAAAATAATTAATTAATTTCTCTAACGTCTAGTACGTGAGAATAGGATCACTTAGTCCTCTCTCTATAAATACCTGCACACCCCTCTCCTCATTTTTGCCCCTTCTATTGGTAGGTTGTTTGTATTCGTGTGTCGGAAGAGAGCAAGAGTGGGAGAGAGAGAGAGAGAAAGTAGGTGCTGTTAGTTGCTGTTTTGACGCGTTCTTCACTTTGTAAGTTCTGTTTCCTTGGTATTTTCTCTCAATCGATCGGATTATCTACGGTGATATTTGTTTAAGTATGGCTTCCGAGTGTTTATGCGCGTGTTGCATGGAGCAAATTTTGTTTGTCTTTTTTTGTTGCAATTTTCGTTTCTATTTAGATCTGATTCGTGTTTCTGTTTACGTTTGCAATTGAGTGGAAGATAGTTTCTTGTTTGCATTAATTGAAGAATAATTTAGGTTAAGAATGCTGCGGTTGAGTTTTTTTTTTTTTTTTTTTTGCTGTTCGTGTATTTACTCCCCTTATACATGAACATAATTAAGGGATTAACGTGCGCGTTTTTTAGAATAGTCTCGTATGGTGATTATTGTGTTTGTGTGTATATTTAATTTATGAATCTGTTCCTAACGAAAAAATCGATGTTCATGTATTTCTTGAGCCAGACTAAAAAAAAGGTTATGAGTACCTGCATATATTTGTGGAATTTATGTTGGTAAAGTGTAATTTTGCTGTTAATTTCTAATTTCTAATATCCATATGAGAGGAAGATTCTTATAGCTGCTACCTTGATTGTCTCCTTTGAGTTTGATATCTTCTTCCGTTTTGCTAGTAGCGGAATCTTTCTTTGTATGTTTCTTTTTGCTTTTCAATTTTGGAATTGCTAAGAGTATATTGCAGTATTTCTTTGAGATGTTGGTGCCAGACTGTTTTGTTAGGGGTGAATACAGTAGTAATCCGGAGATTCTGATTGATGAGATATCACATCTCAGAATCTATCTAAATCTCATTCTTATCAATGAAACTCCGTCCAAGTCATAGTTTCTCAGCTTCTCCATTCAGGATTAATAACTCTCCCCTTCTTTTGGGTCTGCAGAGCATCAGAGTCTAGGAGTTGAGAGTTTGAAATTCTTTGAAGGGTTCACATTTTCTGAGCAGAAGCAATGGAGGTATTTGGAAAATCCACAGTAGCTGTTCATTCCAATGTTATTTTTCTGTCGAGTATTCTTGGCCAAGATGGGCCTAATCCAGTTCACAAGTGTGACTGGAAATGTGAGAACGAACATGTGTTCGGAAACATGTATCGCTGCAAGCTAACTGGGCTGACACACGTTTGTGACAAAAACTGTAACCAGAGAATTGTGTATGATAATCATAGTTCCCTCTGCAGAGTGAGCAATCAGATTTTTCCTCTAACTCCAGTTGAGCAACAAGCTGTCAGAGGTGTCCGGAGGAAGCTTGATGATGACAATTCCCCGACTGAATTTTGTGCTTTTAAGCGCAGAAGGGATGCTCAGTGCCATCCCTCACCGTTTGAGAGACCATTTCCCACTGTTGGTCCCATCTGCAGTCCAATTGTTGATGGCATGGATACCAACTAGGCGTAATAATACCTTCGTTCATATCCATCCTTACCCCTTTTTCCTTTAGAGATCTTCTCTTTTCCTAGTATAAGTAAAATACTAAAAGATCTCGTTGAGTACTGCAGTTGAAGAAGTCACTGTATCACCTTTATGTAGGAAGCTTTATGTTTAACTTTCCTTTATTGGAGATGTAGCTATGCCTATGTCATAAGACTCTTAACTCTTAGGAAGTTTATGATACTATATCCTATGAACTATAATGATGCTCGAGTTGCATTTGGTTGCCGGCATCTTGAAGTACTTTGAGACAGGGTTGTATTAAAATTCAGTTCTCTATTTGATGGTGCTGTGCTAACTACATCCCTTCCCCTGTTCTTTACTATTTATGTTTTAGTGTTAATTGTTATATTTACCCCACTGCCTTGATGAAAGCTAAGGCAACCGGCTTAAGTTTTTGTATGAAGTGTATAAATTTTCATCAGTTGGTTTCATTTGTTTGTAAATACATCTTAGCAATGGGACGATTTTGTAACTATTTAGGTGGATGCTTTCTTCTTCAGGGCAGGAGAACCCTAAGATCTTGTTATTTGGTGAAAAGCTATCCAGACTGATGTTTACTTGATTTTGTGTTGTGTTGCAGGTTGAAAAAGAAGACCTTAATTCTATCTCTGTGTTTGATTTGTTTCATTTATTTCTAATTTTCTACGTCTATTATGGTTTGTGTACATCCCAGTTCCTAAATTTGATGTTGGTTTTGCAGGAGCTTCAAGTGTATGCCACTCAGGAGAGTTCAAAATTTAGTTTGTTGTCTTGATGAATGATATAACTGCATTACATTTTCACAGTTTTGGGAACCTTCATTAACATACTGTTAGTTTTTCTTCGTGCAGGAAACCAATCGCTCTTCCATCAACTGCAGCTTGGGGATTTCAAGAAGATGCTGCTAACTCATCCATGGGATACATCTGAAACTTGAAGAAAGAGATGAAGTCCGGTCATTCCCAGGCCAACCCGCCCCATATTTTGGGGGCGCGTATTGAGGAATCATGCCATGAGCGCACATTTCCGACATGCTCGGTCTGTGCAGCTATAAGGGTATGTCTAAGCAAGAGCTGTGATTGTTTTAATTTTTTATGAGAATCTCCAGACCTTATGAGAACAATGTGACATTTGTTTGGTAGGTGGAAGAGATATTTTATCGATGGAGTGGATAAATTGTGATAGAATCAGTTATTGGCACACGTTCTGATTCTGTCATACGTTGTATATATCCTAGTCCCAGTCTGGATAATGTATTCAAGAAAAGCCTACTCTTCTGCTATATTGTGTACCGTGGAAGTGATCCTGCACGTGCCGGAGTTGTTGCTCTCCTATCTCATTCAGATACGACCGTTTGGCCTCACGTGATTGGTGCACTGCCTCTTTCTTCAACGCAGCTGGTACAAATTCAATATAAAAAACAAGTATCACAGTTGGCAGGAGTAGTTTAACTAGCCAACTTAAACTTTGTTTTATCTAGTAGGTTGACTGACATTTCTGGGTCATTATTTATTTTATTACCGGTGCTTATGTTTTTTATTGCCTCCTTGTCGGTGTGATTTCTTGTAATGTTGTTTGATTGTGTGTGATGATGTTTATGAATAAAGTAAACACCTACCCTTAGAAAAAGTTGTTAAGGAATAGACATTAGGAATCTCTAGCTTGTTTTTTTGTTAAAAAAAGTTTCTATATCTCATAAGCTTTTCTTAGGGCTATCTTCTATTTGATTCAATGACAAAACATAAGAGTTGTGATAACTATTAGAGAATGAGAATCCCCAAAAATCCACCTTTTCATCCCACATGCAAAAGCAAAGAATTTCTTCTCCTAGAGGCCATCCAAGATCCAAGAAATGCTAAACCCAAACCCACAATCTTGCGGCTGATGAAGTTTGCAAAGCAACGTAGCTACAAATAAATACCCACCCACCCACACCCTACCTCCTCTCTACTCATGGCCTCTTGGTCCCTTTTCATCTCTCTCATAATTTTCTCCTTCTTCACCAACTCTCTCTCATGCACATTTGTTATTACCAACAACTGCCCCTTCACTATCTGGCCTGGCACCCTCTCCGGTGCCGGAACCACGCCCCTCCCTGCGACAGGGTTCCAGCTCGACTCCGGCCAGAGCATCACCATCCCAGCTACTCCGGGATGGTCTGGCCGGATTTGGGCTAGGACCGGATGCACATTCGACGTCACCGGTGCCGGCTCATGCCAGACTGGAGACTGCGGAGGGAAGCTCGAATGCAGCGGCATTGGTGCCACACCACCGGCATCCCTCTTCGAGATAACCCTCGGAGTGGGAGACCTGAAGGATTTCTACGATGTCAGCATCGTCGACGGTTATAACCTCCCGCTTGTTGCGGCGCCAAGAGGTGCTCGACTCGGATGTAACGCCACCGGCTGCGTACAAGACATTAACATGGGTGAGAAAATTGGTCTTTAAACCACTAACATGTAGTTTAGTTGGTATTTTTCACTCCTATAATAGATAGATCTGCCGGGTACATTTAAAAAAGAAAAAGGGTCTCTAAATCGAAGTATCAGCAAACGAATAAACTCCTACATCTTTCGACGCAGGTTGTCCGAAAGAGCTACAGGTGGTGGGAGAAGGGGAGGTGGTGGCGTGTAAGAGCGCGTGCGATGTTTTCCGGTTAGACCAGTACTGCTGCAGCGGAGAGTTCGCCAACCCTACGACGTGTAGGCCTTCTTTCTATTCGGGGATCTTCAAGAGAGCTTGTCCGAGAGCTTACAGCTATGCTTTTGATGATGGGACCAGCACCTTCACATGCAAGGCTTCTCAGTACAACATAGTATTCTGTCCTAATAGTGGGTAATGAATTCTATCCAAAGATAAATCTCCATTTCAATTTTGGTGAAGGGAAATGGTGAAAGCGAATTTTTGATGCAGGATGAGGATAATAGATGGTGGGTTGGAAAGCCCAGCTGTTGAAGTTGAAGTTGAAGGAAGAAGAATTAATTCTGACAGCAAGACTGCTTCATCATCAGCTCTGCTTACACCTTTTCCACTATCAAGAATTCTACTCCTCTTTACTCTTGCGTTGTTCGTGGCTTTCTACTAGCAAAGATGTAGTGATTCAGTCTGTAGTAGATGTTGAAAAGCAAATATACATACTTTGAAGGAGCAGCCTCCAAAAGGGCGAGTGAGGGCCGCTGCTCTTTCTAAATCGTGCAGAATATCGGATCTTTTACTAATTTATTATTATTATTTTATATCTTAAATTATAAATTCGTTTTCTTTCTTAAAATTATAGAATCTCCTTAATTCATAACAATAGATCCATCCCTGGTTGAATTAACTATTGAAATTAAATGTTATATATTATTCGATAATCTAAATCTTGAATTTTTGAATTAAAATTGACAATAGAGGAGTTTTAGGGGGTCAAAATGGAAATAATACAGTTTACAGTTATCCAAACCGTCCCTCTCTAAAACCTCACCAAACTAAACAAAAATTCACCGTCCAGGCCTGCACCAAAATTCTCTAGCAATTCACCGTATAAGTATTAGTTCTGAAATTACGGGTGAAAGCTAGCTAGGGTTAATGGCGGTGGAAATCCCAACGAAGGCAGGCGGGTTGATGGAAAATTCTCATCAAAATCCGGTAGTTTTGGTGCAGGCGAAGCTGAAGGAGGTGGAATTCAAGTTTAAGGGGTGGCTCGCGAAGCAGTCACTTCCGGTGGAGGCCGCCGCGGTGACCGCCACCAGCGCCGTCCAAGGCGCCGCGATTGGCGCCTTCATGGGACGCTCACCGGTGAGGGCCCGGTTTTGTTATGCCGCCGCCCAACGTTGGTAGCCTTAATCCAGACGCTATGTCGTCGCTTAAGCAGGCTCAGGTATAATTTTTTTGTCCAGAAAAGAGTATGGCGAGTTTGTTAATTATTAATAGGTCTTTTGATGGTTTATGTAAAAGCATTTCCTCCACTATAGATATTCCAATTTACATGGGTTGGGGAGTCAGTTGTGAGCATGTAAGATGTTGTTTTCCCTCCATTTTTTCCGCTGATTTTAAATTTTGGCATAGTTTTATTGCCATAGGATGTTGGCTGTGTATTTTTGGAAGGATTAAGTTGCTGCTAATGTGGATATATTATAGTGAAAGTTCTGATTTGAAGTAGTTTTGCTTAATCCTCAGTTGATTGTGAGTTTGTAAGCCAAGCAATTAAATTAGTTTGAGATGAAGATTGGGAAACACATTATTCTTTAGCAAGCTTTTGTGACTAGACTCTTAGTAGTTAGGTGTAAGTTCTGAATTATATTTTGAGAAAAAGGTAATTGATGTTTATACTCATTTTCACATTCAGGCTCTCGCTGGAGGTCCATTGCTACAAGCACGCAATTTTGCTGTAATGACTGGCGCAAATGCTGGTATTTCTTGTGTGATGAAAAGGTTGAGAGGCAAGGATGAGTTCAATCCAGGTACAGAATTTCTGGAACTATACCACCTTTGTATTTCCATTTCTATAGGAGCTACCCGGACTAGTAGTTTTTGTATGAGACGTTATTGGACGAATTTGGAGCTTGGCTGATCATAAAAAATAGAATGTTTGTGCATTTAGAAGTGTGTCGTTTCCTCATCTTCTCTATCTCTAAACCTCTTACAGTATGCTTTGTTTGTTTCCAATTTGAGTATGTTTGAGCTTTTGATGTTCTGGTGATATTTCTGATGATTCATGTAGGATGGTGACTGAAAGACATGTTTTTCTTTATGAAATATCAAGCTGATAACTTTGAGCTAATCACTTAGTTCTCTATCTTGATTTATGATTAGTTTTGTAGGGGTATAGGATAGTTTTCTTGTTGGTGTATTATCCTTTTGTTGAATCCGGATGACTGTATTGCTCTTTCTGATGTGAAAGCTTATTACCTGGTCTTGTTCATTGTAGTGTGGTTGCAGCTTTTGGTTCTGGAGCCTTGTTTACATTAGTCAGTGGTATGTCCGGCCCAAATCCGGCTGTAAGTGCCGTTACATCTGGCCTTTTCTTTGCCATTGTTCAAGGTGGCATTTTCCAGGTAGTTTACTGAATTCTGTGGAACCTGCAGTTGTACATCCATTATTTGTACTACATTTGAACCGACTTGGAATGGAATATATTATCAGATGTAATAAAATCAATGAAACAACATTTATTTACACATATCTCTCAACTCCACTGTAATGCAAATCCTCTCTTATCCTGAGAAACCTTTTGCTGGTTGATACAGTTGGGCCAGAAGTTTACACAACCACCAGTTGAATACGCGTTTTATGCTAAGACGAGATCAATGCTGAGCAACCTCGGCCTGCAGAACTACGAAAAGAACTTCAAGAGAGGATTGTTGAATGATACTACACTGCCTTTGCTAACGGATAGGTAAGTTAGTTCTATGCTTCCACGAAGTGGTATAGAAATTGTGAGTATTTGCCTAAACAACTCTGCCCTTTTGCTGAAATTGCAGTGCCCTCAGAGATGTGAAAATACCTCCCGGACCAAGACTGCTCATTCTTGATCACATAGAGAGGTTAACACAATCATCAATCTTTTCAAATTGCTGATTTAGGGAAAAAAATTGAGTTGTGATGGTGTGTCGTCTCATCAGGGACTCGGAGTTCAAAGATAGACGAAGGGGCTCGCATTAATGCTACTGCTAAGGTATGTGATAAATGTGCTCAGAATAGCTTCTCTTGTGAGAATAAGAGACAGCAAGAATTTTGCACCATAACTCTGTGTATGTATCCTTGGTAGAATTTTATTTGGGATTTTGTTAAAGAATGTGATTTTCCTTTGTTATGTTCAATTAACTTTTGCTGATTCAGAGCTTCCCATCTCTCTTGATTTAATTTATAAAGAAAAACAGGAGAGAGAGAGAGAGAGAGAGAGAGAGAGAGAGAGAGAGAGAGAGATTTTTGTGTCTATCAAGAGAGAGAGGAGTCTTGATTCACTTTGTGTCTACTAGACGTGACGCAACGTGAATTGTCTGTATAGCCTAACTTGGTAATATGCTTATATAATCCTAAATAAATTGTTCGTATTACTTTGTTAACAATTGGGCCACTTTAGATGATCATGTTTTGTGGCTAAGAGCCAATTAGGGAAATAATAAGGGAATTAAAAATGGAAAATAATCCCCAAAAAAAAAAAAGGTATCCGAATTATTTGTATTTTTTGCCCTTTTTTGAAAAGAAAAAAATAATCCATTTTAAAGCACCTGTCACAAGTAATTCAAAATTTTCACGTCATGAAATTAAGGGAAACAATTAATGTAAGTTATTTCATTTGTGGCGAAAATTAGAAATAAGAAATCTTTAGGTAGATAGATGCAAATTATTTGAATAAACTATAATATTTGATTGAATATTTTTATATTCAGATAAAATATGGTGTCGATATATGAAATGTCAACTTATCAACAAAATTAATTAATATGATTTGTTTGTTCCGAAAAGAGAATTAATTGATTAACCAGACTAGCAATGATTGATTATATACTAATACAAAATCGGCACTCGTCTCTCTCTCTCTGGGAGCAGGGTACGCAATCTTTTTCTCTCTAAATTGCGTCAATTTGATCTCAAGACTACATCTTTTTTTTCAAGAAACCATGTTCTCTCAAGTAAGCATTTGATTAAATCATTCGGATGTCTTCGTTTTACCATTTCAATTGCTGAATCTTAAAATGCTCTTTTTCTTTTTTTCTTTTTTGAAAATTTTCGTGTATGTTTTTTTTGTCCTGTTCGTTTAATCAATTGACGAGCTTGAGGTTTATGATTGCAAATAGTAATGGGTTCTTACTGACTAAGGTTCTTGATCTGTTATGGATTCTATTTTAGTTTTTTTCTTATTTTTCTGTCTTATCTTGAATATATTTACTAAATCTTGAATCTGGGCTTTTACCTATTGTTCTTGGCAATTAGTTGAAGTAATTGATAGATTTTCTGCTGCATCAATGAAGAACTGTATCATGCAGCATTTCTTTAGCCGCAAATTCAATGATTAGCTTAATATTCCTCTTTTCTTGTTTTAATTTTTCTCCCCTTTTGATAGTATGCTGATTTTATTTATTTATGGGGTTTATTTTCAGGTGCGATTACAAGATATAGTGACATGCATGAGAGAGAAAAAAAAAATATTAGAACCCGGAAACAATTATTAGATGTTTGGGTTTATTGATCAATTGTTGTAAATTAATTGGATTTATAGTTGCATATTTGTGTTGTCAGCTGGAATTTAGGGTTAGATTTGGTTCAAGTAATCTAAAATGGATTTGCATAGTTATCCTCATGGTGAACATGGAAGGTTTGAGCAAATACTCAATCAGTTTCTTCTAAAGAGTCTGCACATTATATTAGAATCAAGGGTTCCAATGAACCGGCCGTCTAGCCGGGGAGGGGAAATAAGAAAGAGTGATAGATGGTTTAACTTAGTATTGGGGGATCGTCCTGCAGCTATGGATAGCTTGAGTTTTTGGAATAGAAGTTTGATGGAGCCTATGGTCATTGATATTATACTTGTTCAAGAATCGCATGGCTCTTTATCAGAGCACGAAACGAGCAGCTCAGAGATGGTAACTGAAACAGTTATAGAGAGGTGGGTAGTTCAGTATGAGCATCAAAGGTCTATGTCTCCTCAGATTGGTGATGCCTTTTATAAGAAGACTTACAAGAAATCAATCATATTGTTGAGGTCAGTTTATTCGATACTGAGGCTTCTTCCTGCATATAAGGCTTTTCGTAAGCAGCAATCATTTAAGCAGAACTGTGACTTTGAAATCAATTACAAGATATGCTCATTTGGTTCTCCTTTGACAAGATCAGAGGAGGAGTCGATGAGAAACTATTCTTTTGTACCCGTTGAAGCCCAACAAGGCCGACTTTCTGTATCCGTGATGTACCGTGAAGATCTATCTGATTTCAATCTAGATTCGTGTGTGTCTCATCCGATAGAGATTATTACGGATTATGTAGGTAGCCCTCTTACTGACCCTATGAGAGCATTTCCTTCAATCTCCTCTGATAAGGGTCGTTCTATATCGTTCCAAATGAGAGGGAAGCAATCTTCTTCTTCTTCTTCTTCGCCGTTTCAAAGACCTCATAGCTGGTCTAGTGGTATCCAAAGGGAGATTTCGCCACAAATGGCCCAACCTTATAGTGCTTCTCCTCCGTTATATCGCTCACCATATGAATATTCATCTTCGCCTAATGAGACGTACAACAGTAGAAACCAAAACCAAAACCAGGGGTTTGTGGCTAATCAGAAAGCCCCATCTGATGAGATACTTTCTCCTCCATTCTCGTCCTCTCCTTCTCCTTCTCCTCCTACGAGAAGTGGACTTCATATTCATAATAGACGCCAAACCGCTCCAATGAGTATCCCACATCCGATTATGGGGAGAAGTCCGAGATATCTCTCTCCTAATTTGTCGGATCCGAGTAGGAATTCTCTCCCACCTCTATCTCCGAGGAATACAAAGTATGACTCTTCGTCCCATGAATCACCATCAGGGATCAGGTCAATAAGGAGACTAGATTCGAATTCGACTGGAACTGGAGACTTGAGTAATACTCCAATAAATGCTGGTTCAAAGGTATGTGATGAGAGTGGCTAATGATTAGTTGATTGCTACTACTTGTTGTTTATTGTCCTGTTTGTTGTTTTCTGAGCTAGTTTACATCTGTCTTCATTTCATAGTTGTCTCGAGACTCAAAAGATGATTCTGGGCGATTTTCAAGTTTGCTCTCTTCAAGTAGTTCTCCACGTGTTGGATTCTCACGGACCTCCAGTCGATTGTCTTTCCAGGATGACTTTGGCGATTGTGATTTTCCGTTTATTGTGGATGATGTGGATCCTCCTGATAACCATACAAGGTAATTTTCCACTTGCCATGTCAACATATCATTAAATGCTTTAAGCCTTTAACTTAGAACATTCACTTGAAACATGTAATGCTAAAGAATGTGGTGTTTTGTAGCTCAGATCTTTTAAGTAGGCACGTCAACTTTTGGCGTATATTTGAAGTCAGAATGTAGGCACTCCATATTTTTCTTTTTTACTTTCTAGTGCTCCACATAAAATGCCACCGGTATAGTTATTGTCATCACCTGCCATTAGTTTTGTCATCACAAAATGTTTCAAGCTTGATTTAGTCTTGTCTAAAGAATATTTAACGCTATAACATACATAAATCATCAATGCCAAATAATATTTTTTAGGATTACCTTCTTTTCTTGATAATCCAAAACAAGAATTTCTATCACTGGACATTATATTTCTAGGATTTCCTTCTTTTTTTGATAATTCGTTACATTAATATCATCAAGGCCTTATATATTGGTTCTTTCTAGGACTCCACTAGAGATCAAATTCCAATTTGCTGTCTCAACTCTCTTCTCTTGATTCTGTGATAACTCATAGTTTTTTAGTTCTTTATGTGAGAAAAATCTCTGTTGAAGGCAACCTGAAATTGTCCATAACTTGAAAAGATATAGGAAAATGATAGCTGTTTTGGAGTCATCTTCAATTTGGCTAACATGAGTGCCATTTACTTCTCCTGCTTGTAGCTGCATGCCTGCATGTGCTTTTTACATCTCCTCAGAGTTAGGCTAGAGTGCTTTAGGCGCTGTTTTATGGTTAGATAATGCTTAAATCTAGAATTATTCACTTTTTTTCTGAATAAATACTTCTATTGCTTAATAAAACAAGCACTGCTCTGATAAACCAATAACTTTCTCCAATGAAATTCGTGTTTTGATTTATTTATGTCAGTTGTTGCACATTATGAGAATCAAATTGCTAAAATTAAAAGTTTTGGATTCATTTTCTGCAGTTAATTCTTTAATCTAATTGGCAAATGTGTTGATATGCATCTGTTTGATTCTGTTGCCGTACAGTTCGAGTGTTGATGATAGAAACAGTTCTTCACAAGCACACTCGACAATGAAGAAGTCACAAGACGCGGCTGTGGGTGCCCTCGTCCACATGCTGAAGACAGCTCCTCCTCTCCGTCAAGAATCCTGCTACTACAACACTCACTCCTCCAAGTTTGAGGGCGAAGCGGGAGCTGCTTCCGAGTTTTTTAAGGCTCGGAAAGCATCAGACGCCCTCGAAGATCTCAAGGTGTATAGACAAATGAAAGATTTGATGCTCTCCAAGAGTGCTGCAGCAGCTTATCTGGTTGGCAAGGAGAAGGACTGAAGCTTGCCCACCTTGTGTTGTATTATGGTTTTCTAGATTGTAAGGTAACTTTATGGAGTTGATTAGTTTCCTTTTTTAGATAATTTAACTTGAAGTAACGATCTTGAACTAGTGAGTGAGTTATGTACATTTAGAAACTTGCTGCAGAATTTATTTAACCGGAACATCCAAAGTTGGTGGGACTTGTCATTTGTTGATTGCTTTTGGTTTGATTCTGTATTCATTCATAATATGAATATTTATAGCAGATTATTAAAAATAAGGGTATTGTTGTGTTGTTTTGTCTTTTAAGCGTTGGACGATGAGACTGGCTAGCTAGAAATGTCCATTTTCAAACCGAAACTGCCTCAAACGGATTTTAAACCGGAATCGGAATCGGCATAAACCAGAACCGATGCAAATCGGAACCTTTTGAACCGTAAACCGTTGGCTTGCGGTTCGGTTTACTCTTTTTCAAATCGTGAAATCGTCAGTTCCAAATTGGGTAAAAACGACGATTTTACCTATTAAAATTATCAAATATCAGATATCTAATGAATTAGATAAATGAGATTTAAATTTAAAACATTTTTGAAGATAAATCTTCTAATTTTTGCTTATATTTAAAACAAACTATTCATTTAAAATACCAAAAGGATAAAACATTATTCTGTATTTAGTATAATTGCAAATGGATATTTGCGTTCAAAAAATATATATGAAATAAAAGTTGTTCAAATTTTATGACTGAAAAATATAGAATATTAAATATTGTTTAATAATTACTACACGGCGAAGAATCGAAAACAATGATATAAAATTTATTTTTTAAAACGATGATGATAATGAAGAACTAACAATGAGATTGTATTATATATCTTCAATTCCTTCATGAGATTGTACAATTTTATTTATAATTTATTATTGACTTGATTTGAAACCAAAAAAAGTTTTTCTTTGAAAAAAAAATTAATTCAGTAATTAAAAAAAATAAAATTTATAAAAATCGTGAAAATGGTAAATTGGAATTTGAACCGGCAGTTTTAAATCGGAACCATCAATCGTCTACATGCGATTCGATTTTGGTTTTAACTTTTGGCAAATTGTAACCGGCGGTTTCAAACCGTAACCGGAACCAGAACTGAAAATGAGCATGTCGCAAGCCAGTTATCTTTGAGTCGGCGGAGCGCCGGAGGCTAAGCAGAAAGCAGACGAAAATATTAGTAATTCGGGAGTTGGGCCTACAATTGATAATGAGCCTGCTAAAATTGAGACCAATAGGTAATTGCGGAGTTTGGGCCTTTTTTTGGGCCTGAGTGTCGTAATTCGCCAGCTGAAATATAGGCCCATTAGTCTAGTTTAATGCTCCCATCGTCGTACCCAATAGGCCAATTTTCCTTTTCGGGTTATCTTATTCCATTGACTACTTTCATTTTTTTACTAAATATTACTCTAATATATTCTTATAGATGCCACTACTTTATAGTAGTAATACTACTTTACACTCAATAAATAACTTTCTTAATCTCCGTATTGAAAAAAACTGAGTATGTTTGATAGTAGTATTTCTTAATATTTTCAGAAATCGTCCTACTTCTTTTTCATAATTATAGATCCCTTATGTAATAGATTTGTTAAAAGTCCTTTATTGATAAAAGAAGTTAATAAAATAACGTTTTACTAACAGTACCCTCGTCACATTGTAATTTTAAATAGTTTGGAGGGTCCTTAAAATCGTTATCTTGCTAATGTAGAAAAAGTATACCAACTAATGAGAACCAGAAAAAAAAAACAAGAAACTAAAATAAAAGACACTAAAAAACACTGATAAAAAAATAGCAAATATTATTTAAATATGACTATCTACCACTGTGATGTTTATTAGATTGTTTTATTTATTACCAAACTCAAAGGGCACCTTCAGATTTTGAGGTGGGAAACATAAAATATAAGGGCATTACTAATATTAAGAAAATTAATATGAAAAACATCAATTTCAGCGGCAGGATTTTCCGCCGCCGAGGCTGCCCTCCTCTCCTCTCCCTCTCCTCCCATTCCCTCGCTCCCTCTCTCTCTCAATTAAACGAAATCTCCTATTGACGGATTACGATCTCTCCCATCCCATCACCACCAAATTAGTACTTCCTCTCCGTCCCACAGAAAGTGTCCTACTTTCCATTTCGGGGTGTTCCACAGAAAGTGTCCTCTTTCCGAAAATGGAAAATTTTTAACTCCCTAATTAAATCATTAGTACTCCTAATTAATCCATCTAATTACTCTGTTATCTTAAGATAACATTTCTCTTTCTTAACATAACATTAACATTTCTCTCTTAACAAAACATTTCTCTCTCTCTTTATCCTCGAACCCTACTTTCTTCTTGCCTCCGCCGCCCGTTTCTCTTCGCAAAATCCTAGATCTCGCCACTTCCTTCTCCACCGCCATGAAATCGGAACAGTGGGCGTCTCTCACGACTCCTGATTTCTATCATAAGGGTCAGAAACCTGAGATCCGTCCTCATCCGAAACCCTTGGTGGAGGTGAAGGACGATCTTTCAGATCTACGCGACGGCGAAGTCGGTTGTGCTGCTGGTTTCTATCAGAAACCTGTGAAACCTGTAATTCGTCCTAATTCATTTCCTGTGTTGGCGGTGAAGAATGAAATTGTAGACTGAGTCATGGAACCCTCGGGCCTCACCACACCACGATGATGCTATCCGGACTGTCTCCCTGCACATCAGACGCCCATCCGTCGAAAAAGCCAAAGATAGAACAAGATACTACAAAGGGTTGTCGTTGGCCTTGGGTGAATGTAAAATCGATGCTGAGCGGGAAGAAGGACGAGGAACCCGACGAAGGGCAGATCTTTGAAGAGGATTCGGGTATAGGCATGGAAGGCAGAAGTATACCTTGTCCTCCGATTTGGGAGTCCGACGAGGAGTGGTTTAATCGGTGGCACGCTATGACCCCGGGTGAGATAGTCATAGATCAAATTATGCGAATTTGGATTCCTGCAGGTTATACTCCGGTGAGACCATTCCTGACTTTAATCTTTCTATCCCATAAATGCTGAATCAATAAACCCTGTCCAGTATATATGCAAGAGCAATTTGTGGTGGATGTTGTCTTTAAGTCTAAGATGATAAGAATACGCTCGTACCTTTTCTAATGTTTCACATATCTGTGACTGCATGAATTTCATCTGAGATATGGTATTAAAACGTTTGTGGTTATTTGCTTGTTGTACTTGGGATTGATTTGAAGTCCTCTGGATATGTTGGTGCATTGAATATGGAACTGCATGAATTGCTGATTCATTATTTTAGGAACCATGTAATTGGATATTGGTAAGAACCTGTAATTGGATATTGGTAAGAATATCTTGATCATTGGATATTGGTAACAATATCTTATCATTGGAATTGATTTGCAAAATGAGACTGGAGTACAAAACCTTCTCACTAAAGTCATCTGCATCTATAGATGTAGATGAATTGAGTGAGAGGGTATTACTTATCAATAACAAAAGATAAATACCCTATACATATACAAAAGATCTATAACAAAATATATATACCAATATCCCATAAAGTCATCTGCATCTCTTGCTTCAAAATCCCAACCTACTCTTCAGATCTTCAACCTCTTGGATGATCCCATTTTCAAGCAAATAAGTAAAACATTCCCTAACTAAATCTATTGGAATTTCTAAATTGTCAGGAAGTGCATTCTGCCTAATTAGCATGTCTTTCTTGAAATGAGGAATCTTATAACAATTATGTCCCCTAACTCTCATAATCTCCATCATGCAACCTTGTAGTGAGATAAATACCTTGTTCAATGTCATTGGTGTGAGATCTTCAAAGCTTTTGCAAACCGCATTAACTAATTGATCTACTGTTCTGCAATCTGACTCAATCTGGATACTTTGTATTGCTCTAAACCACCCAAGTTCATTGACATTATTGTCAGGTGAGTTGGGTGGTTGATGCACTAACCTTATGTCAAATCCATTTTGACAAGTTGCTTCCCTAAATTCTAGATCTGAATCCCTAATGTGCGGCCGTGCATTATCTTGTTGGATGAATATGAGTCTTGATGTATTTGCAGGCCATTTTTCCATGATGGCAAGTAAAATCTGTAGTTGTCAATAAAAAAAAAGTTATAAAATGCTTAAATATGCATTTGCTGCATTCTTCTACAATGTTGTTAAAATACCTCATGTCTGGAGAACCTTCTAGTCTTTGGTAATGACAAGACTATGTCTCCAGTGTTTCTTCTCTTGGTGTCTTTTGTAATCAAAAGACACATGTCTGAAATTTAATCATATTCTTTACATATAATGTAAAGAATGTAAGTATTCTGTAATTCTATACAGACACTATTATGTATAGAAAGTATACAGGAACTATACAGACATTGTTCTGACACTATTCTATATAGAAAGTAAACAGACACTAGTGTTAAATATATTCTGCATTGTTATTGCTGATTCTGCAAAGAATCAGATATGTTATTCTATACAGTCTTCATCATTTAAAGATTGTATTATGATTGCTTACATGTAATTCTATGAATGCTTTACAACAACTTAAAATATATTCTACCTACAGTATAGAACAACATGTACTATATGTCATACCTTATGAACTAAACATGCCTTAACCACCTCTTTAGTGATGGATTGAATCGGCTTTGTCTCAAAAGCCCCTGCTGGTTTGTTCTTGCTCTTTCTTTTTGCTGCAATTCTTTCAGTGAAAGGAAAAATTCCAATTTTCTCATCAAAAAGCACAGAGCCGTCCACATCAAAGATGGGTCTGCAAACTGCACACATGAACATCACCTTGGTGATGAACCTCTTGCTCTTGCAAGATCTATGCGGCTCAGTCTCAGCATGTGTTAAGTAGGTTCTGTGAGACTCTCTTGTCATATAGAACCACTTCTCATCGATGTGAATCGTGTTTTGCATGTTCTTAAACTTAAGTCGGTGTAGGATTCTATCAAACTCTAGTGCCTCAAGTGAGAACCGCAAACGTAAGAACTTGTTGTTTGTTGTGAGTGATGGCTTGATTGCGTTGGTATGAGCTTTGATTAGGCCTAGACAAAACCATCTCCACACTGTGCTCTTGCTACATTCAATGCCCTTTGCTAATTTTCTTATGGTTGATCGCTTGTGCATTGGCAAACTTTCTATTAATTGTAGGTCTATATGTTTTTTTTCGGATGTATGGCCATCTTCTTGCGTGAATTGAGTTGAATTACCTGGCCTTGTTGTTTTTGCTTTTTTGCAGTGTACCAAATCCGAGAAATCGTCCGCTTCGTAACGCCGTATCGGTTTGCTGCTTCAACCACCTTCCCATACCCTGCCTTGCCATCCTTGCTGCCTTCAAGAAGAAATTGGAAGATGGCAGTTCTTTCTTCATTTGTTAAATCCTTCCTCCCCAATTTCCCCATCTATTTTGAAATGTGGTTATGAATCAAATTCTAGACTATTTTGCTTTATGACTTTTAAAGGAGTAAGTAGGTGGGAAATTCAAATTTAGTGTGTTAATTTGGGATTGTTTTGGTGGATTTTGTGCAGATGTTCCCTCCACTTTTTCACTTCCATGATTAGACCTCTCGATCATCTTCGAAGTTTATTGAATTTGTTGGTTGTTTTATTCAGTTTTAATTTAGTCATTAAGCATGTTTATTTAATTTACAGTAAAGATTCAACCAATTAATCGAAATTGTAATATGGTCTCGATACAAAAAAATTACCAAAAGATGATGGGTTACAATGAGAGAGGAAAGAAGAGGAAAAATTAGACTAAACTAAGCTTCTCTTAATTGTAGAGAGAGAAACAATTAATTAGGTAGGCCCCACTCAAACAACTCAATTAACAACTCTCCTAAAACTCCGCGTCCCATAGAAAGGAGACACTTTCTATGGGACGGAGGGAGTACATTTTAAGCGTCGGGGCTTAGAAACGCTAAAAGCGGAGTTTGGGCTTCAGTAAGAGTTTGGGCCTCCCTATGATGGGTCATATAAAATACAGGCCCTTTTGTGAAATTTATTGAGGCCATAATTCAAAGGAAATAAGGCGCAATTAAACAATTAGGCCTTTTATAAAAATCTTGATGGACCATATAAAACATAACCACAACATAAGATAAAATATTAATTTCCGACTCGTAAAATCCAAGTTTACTATCATCAATTCAATTTATAAAGCAAAAAACACCTTAAACAAGAGCTAAAAGGATAAAAGCCAAAAACCCTGTTGAGAGAAAAAGAAACAACTGCACAGCAAGCCCAATTACGAAGTCTTGTCATCAGATACTTGATTCAGATCTACCCTGCTTTTACCTCTCTTAATTTTGGCTTTTACCCTAGATTTTGTTATTAGGGTCTGCACCGTGTTAATAAAATTCCCAACAGCCATGACTATCAGAAGAATCCCACATGTAATTACCTGATAATAATTGGTGTATGAGGTCATATTGGATGACACAGTATGAAACAAAAAAAAATCACTGGCTGCTATTATTTTACCTGCCAATCCAAACTGTATCCCACAATTGCAGATTCAAGCAACAAGTACCCAACATAAGCTTCAAACCCCTGAAATCAGACATGGATGTCGAGTTAATGAGCTCAAAGAAAGGCTTTCCAACCAAATGTTTACTACTAGTCATGTTATAACTACGATTAAAAAAAAAAAAGCGACTGAGAAACCTGTAAAACGAAAAGTATAGGGCAGAGCAGCAATAGCTGACCCTCCACCCCAGCAGTCTCTCCCCAAACAACATCCATTCTCCTAGCCTACAACCAGAAGAGTACAACATTATTATATCAAAATGGTGTGCCTCAACTAGATGCACAATTAGCAGAAGCAAAAGTTGGTTGTAGAGAAGGCAAATATCTCAGACAAGCTGAAACTACCTTGCCGAGTGCAATACGTGTATAAAGTCTTTGCCTTTGATATATATTCTGAAGAATCATAGCAACTCCTTGCATTATTGCCCATTTCAGAAATAGTTGTACACCTACCTGCAATTACAGTATTCATTTCAATAATATGAATTATGAAATATAGAAAGAGACAAATATAGGAATGAGGATGTTAAAATTGTATTATCTTTTTCCGTGGTTGGATGTTGGTGCATGGGTGAAAACACTGTTAATCATTGTACCTGTTTCTTAGCACAATCAGGCCCTTGGTCTATCTCCCAAGTTAGACTAATGAGAGCCATAACCATGGCAAAATAATGGTGTCTAATCCACCTGCATAACCAAAGGCAGAACTGGATTAACTACCCAAACTTTTATTAATAAATAAATGCAAAAGGCTGGGACCAAGGAAAGATAATAGCTTCACTAAAAAACCTCCAAAGCCAACGTATAATACTATCAGTATATGAAGCTAGATCACATTGGATAACCTTAACAACATTTTTCCAACAATCCACATGTCAACGCCAGATTTCTGGTATAGAAAGTTGAACAGTGTAATCTTCTTAACTAATTCAAAAATACACTTTTAGGAAGAATAAAAATGGAGCTTCAGAAAAACTCAAATACCATGGACGTATATCACTTCCATTAACTCTCAAGATGTTTTCTCTCAAAGCCAAACGAGTGTAGAGATATAGCAACCACGCCTGGAAGAAAAAGAAACTAACTGCTATAAGTTATTATATACACACTCATACACACATACGCACAGACATATATGTACATATAATCATATATACCTCAAGGGAGAAAAAGAGAATGCCCAGAAAGAGTTTTAGATCAGACGAAGAAAGATTTACCTGGTAAAGTTGAACTGGTAAGGCAGGTAGGCATCCACCCCAAATCCATGACCTTAAAATAAGCATTAGTGATGGCAAAACGAGAAATAAAAATGCTGTTTGATCCTGCCATCAGTATAAAACATCTTCAGTATTTTAGATCAGTATAAGATAAAATTCATAAATCCAAACTGGTTCAAGAAACTGTTGATCACAAGCTATCAGGTCCCCCAAGCTTTTAATCAATAAAAATCTAGTGGACACTTAATAATGTAATTTGTATGTTCCGGCATGGGATGACTAGATCAAGATCATGATGAGTGATTACCTAATCATCTAATGTTATCTTACATGTATTAAAAATTAGACTTGACATGTACTTTATAACAGATGATACATGCATAGTCTTCCATATTGAAACATAATACATGTAATCAATAATTTGCACATCTCTACGATTTCCTAAACCTCATATCCAAGAAGCCATAAAAATATACATGTAAATGCCAAATCAAAATTACAACCTGGTAAATACTCAAAGTATAAACTATTTCCAAGGTAGAAATAAATATTGTCTTCAATTTCAATTAAAAAGTGAAAAACTGGAAGCTTTTTCATCAATTATTTGAGATATAATTCAACGTTGATGATAAGCAGGCACACTGCCAAGAATGGCTTTTAGATAAAGGCACTTATCAGATATCATTAGGATTCATAATTCAGGTAAAAATGTTCATAACACATATTCCACAACTTACCCTGAAATACCATGAATCACTAAATTATTTTATCATTACGAATATGCTGCCTGCTTACAAATATTTGTGCAAATTCTTCATGATGAGCAATTACCCTATCTTCCAATAGATTATTATTAGTATTATTAAAAGCCAGACTTGACAAAACTTCAGTAACGGATATGCTGCATGTACAAACATTTGTACAAATTCTTCATTATGAGCAATTACCCTATCTTCCAATAGAATAGTTATAAGTATTATTCAAGAAACTACAAAATGCAGCAAAATATAAATCAGATAAACTGATAATACGAGTTTCAAACATAAAGATCTTACCCTAACATTGTTGTATTCCTCTTTCACTTTCAACTGCACATCCTTCCTGTTGGCTCTCACATTAATAGGCCCCAAAAACATCCTCAAAAACCTCCCTACTCACAGAGGGACAAACAAAAACAACAATCATCATCTAATCTCGCATATGCATCACAATTCAACCAAATAAATGAATTAAACGGACCATGAGATTTGCTTGGAAGGAACGTCGCTGCATCTCCCTCACTCAATATATATCTAACTCTCGTTAACTCCTCTTCCAACTTGAAATCCCCAAAGATGAACAAAATAATCAGAGCACATATCGAAACAAAAAAAGATCGATTTACAGAAGCAATACTGCATACATGTCTAGAAATCAATGCAACTCATACTTTATCGGAGTCTTTGGAGCCGCGGATAGAAGAACGAAGCGAGTTGATGCGGGAATCGAGTGTCGCGACGCGCTGGCGGAGCGCGTCTTCCTCGCGGCATGTGCGGGCGATGAGCGAGGACGCCGTCTCCTGCAGTTCCTTGGCTTGCTCCACCAGCGCCGAGACGCCGCCATCCGGTGATCCTACAGGCGAATTCTCCATCGGCCGACCGCTACCGTCCGATCAATCAAATTGATGCGAGATTTCAGATTTAACGGATGGATATAAATTAGAGGGCGTGAGGGGTCTCTTCTTTTCTTATCATGGAATACTTAATGCTTGTGCTGACATTTTATTAAAATTCGAGGGCTTTTATGGGAAAATGTGAAACCGGGCCTTGCTTAAATATTCCTTTTACGTTTATTTTTAAGTTTTAACTCTACATAAATTACTATATCAGGAATTTCGGATTTTGTCGACTACAAAAATCCATAATTAAATGAATTGTTTATACATAATTGCAAATTACGTAAATTTAAATATTTATCCCAACCTATCAAATCCACGTACTTAAAGGTTTCTTATGTAATCTAATACTCTCTTCCTCCTATTAATAATGTTCGGTTTTTTTGGAGGAGATTAAAAAAGTGTTATTATGTAGTGTATATTATTTGTCTTTTAGATAATTAGTTTGAGGTGCCTTTTTATAAATAAGACGTTACTAAAGGGACATCTCTTCGAGAATACGAGACATAACTAATGGGATTGAAGTAGTACAAAAAAATGTTACTATAATAAAACTCCTATATTTTTCCTATAATTCCAACCTAGAAAGCTACATGACTGTAGTGTTTGGTGCTTGATAGATGAGAAAATACTATGCATATTGACCCTATATTTGCCAAAATAAAATGATAAGATATATATGCATAGGAAAACTTGAATAAATATATACCTAAGCTCTATCAACTAGGACCTACCACCAAGAAACGTGTCCGAGTAGTAGTAACTCATAATTTAATAATTCTTTTTATTTATTAATATTTAATAAGTTGTAGTAGTATGGTATTAAAGCATCTACATAAAACACATGTATTTATTCACTATATTATCATTCTCATTTAATTATTTTCAAGTTGTGTGATCCACCTCTGTTTATTCTGTTGGACGTCTTGTGTTATCAAAGCAAAAAAAACAGGAAAAAAAAAAGAAGAAGAAGAAGAAGAAGCAGATTTACAGATATTAACTCTCATCTAAATGAATTGAAAATTTGAAATCTCAGTATCTATGGCTGGGATTCTGCATCTCAAGGAGATTGAGAATGGTTGATATCCAAATCTTGGACTGCATATCATCTTCAAATTGGAGCTTTATCACTCCATTCTTCGTCTTCAGACACACCAAAGAATTCCCTTGTTGCTCTTCTCTCTCCTCACTAATATTCATCACTTGATCTGCAAAATGAGAGTATTATAATCTACCTTCATACCAATTAATATTTGTATCTTTATATGGTTGAGAAAAGTACACTCTTTTGATGATGTCAAGGCTCCTCTTAAGTACTTCTTCCTGAAACAGAACATGAGAAGTTGATGCTTTAAGTAGATGCTCACTCTCTTGCACTCTTTGCTTCCTGCATAGATTTTTACACATTGGCTTAAATTGATCTGACATTGTGATTTTTATTTTAAGTGAGATTCTCTCACCTGAAGGCATAATCACGCAAATCTCAGCACTAATTTTGAGCATATCTTGAACTCTAGACAAAGGGACTTGCATTGTTCTTGATTTGAGAAGTGAGGCTCCTCTTAAACAAGTAGCTGCTGTAGCAGTGACTGCTATCATATCAATGGGGCTCTGAATTGCCATACCGGAGTCTACAGCTGCTCGGATTTGAGCCCTTTTGGCTCCAAGAGACTCTGCTGCTTCAGCGCAGACATTTATTACTAATGCTGCAGCAGAAGAGAGTACATTTCCCATGTCGTGGCTCGAGTTTGAGCCGCCGTCTTCTTTGGTGGTGGTGGTGATGCCAGCAATGGCAGCGGCTAGCTGTGTGAGAGAGAGGGCCGCGTGGAGTTGGGCGGTGTGGAGGCGCTTCTCTGATTTCTTGATCTCTTTTCTTGATGATGTAAAGAGGGTGGTTAGCCATGTTCTTGGTTGCTTGATGAAGTCCATCTGCATTTTGTGGTGGAAGTTTAGATGGGATTTTTTTATGTTTATTGGTTTTGATTAGTGGTTTAATTTACCTGTATGTCCTCTTGCTGTGGTGAATATATAGGGGTTCGTTCATTAGGCAGCAACGGCCTCTGTGGAGTCAAATGTTACCCAAAGAGGAAATCGAACCAAATAATCAATAATCCAAAAGATGTCTTGAATAATCACGATTCTCATGAAAGACATATCTATTCATCTACTATTCGTACTTTCACATATTAAAACACCAAGATACAGTTTATATGAATATGAGCCTAAGTACTTAACTAGTGAGTGTCAAGAATTGGCTACTGAATTATGTAGCTATATTTTGGTTCTCTCTCTCTCTCTCTCATCTGCACAGAGTAAAGATTCTTACATTGGATGAGAAGATTTGGAGGAAGTCAGAAGTAGAAGGGCTCCAAGATCTACTGAGGAACTCCATAGCTTTGACTGGGCTCTTCATTTGATCATAAGATGTTACATTCTTTCCTTTGGATTTCTGCATATACATTTTCATTCATATCAAAAAAAAAAAAAAAAAATCAAAAGATTTTTGCCCTTTAAATTAAAACTCACTGTAAAGGTAACATTCTCTATTTTCATATCTTCCTGCAATGGCTTCAAGCAACCAGTAATCTTTAGCATAGTTTAATATTGAAATTAGTGATTCATAAATATGTGCAAAAATGTATAAATTTAGATCTTTCCTTAAATAGTAACTGTAATCTAATGTATGCAACATAAAGACAGAACTTACCTTTGCTCTGTAAGAAGCTCCTTAATATTGCCTGAATCTGAAAGATTATAACACTTACTATAAATGGAAGCATGCATAACTACTTGCAAGTTTTATATTACAAAAGTTACTACCTAATGCACCAATTTTGGCATTGGGAGTCTTTAACAATTCTTATTGATGGAAATATAATTGTAGACCCGAATCTCCACGTACATATTTAGATCTGACGTGGTGGCATCGTGTTGCGGTAAAAACGTGGGTACCCGTACATTGGTCCGAAGAGTTGAGTATGCGAGAATTATGAGATCTATTTGGAGGAGGTGTTTATTACATAATTAGGATTATAGTTTAATTAAGGAATGTTGACATCTTTTTGTAGCTTCAAAAAACGTGAGATTAATACACATTTTTTGGATTTTTGCAATTGAGGAAGGACCACTATCTGGATTGGGAAGTAGGATTTCATTTGATTTCCTCGTCCAATCCTTAAACTCTTACATGCTAATTAACCCACTTGGGGAGACAAGTTGGAAAATAGGTGTCACTCTTCACGTGGCTTCAAGTGTGAGGGAAGAACTCGAAATTACGTATAATTTATGATCGAATAAGATTCTTTATTACATCACCATGTTAGGTATTCTATTATTTGGATGATGACATGACATACCTCTAACTGATTAACTAGTCTAGGGGAGAATTATTGGGTACTAGTTTTCTAATTTGTATTGTGAACTGAATCCTAATCTTGTGCCAATTTTCTTGATTTCTGTTTTAAGTTGGAAATTAAATTGAAAAATTGCAAATTGATACATACCAAAATAGGTAAATTTGAAATATATATAATGGGCTAGGCCCAAATTTACTCTAAAAGTCTAGATTGTCAACTGGGCAAGGACCGAGATATACAGATATGTGGGCTTTGAAAGTTAAAAATAGTAAAATAGGTAGTAGTAATAATAATATAATATAAGAGGAAAACTGGGAGTAGGAAAATTATATTGTGCCCTAATTTATTTATCTAAAAATAAAGAATTAAATAAATTACAATATTAAAATAAATCATAGAAGGATAATTGAAAAACATTCATGAATAGTTTTATACCATTTTGAAAATGGAGTCGTAGTAACACCAGAAACTCGACTTATAGAAACGTTAATGAAATTCAAATCCGAAAAATCTAGCATTTCACTTTCCCCATCTTGAGAGGATAAGCAGTCCGAGCGGGGTCCCACATAATCCAACCACAATTCCTACAACAAGTGCAAAAGCATATGCAAGAGTAGGGAAGTTGAAGTACTTCTGAATCCTCCTCAACCCTTGATCGATCGCCGGCGCCAATGCGGCGGCTCCGGCGACTCGGAACGTCCGCGTTACGTTGTTCCCGCCCCACATCAGAATCACTATCTAAATCAAACATGTTGTACAAATTAATTAGAGACAAATGTTGTAATGAGATGATGGAGGAGATGTATTTTGTTACCCCTAAAAGAGCTTGAAGATTGGCAGCAGGATTATTGCCGGTGCTCTTCTCGTAGCCAAGAAATGCAAGCATGAAGAAACTAGTGTATGTTACTCCATCGAATATGCCATATGCAAGAACTGCTGCTAACCCCAATTTTGCCACCTTTCCACTCATTTCTGCTGAATTTTCCTAATTAAACAAGCTTGGATAATTAAAAATCCAAGATTTTCATATGGGCTTAATCACATCTTTGTGTTGAGACTACCTTCCATTTTTGCCAGAACCCTTTGTTATCTTGATTTTGATGAAGGGGGGAGTCTTTAGAAGTAGCAGAAAAACAACTGAGCTCGTATTGTCTCCGATTTTGAAGAGATTTATGAGTAAAAATCGAGTCTTTATTGTCGAAATGCAATATTTTGGTCCTATAGTTTGTGGGTTTGTGGAGTTTTGTCTCTAGAGCAGCATAAGGAGGAGAGAGAGAAGCCCACATCCTCAAGAACTCTGTGAGTGGGGGTGTTTGATAAAATAGCTGGGTGAAATATTGATTTAAAGATCAAACTTACTAAAATAAAATAATTTTGAATTCTCATAATTATTTCTTTTTGTCATGAGGGTCTAAGACAAAGACAAAGCAGCAGAAGGAAACACTCTGAATCTGGTATAAATCAAGAATGCTAAACACATGAAAGAAATCAGTAGAGTATAAACATTTACATTAACATTTCAAACTGAGAAAAAATTGAATTCTAATATTTAGTTGTATTTCTTTTTACCATAGAGAGTCTGAGATTGAAATGCCATGAGGGTCTAGACAAGACCAAGCAGCAGAAGAAAACACTTTGAATCTGGTATAAATCAAGAATGGTAATGCTAATTCATAACACATGATGGAAAAGCAGTAGAGTACTCTAACATTAACACTTCAGACAGAAAGCTCCAAATATACAAGGAATAAAAGAATGTTCCTTTCCTATAATTAACTACATTTGAGTATGTATCAGAGCTTTGCTCACCTTGCACCAGTCTTCATCTTCATGTTCTGCATCAGATTCTTGATACGAACCGAATCTTATTTACTCGTTGGCTCGTTCCAACGCGTAAACACGAGCCATGAAACAAGTGCCCCTTAACCATCAAGAGCAAATTATTCTATAAACAAGACCAAAAAACAGAGCTTTCTCCTTGCATCTGGCATGATCGTGCATAAACCGTAGAACCAATCGCGTTATTACAGAGAAATGAGGTAACGAACTCTAACCTAGGTTAAGGTTGTATGAACTAAGAATCAATTATCAATCCTTGCAGCAGATAATCTTGAGTGTCTTAGACCAGAAACCAACTTCTTCCTTACTTTCATAAAAATCCAAAATCTCACTAAACTTAGCCTTCTCACTCAGCTCCTCAAATGAGTCCACCAAATTCTGCAGCCTTGCAACAAACTCAATCAAGAGAGACGTAAACGTCGCAAGAGACAATGCGCTCGCACTCTCATAAGTCCGCACTTCACGCTCGTTCAAAAGGGTGTCCCCGATAACCGAGAGGCGCGACGGCCACATCGACTGGTTCCTAAGCAAGTCCTCTCCGGACCCCCACTGCGAAACGCTCACGTTCCGGATTGACAATGTTGATTTCAGATGAGCTGCGTCACTGAGGGAGTTGATCATGGCGGGTCTGTGCTCGTGCTCCTCGGGGTTGAAGTTTTCAGGTTTTTTTACACCGTCCCAGTTCTCAGCGTTCACCAAAAGATACGATTTTTGATCGATCATCATCTGTAGATTCTCAGCTGCATCATGAACGTCTTGGAGGAGATCTCCAGGCGTTAGCTTCTCCATCTTTTCAAGTTTGTCTCCGAGCAGTCTCAACACTTTAGCACCGTCTGTTCCGACTTTCTGAATCCCATCCTTAAAAGCTCGCCTTAAGTCGGATGATGCCTGCATCAAAACAAGAACTTTAAGAGAATGCAAAGAGAGTAATAACAGAAAGAATGAACATATGTTCTGCTCAACATATATTCAAGAATTGATCCACTTGCCACTTGTCATAGGCCCGGATAAAACGAATGGATGATAGCAAGTTAGCAGCAAGCAGTAGAAGCTAAAATATTGGATTACGAGCACCCACACAGAGAATGAAATAATTCTCATTCTTTCTTTTAGTAGATAGTACATCAATTTTGAACATTTTAAAGTTAAGATGTTTGATTAGAAGGAGCATCCTCAAAAAGAGTAAAGTATTCAAATTCTTTCCTTTCACTAGATACATTAAGTTTGAACATATTAAAGCTCACAAAGTTTTTTATATCAATGTAGTCAGAAGCTCATCAAAAAATCTAGCTAATCAAGTGGGGTTGGAATAGGACTACACTAAGCAGTCAGTTTCAAGAACCAAATCGACATCAAGATGTTTGCCGTCTTATGAGATGAATAAACCAAGAACAATGTGCATATCTCAAGTAACATTATGCAGAGCTAAAAGAAGAGAAGTATGTGCATCAGCAAGAATACCTGAATCTCAGAGAGTATGCAACCATGCATTGCCATTACCATGAAAGCACAATGCCTTAAAGCACCACTAACTTTGACATATTCACTCCAAGGATATCTAAACATGTTGTAACGTCCGTGAGGTGGTTCCCAAATCGCGAATCCCAACTATGACAACAAAAAAAGATAGAGCTAAATTTGTTTTCAATACGAAAAATGCATAATTTTGGATAGAATAGAGGCATACCAAAGTCTCCTCTTGGCTAGTAGACTCAACTGCAGCTCTATATCCCTTGTATAAGGGATCATCGGAAGCTTGATAGACTAAGATTTTTGAAGGAATTCTCGAGTATTCAACACACTGCAGGTATGAATTCACACACCCTATAAACGGATAGATATGTCGGTTCAACAATTTCAGCCCCACAAAATATAAAGAAAGATACTATTCTACTATGTATACCTTCAAGAGAAGTGGCAACTCCCTTGAAATTCTTCACAACTAGTTTGTGCAAATCTTCACCAGCCCAAATGGGGTATACACATGTATTTATGATCAAACAAGCACCAGCACCAACAGCGATAAATAGAAGGCGTGAAATAGCTGTTCGGAAGAAATGTGAAGTTCCGGATACTAACACAATACAAAATGTTAAAAGGAAAACTCGGAAGCCATATTCATACTGCTTCATTGCTGGATATAGCTTTAAATAACTAGCAAGAAACCCTGAAACCAAGCAAAAAAATGAATCAATTCTCTCAAAAGCATTGCTTATTTTAAATTCAAACAACAATCTCTAATTCAAAATAATAGCTAATATATCATACCTGCAATAAAAATGTTGATCACAATAACAACTTCTTGCCATTCTCCGGCCATTACAGACAATTGTGCAATACCAAGAGCCAATGCTCCGGCAGAGAATGTTCCTAATGCACGATTAAATCCTTTATTTAAGGTAGCCCCTACATACAAGAACCCCACATTAAACTAGACCAAAATTGCACACATAATAGAACAAAGAATCAAATCAAGAATGCGATGCTAGTGAGTTCAAAGGTAGAACCCCACATTAAATTAGACCAAAAATCCACACTTATAGAACAAAGAATCAAATCAAGAATGGGTTATGCTAAGCTAGAAATAGTGAATTCAAATGTGGAGAGAAACAAAACACTCACCAATGCTATACTCGAACACAACGACAACAGTGAGAATGGCCCAGATCGAATACTGGCTAATCTTATCCAAAGGCTCTTTGAAAAAGATGAGCACTGAAACAAGGGACAAAGAAGTGCCCATCTTGACGGCAAACACCACTTTTCTCGGGTCGGATCTTCCCATCTCGACCAACTTAACCGCCGTTCCCTTAACGCCATTGCAGAAACTCGAGAACCTATCTCCGGCAACTCGGAAAATCCGATGTAAACACCCTTCGCGGACAACGTACGGATCATCGAATCCAACGTCGGAGTTATATTTTCTCGAAAGCAATTTCTCTTTGCCTCGTTCGACGAAGCTCTGTCTCAAAGATCCGAAATTTGCAGCCATTAGTGGTGGATTTTTGGACCATGAAATCGAAATCTCAAGCGGGAGTGATCAAAATCGAGTCTTTTTCTTTTTTTTTTTTTGATACGTGGAACCCGCAGCCGCTACCTTCGTCGACTGGGTAAACCCCGCTCCTTGTGCAGGCGCAAACCACACAGAGAGTTCAACCATCCTGAAGCTAACATAGGGACAGTCCACAAAAGGTCTTCCAGGTGGGATTCGAACGGACCTTCGCTCTAGCCAACCACCTTCACCAACATTGGGAATCGAGTCTTTTTTCTTTTTTCTTGAATGGTGGGGTATGTGGATCTTGATAATGAAGGGTCAGTGGCAACATTGGAAGTTGAATGATCTCAGCGTGCTAATTTTGTTTCATGTTGTGATGTAGATAGTGTCAAATAAACCTTAAAAGAAGTTTTAAGATTGAATCATATTTATAACCATAGGTAAAATATTAGGCCTTCATATCTTCTTGATTTATTCTTTTATTTATTTTTTATATTATCATCAATGTCAAGCTTTATTTATATTTTAACTTTCGCAATAAAAAATTAACCTAACAAAAGTAAAAAAAATTGAATTAACAGACTTACATTGGATTGCAATCTAGATATTATAATCTGATGATAGATTCCATGGGATTTATCATATCTAAACGAGGAATTCAAAATCCACAATACTATCAAATACGTTCTCTTAGGTTGATAAAAATTTGAGGCCTATAACAAGAACGAAACAGCAGAACTAACAACTCAATAACCAAGTTTTATCCATATTAAAACGATGAAAAGATTTGATATATATCAGAAAATCCAAACAATTAAGTGACGAAATGGAGAAATTCGACCAAAATCAAGATTATCTGGTCCAGGCCTAAAACAAAACAGAATCAAGATTTGCACTCTACTTCTTCTCTTCCTTCTCAGCCTCAGCAGCCCTCTTGGCCCTAACACCGACGTTGCGGGCGTTGGTCCTCTCCAGGCGCAACTTGTCGTACGCCCTGAACGACTTCATGTCTTGTGTGACCTTCACAAGCTCCACCGCTGGCTTCTCACGAACAATCGGCAAGTAAGCACCCGTGACTTGTGTGGCGGATGCCAACTCCTCAGCAGAAGAATCACCAGCCTATGGATAAAGAAAAAGGTATATCAAGAAGTCTACTTAAGTAATTAAGTTACAAGAACAAGGTAATGGAATAGGCTGAGGATTTCATTACCTTAACCTTACGGGCGTGTCTTGGGAAGACAACGAGCTTGGCCTTGAATGTCTTCAACCTCTGGACATTAGTTTGGAACCCCTCCAAGGAGCTGTTACGCCGTCTATGATCCACAGCAATGCCGATTGTTGGGGCAAGTTTCTTTGGGATGCCTGCTTCCTAGTTATTGGAAGTAGAATATGAGTGAGCTTAAAGAACAAGTAAATCAACAATAAAGAACATTGCAAAAGCTACTAAAGTCCTAGACTGTACTTGATCAATACAGTCACAGCAAGGCTCAAGTATACTAAGGAAATCCAAATTGTACAATGTAGACAGAAGATAATATTACACAAGTAAAGGTAAACCAGCAAGTGTTCGAAATTGATGTTACAAGTCTAACTACAAACATTAAACTCACAAACATGGTGAAAATAGCTCACCTTCAATTCCTCAAGAGAAAATCCTCTACCAGACCTAATCTTCATGTTGTACTTTAGTGTCTGGCCACGGACAACTGGGCGTAGGGGGCCGGATGTAGGCCTGGGGAAGATTTTTATGGCCTTCTTCTGTCTTGCTGAAAAGAGAAACATCATGCAAGAATAAGCTCATCGTCTACACAGTAAACCATAATTACAGTTGATCCTGAACCATACCATTTCTCCTCCTGGTCTTGCGTGCCGGCTGATTAAACCAAGTCTTGACATAGTTTTGCCAATGTTTCTTGAAGTGCCCGTTGGGCACAACATTGTTGTGCTTAACCATGGTTTAATCTATATACAATCAAATCACAAGATCAACTCTCCTACTTAAACAAAATCAACTAGCATTAACCAAAAACAAGGAAAAATTGTATACACGCGGTACACAAGCCCTAATCAATAATAGCACAAGGCATAGGCATGGAAGAGCTTGTCGGATTATTGTGTTGGCATAATCTTCAATCACTAATTACTTACAAATAGCCAGTAACTCTCGAAATTGGTGTAGAGAGCAGCTAAAATATGAAAAATAAAAGCTCACAAAGGCAAAAACATCAACCAAAACTATTAAGATATTCTACCAGCAAACAAAATGAGATCTAAACTACGGTAACCGTAGATCAATCAATTAAGCATACTAAACGAATCAAAATCCCGAAACGACAGAGCTGAAATGTAAGGTGACTTACAGCGGCGGCTATGCGCAGAACGGACGACGGAGCACCTTCAGAAAATGGGAGTTTCTTGTTATTATATACTGTATGAGACAAAATACCTAGGGTCACTTGTTGAGCCGAGATGGGTTACTGCTGAAGCCCGTTTTAAAATTGTGGTGATTCGGCCCAATTATAATTATACGACGAGTGCAAAATAGAAATAAATATGTCGTTAGTATTATTTAAAAACAACATAAGCACAAGCATTTGATTAATTAGTGATACAAAATACGTAAAAAATAAATTATCAATTTTCCAATTATTCCCATCGTCTGAATTAATTACAACTTAGAGTTTAGTTCTTCTATTTAAGAATGTGAAATGAGAATTAGATATGAATTAAACTAAATAACAACTTTTAAATATAATTATGAAATGTTGATTATAACAGAGACCTAATGCAAATGTCTTAGATGAAGCTTATTCCAATTTATGATTTTAAGCCTTCTTATCTTATTCTTGGCAAGCAATTAGTGTCATATTCTAGTATTTGTTTCATAGATATTAGAAAAACAGTACAAGCCGTGTTAGAAAAGTTGCGTACCCTCTTCAGCTGAATATTACGATTCTCTTCCTAATTTTGTTTAAACCAAAACCATGTAAATGTGACTTTTGTTATCTATTAAATCAAACATTCAACAATTAAAAAGGACTAGGCTATATCAAGATCACACTATTAATATTGAATATCTATTTCATCAATATAGTATAATATAATCAAGAAGGAAGATCAATCTTCATTTTGAGTTGAGCCATTATTACTTATAATATAAATTAATTTAGAATGCAATTAAGCTAATGACTATACTTGGCCTTATACTCCTTCCACACGTCCTCAACATCCTTCCCCAGCAAATCCCTAAAATACCCCTCCGTGTACACTTCCCTCATCATCCGGTTCAGCTCCGCCGTAAACCCCTCTCTCAGCCCATCGCAGTACTCCAAAAACCTCGACGTCGTTCCGTACCCTTCGTCCCACTTCTCCCCTTGCCCGGGCTCCGAATAACCTTCCACGACGAACGGCGATTTCAGCACCATATAATCCGCCACCCCCTCCATCAAGCCGCCGGGAGCCGTCCCCTGCCCGTTCCACTGGAAAATGTGCGTCATCTCGTGGTACAGAATTGACGTGAACTGGAATTGGGCGCTGCCGGCGACGAATCCTTCAATCCCCTTCGCGCTCATGTACACGCTGTTATCGCCGGTCTCGCCGAGGGCGCCGTCGTGGAGGTCCTGGACGTAGAGGTTTATCACGTCGTTATAGGTGGGGTAGTGGCGGCGGTCCGCGTCGGAGCTCTGCCGGAACGTTTTGAAGATGAAGTCAGCGATTTGGGGCATTGTTTGGAGGACGTAGGGGATGCCGATCTCGCGCTCGAAGCGTTGGCCGCCCGGGGTGGAGGTGGCGTTGTTGAGGGCGGTGAAACTGTAGGCGGCGACGGTGACTTGGAGGAGCGGTGCGGCGAGGAGGAGGAGAATCAAAGGATTTGTTGCCATGATGGAGATTAAATTTATGTTATTTTGTTTTGAATTTGAACATTACAAATGTTTTGCATTTATATAAATCTTTTATGAGTTAAAATTATGGGAAGTGGAAATATTTTGTGCATGTGTAGTTAATGTTATTATCATACTATTAATCAAATATATCTCCACTATTAACATCCCCTTGCCATATAAAGTAAGATTGTGGAAACTAATTCGACTAATTGAATTTAACTACCATGTCTTAGTTATATTTGAAATCTTATCCATATATTATGGTAAAATATAATTTTATATAATATGATAAATCTCATTTCTTTAAAGTGCAAAGTCACTTGAATGACACGACTCCACAAAGAGAAACATAATCAATATGAATAGTAAGCATTAGT
This sequence comes from Lavandula angustifolia, assembly GCA_028984105.1. Classification (NCBI taxonomy): domain Eukaryota; kingdom Viridiplantae; phylum Streptophyta; class Magnoliopsida; order Lamiales; family Lamiaceae; genus Lavandula; species Lavandula angustifolia. The sequence continues at coordinate 25,921,936 of CM054804.1, forward strand.
TAATATCACCTTAATGTACTATTTAACTGTTCGTACGAATGTGAAGGGTAAAGAAAAAAAATATTGCTTTGAAAAATATGAATGAATTAACTTACTGAAATGCAGTTGATTTAGGAACAAGTTAGATTCACCCGTGACTAAAGATCTGTTCATATTTATCAGGGATTTTCTTATAATAAAACAAACAAACGTAATTTTCTCATGATGATATTCTTAATTACTCATTTCGTCCCGCTCCATTAGTCCACTTTTTCGTTTTTGGTTGTTTCATTCCATTAGTTCATTTTTATTTTTTAACTTAAAATATTAATCTAATATATTATAGTGAAATTCATTACTTTATAGTACTTCCTCTATCCCACTAGAAATGATGTATTTTCTAAAATGATAAAGATTATGTGGACCATAATTAACTATTAAAAAATCAAAAAACTATACCAAATAATACCACTTTATTGATTTTTGCGCCCAAATAAAACGTGTCATTTCTATGGAACGAAGAGAATACCACTTTATACATAACAAATAAATTTCTTAATCTTGTACATTTAAAAAAACTTACCTAATAAAGTGCGACCGAAGGTGTAGATTGAAGGTCTATTCATTACAAATTTACAATAGTGCAGTTTTAATGTTTGTTGCTTACGTGGAATGTTTGTATTTTCTTTTTTAAAAGGGGCTAACTGCAAATTTACCCGGAAAAAAAAAATCAATTTACCGTTATGAGCGGAGCAAAATAGTTCTTCGGCGTCGGAGTATGGAGATTCAGCATATGATGCTAATCAGACCGCAATCGCATTTTTTTCTCCACAAATTCCCAATTTTCGTCAATTTTAGCCACAAACTCTCAAATCACATCTCAATAACTTCTTCGGAGAAGTGCAAAAGTAAATTAGTGAAAGAATACGATTCCGAATCGGTTGATTTCTCACTGGATGCGATATCCGGGCATCCATCTAGCAACGGAAAGGAGATATCTTGCGAAACGTACAACGAAATGCTGTGCGAAATGTGCGAGGAAGGCGAAGTCGACGACGCCATGGCTCTGCTCTCGCAAATGGAGGCGTTAGGGTACCGCCCCAATACGGCGTCGTATTCGTGCTTAATAACCAGTCTGGGAGACGTGGGAAGGACGCTAGAAGCCGACGCGATTTTCCAAGAGATGCTGATTTCCGGGTGTAGGCCGAGGATTAGGTTATTCAACGCAATGCTCAAAAGCTGTTTGATGAAAGGCCTCTTAGAGCTTTCCGATAAGGTTTTAAAAGCTATTGAGGAAATGGGAGTGGAGAGGAACCGGAAGACGTTTGAGATTTTGATTGATTACTACGTTAGTGCGGGGCGGTTGAACGACACGTGGCAAGTGCTTGCTGAGATGAAGGAGAAGGGTTACCATCCGAATTCGTATGTGTATAGTAAGATTATTGAGATTTATAGGGATAATGGGATGTGGAAGAAAGCTATGGGAGTTGTGGCTGAGATTAAAACGATGGGGATGGTGATGGATAGGAGGATATACGGCAGCATTATCGATACTTTTGCAAGATACGGTGAGTTAGGGGAAGCTTTGGAAGTGTTTAACAAAATGCAAGAAGATGGAGTAAAACCAGATGTTAAGACATGGAGTTCTTTGATCCAATGGCATTGCAAATTTGGGGAGACTAACGGCGCAGTTAATTTGTTTGGTAGGATGCAAGAACAGGGGATTTATCCTGATCCGAAGATTTTTATGACTATCATTTCGCGTCTAGGGGAGCAGGGGAAGTGGGACGTTATAAGGAGAATATTCGAAAATATGAAGGGTAGAGGACATCAAAGAAGTGGAGCCATTTATGCAGTTCTTGTTGATATATATGGGCAGTATGGGAAATCAAGAAATGTTGAGGATTGTATAATGGCATTGAAGATGGAAGGTGTTCAGCTTTCTCCTAGCATGTATTGTGTTCTTGCAAATGCTTATGCTCAGCAGGTTTAGTTGTCTTCTACTTGTTGCAGGAAAATCTTGGATCTATCATAATCTTTAGTTTGTTTGATTTATGTTATGTCTTGTTGATGGTTAGGGTTTATGTGAGCAAACTGTGAAAGTACTTCAGCTGATGGAAGCAGAAGGGATGGAGATGAACCTAATAATGCTGAATGTTTTGATTAATGCTTTTGCAACTTCTGGGAGACATATGGAAGCACTCTCAGTTTATCACCACATGAGAGAGAGTGTAAGCTGAGGAATTACATATTGTTTCTAAATATGTTGTCTGATAATCAATCTGATACTAGTCACACTTGTGTTATTGTGTGTGAAGGGTATAAGTCCAGATGTTGTGACATATACTACTCTAATGAAGGCATTTTTGTGGGCCAAGAAATTTGATGAGGTATGTATCTTCTTAGATTTGCTATCTTGCTGCAAAGGTCTGGCACAATTCATATGAAATGGTTGATTTGCCTTCACCAGGTCCCAAGGATTTACAGTGAAATGGAAGCGTCTGGATGCTCGCCGGATAGAAAAGCGCGCGAAATGCTGAAATCCGCTCAACAAAGGCCTTAATAATATGTATGTTTATGTTCTCTAGTAGTATAGAATGAACTTCAAAATCCATGCTCATCATATCTTTTGGTGGCAATCCAAGTATATATCTGATTGACTTAAATGTAGTTTGATGATATTTAGAATGTACAATCTTACGGGTTTTTGATACGTAAGACTATCTCACACAACAAGACTCTTCTTCCTAAACACGTGTTCGACCTATATAAAAGGTGAAAGAAAAGAGTGGGCAGAGACAAACTTCTTGCGTAAAGAAGAAAAGGGTAAAAAAGGCAACAGCATATATTCATCCCAGGTAACAAAGCATCCAAACCACTTTACATCATCACATTGAGACAGCAAGTTGCACATAAATACACCTACGAAAGCAGTATTTCCTTCCAAATTTGATTATTATACAGAGCTAGTTATTCATAATAGTAACAGTGCATCTAGTTTCTGCTCCTTAGTACAACTCAAGGTTGGACAGGAGGCTTATCCAAGTCCTCGAGAGGGCGAAAGAAGGCCTTTTGCTCCAACACCGAGCCCTCTTCGCCATCTTCAACCGGATCTTGACCCGGTTTCTCATCCGTGGCGGGGCCGAACACACCAGTCTTAGGATGAGGAGCCCAGTATTCATCGGGCTGAGGCGGGATCACGTGGTCTGGGACCACAGTCGAGGTGACATTCTCCTCTAGGTTCTTGTCGTAGGCCGAATCGTGCACACTCCTATTTATACACCAAGATTATGCAAATAAATATATCCATAAGGTTTGTAAGAAGATAGAACATAATAGAGTTTGGCAAGATTCTGTCGAATACACATGATAAACTCAATCATGCAGAAACTAATGCCAGATTCCACAAGTTTGATGGGTAAGAGGCACCCAAATCTGCATAAAATTACGAATTATGCCTTCGCGATCATGAAGCGGAATGATGCCGACAATGATGAAGCAAAACCATACACTAAGGTAAAGATGCCTACCAAGATTAGATATAGAGTCGACATACGGCGTTTTTCGTATGAATAAGGCCAAAATGTCACAAAATACAGTCATATAGTTGATTGAGACTTATGAATTATCTTAGCCTAAAAGGGACCATCAACCAGAAAGTGTGGGAGAAAAGAAAACTCTTTCCCGGCTACCATCAATTGGAAAGATGTGCACCCCACCATTACCAACAGAATCAACGTCAAACGCCAATCATCAATCATAGCATTATTTAATAGGGTTAGACAACTCAATCCTTTCTAGTTGCTCATTCCCTACCTAAATCGCCTTCATCATCCCAACATAATAGTTATAGCTTATGATCTAATTCACACCTTCACCACATGCCTTCTATGCTGTGTTCAACATCAAACGCATTGAAGAACCATCAATTGGTTTTATTGTTACTTAGAAGAACACTAAGATGAAGATAAACGTTAGATTTGATGAAGAGTCCTAACATAATATTGTGTGGACGATCGGAAACCCCAGCCCCACCTATCTATTCACGTAGGTCTAAAAGAGGAAAGAATTGTCAATTGCCACCAAACTAATTTACCAAGTGGGCAGAGGATTCATGTTCATCAACTAAAATGTCAAGGAAAATCACCTTATTTTCAGAACGGGATTCTGGATTGGATGATAAATAACTTTTGAAGGGGAAAGGGGGAAAAGTAGAATTATTGGACAATGAACTACTCCACACTTACCTTTCTTCCACTCAATCACTATTATCCTATAATTCTAGCATGTGTGTTGGTGGGTGGGTTATCCTGAAACTATCACTTCGTGGATAAATCTGGAAAAGCCCTAACAACGTGTTTCTGTTTACTCTTCGTGTGTGTGTGTGTGTGTGTGTGAGCAGAAGTGATCAATCATGAAGAAACTCAGAAGAATAATAGAAATTAAAGCTCAATCTTTCTGCTAAACATAGACTCGATCATGATATACATATCGTTCCCTTGATTATTTGTCAAAATAAATTATTCAGTAATAGCAAAAATTAGCTGAAATATGGACGCAGAGAGAGAGAGAGAGAGAGAGAGAGAGACCTGCGAGAGAGTTGAGAAACGGCGACGGAGTGACGAGAGCGGATCTGACCAGCCAATGTTTTGCCCAACTTCGCCAGTCCACGAGTAGTCTGCAAATTAGCTGCCATACAAATATAACTCACTGTATCTGGAGAGAAGAGAGAGAAGGAAAGTGTTGAGAGAGAAAGTAGGGTGAAGTTGGGGAAGGACAATGGATGACTCCTATTTTATAGACAGAGAAACTGTGCAAGTGAGAGTGTGTGTGTAATGTGTATCTTTATCACACCAACAGTAAGTTGACTGTCTCTCTTTTGCTTGCCATGGTTGCGCCACCTACCACCGCCGTACTGCGGACGGACTTCCACAATTCCGTCAACTTGTTGACGGAAACCGTCATGGTATATGCTTTTCTTTAAGCTAAATTAATACAGAAAATGAATGAATAATTTTAGAAATTAATTCTGCGGTTTATCAAAAGTCAAACATCACAAAAATTAATTCTGAATAAGTATAGGCATGAAATAAATTGTGGAAATGGGTAGAAATAGGCAAACTAAACTCATTATATGTAAAAATAGGCAATTCATGCCAAACATGCACAAAATAGACACTCTCACTTATTTACCCTTCCACTTTTCATTTTAAATAGGTCTAGGTTGTAGGCTACATGTTTTGCTCCCTAGGAAACAAATTTTGCACTCATTAAGCTTGAAATTACAGAGTAATTAAACTGATGATACTTTTTTTGTTTAATGGTGATTAGATTATATTTTACCTGATATTAAAATGAATTTTTAGATTGTTAACGAAAGATAATAGATAATAAATTCTTAATTTTTAATGTCTAGATAAAATTAATTTAAAATATAGGCGTCAATTTTGTTCTCTCTCCATAATTAATTAATAAACTTATTAAATTGAGTCAAAATTATTTACAGAACTCAAATCAACCAGTAACAAACTAAAAATTACACTGGACTCGGCCGTATGTTAGAAAAATAGAGAGAAGGGGTAAAAAAGGAATAGTGCCTATTTGATGCATGTATGGCATAAAGTGCCTATTTTTACATATAGTGTGTTTAAGTTGCCTATTTTTATTTTTTCCCCAAATAAATTCGCCTAATCCTAAATATAAGATATTGGGGGATTTTCATAAGAAATTTTCGAAATTATGAATTGATATAAATTCTATACTCCTTCAATTCTATTACTATTGTCTTATTTTTTTCCAATAAGAAAATTAAGAAATCTTGTTTACATAATTATTTTATAAGTTTTAATCGTATTAAGAAATGATAACAATTTTATAATAATGATTGATGGAAATGAATAAAAATTTATTTAAATTCTATTAACGTATAGTTGAGATATTTTTTGTTTTCATTTTTCATTGTATAAAAGTAAAAATCATAAACTTTTGAGTTATGAACGAATGAAATCGTCGAAGAGAGAGAGAAAGTTGTGGAGAACTGGTATAAGAATATGGGTGAGTAATGTAAAAGAATAGACCTACTTCATTTAAAATTATAAATTAATATTATTTTTAAAAATTATGACAGTAATAAGAAAGCAACTCCGATTAAAAAAGTAAAATAGTAATAATGAAATTGAAAAGTAAGTATAAGATATTAGAATGAAATTTGATTTTAAATTGTGAATCAAACATCACTCATTATAAAATAAGTAAAGGCAAACTCTGTCCCCTTGGGATGGCATAGCGGTGAAGGTGGGTGGCGGGATCCGATAGGTCATGGGTTCAATTCCCACTGGACACGTTATGTGTGAGCCTGTCACCCTGTCACATTAAGGGTGGTTTAACTCCTGTCACATTAAGGGTGTTTTAACTCTTCTGTGTGGTTTGCAGTCTATTACACAGGAGCGAGGTTTACCCTGTGCGCAACAAAGGTAGCGGCTGCGGGTTTATCGTCAACAAAAAAAAAAAAAAAAAAGTAAAGGCAAACTGTGCTTGAGGAAATGTCACAATGTTCATGACATTTTTATATGATGTATACCTTTGAAAGAAATATTGTTATATTATGCGCACAAAGGTGTAATTAATTATTAATTGCAGATTGGATTTGGGATTAAATAGGTACGGTATGGCGTGGACTTTGAAAGCCGTTATCTGCTAAACCCCACCGTCAGACCAATCTCCGAGGCGGTGCCGAGCAAATGACGGTTCCGCCCTTATCCGACGAGCTTATTTCCAAATGGTGGGATTGTAGAGGCATCTTAACAATATGGTGACATGTGTACCCTCGTTTTATCATAATCCGACAGCTGATTAATCACGGTGGATAAGACTATGGGTGTTTTTAAATATAGGCAAAACAATATTATAAAAATACCCCCCAAAAATCAAATAATTTACTACTATAATGTTCTCACTAGAAAGCTGAAAATCTTGTAACATCTACTTTTCGTGAAAATATTATAATAAAAGACTTTCTACAAGCTAAGCCTAAGCATCTATTCATTTATTTTATTTTCTTGAAAATAATTTATAGGCACTTTCAAGTTTCAAACACTCTAGAAGATTTTAAACCTATCCATTTTTTTATTCCCAACTCTGTCAAATTTTTGACATGTGGAGTACACATCAATATCAAGATGTTGAATTGTTTAGCAACTCTTTCACGTTATTTTTTTGTTTCACTATTTTTATCATTGTCTAAAAAAAATAATATGCGATCATAATCAATTTATACAATAAACCCCACTATCATGTTAATATATTTCCACGAACTTTAATAAACTTTTATTCATTTTTTTATTTATGCTCTAAAATAAGAATAATTGGAAGGAGGGAGTATAATGTAGCAAAAGAGAGTTTTCAGCATAAAAAAATCTATCTATTTATATATATATTTTAAGAATTATTATTTAAGGAAAAATTATGTCATGGGCTTCTAATTAAGATTTCTGTACATATTTTTGGAGCTCAGCTTCTGGGCTATTATATGGCTGTCCGTCCAGTTCCAAATATTATAGAAGGGGAGAGAAAGTTCGCAGTAAGGGTTTATTTTTTCTTCTCTGCCCATATCGAATTCAAGATTCTTGCTTTCGGCAATTCGGCTGAGCCCATGTTTGTATTCATCCCATTTTCAAGAATCTATCTTCGGACCATCTTTTGCCCAGAAAGAATCAAATTCTAATTATCAAGAATTGAAGATTATAGAATATCTTACTAACTCTTACATAATTAAACTTTTGTAGCGTGTAATAGTCTCTTAAATTAACACATTGTTTCATCGAATCCCTTTTTCCAACGTTATTTGTTGTTGGCAAAAGTGAAATTATACGTACCATTCGTGTCGTTATTTCGTGAGAATAAGGTAGTGTTTTGGAACAGCTTAAATAAGCTGCTTTTGAGCTTTTTGACCGCAAAAGCACAATTTTTAATGTTTGGAATAAGTCCTTCTGCTTTTTTTGTGCTTAAAATAAGCGAGAATAAGCGGAAGTCCATAAGCTGGTCAGATGGTGCTTTTTAAAAGCAGAAGTCGAAAGAAACTGAAAAGCAGCTTATAACAGTGTTTGCAAAACTGTTTTTTCTAAAATTAAGATGTTTTTTTTCTACTGTCTCAATCATTAATAACTTTTGCTTAACAATAATTTTAAACAACTTTAAACATAAACAACTAAAAGCTGCTTATAAAAGCTCTTCCAAACAGTACTAAGCCTAAAGTGTCTTTGCAAAATTGCAAAACAGCACTTGAAAGTTGAAACCCTCTCTCTCTCTCCATCCCTTTAATCCCCAAAATATTTCTTTTTGTGATAATGTATCCTTAATCGTAACATTTCTTCTCAACCCTTTTCAAGTTTTTCTTCAACGGCAAAGAGGCTTTCCAGGACCTTTGTAGAGAGCGAAAGCGGAGGGTTTAGAGAGAGAAGGAATGGAGAGGCGGGTAATCATAGTTTGCTGCGTTGTGGGGTTTCTTGGGCTCTTATCTGCCGCTGCAGGATTTGCAGCAGAGGCTAAGAGAATTAAGGTAAGTATTAGTAAGTCTTGCTGCATATTTTATTTCAAAGATTTACTCAGTTACATTTTTTTCTTTCTTTTGTATGTTTCTTTTCTAGATATCTATGTATCCATTCCATCATATATTCTCAATTCTTTACAATTTACAACCTTTTCTTAACATTTCTGAGTTTAGAAAAAGAAAATGGGTTGTTTCTATATTTAGGTTGGAGAATTAAAAAATTTATATTCATTGTGTGGTGGGTGGGGTGGGGGTTTAAAGGGTGATTTTATAATTCTTATTAGCTTATTCAAGTAAGTCTTTTACTTCGATAAAAGATTAATTTGATTTGATATGTTCAAAGGGCCTATTCAAAAAGTTATGAGCATTAGGCCAAATGGGTGTATAGGCCATTTGTTGTTTCTAGAGTAGCAATTTGAGGGTGGAAATAATCTACTCCTTGTTCTGGTGAATATTAGCATATGACTTGCCAGATTAGATGATGGCTTTGCGTGTCGTTTTCGGATGGATAAATATTGACATTAGTCCATTTGTTGTTGCTAGAATAGCAATTTGAGGGTGAAGATAATCTACTACTTATGTTTGCTGAATATTAGCATGTAGTTTGTAGAAGGGGGTTGGATTTGTCGATTTTGGATGGATAAGTATTGGTATAGTTTGTAATTACAGAAACTGCACTAACTTTGAATCTTTGTTCTTATTCTTACTTCTTGGTGTGCTGATAGTCATAGATTTAAATTAGCTATACTAAATTCTGCCAAATTAGATTGGGATATAACTATGTAAGTATCAAAGATTTTAGTTTTCTATCTTGTTTGAATCTTTAACTGAATGCCTCTCCATTGTGCAGGGTAGCCAGGTCCAGTTTCCATCCCCTACTGAATGTGTATATCCAAGGAGTCCTGCGTTAGTCCTCGGGTTATTTGCTGCTGTTGCTCTCATGATTGCTCAAATTATCATCAATGTCGCTACTGGTTGCATTTGCTGTCGAAAAGGCTCACATCACTCAAGCTCTAGTTGGTCTATGGCACTTGTCTGCTTTGTCGTATCATGGTAACTAATCCCTTTTCTTCCCTCTCCTATGTAATACTCCTGCAACCATATTCCCATCTCAAAACTTTTACAACCTAATGGGAGTTCACCAAATCCAATTAAAGACGAGTTCTACACTTTCTTGATAATATGATTATATGACATGTAAGAAACAACAATTAAAGATGAGTTCTACACTTTCTTGTTGTATTGCTGTTTGTGTGTTTAGTCTTCTCCTTGTAACTAATCCTTATCATACGAAACCCCTTAGATAACTATGTAGTTTATTATAATTTTATTTCTAGTTTAGTTAATTGAGGGTTTAGCTTTTGTAGCTTATAAATAGGGCCTTTTGTAATTCAAATCACTGTCTATGAATAAATCATGTTTTATTGTGAGAAAATCTCCAAATTGGAGAGACCCTTCCTCTCGAAAGAAGGAAAGCCAATGCGTTATGCATCACCTTATCATCCGTTACAACGGGAGATAACCAAATATGATTAAAGATGAGCTCTACTCTTTCTTGATTATATAACATGCGAGAACAATGGCTTGTTATTCTAATTCTACTTCTCATGGTTCAGGTTTACCTTCGTCATATCATTCCTTCTATTGCTCACCGGTGCAGCTCTCAACGACCAGCATGGCGAAGAGAACCTATACTTCGGTAACTACTACTGTTACGTGGTGAAACCCGGTGTCTTTGCCGGAGCTGCTACCCTTTCCCTAATCAGTGTGATTCTTGGCATATTCTATTACCTCACTTTAACTTCAGGTAAGGACACAAACACCACATGGGGGGCTTCCGTTCCTCCGAGCCAAGGTGGCATCGCCATGGGGCAACCTCGATTTCCTCCACAGCACGCGCAGGCCCCTGTCTTCGTGCACGAAGACACCTACACGAGGCGACAGTTTACATAGTCTATGCCATTTATGGTGGTTTGGTAGTTGTTATATGTAGTAGGATAGAGGTTTGGCAGTGGTTTGGCAGTAGCTTTATGGGACTACTTTCTGTTGATATGAATATGAGTAGCTGTGATTTTTCAAGATTTTTTTTTCATGTTGATTCTAACAGCAATTAATTGAAATCTGCAATATTTCAAAATCTACTTCTGCATTGAAAGAATTCAAAACCACATTTGTCACAATTTGTGACACTCAGCATAAGAACAAAAGCTCCATACACAAAGTGTAAACTTCAAAAAAAAATACAGCATCTTCATTTCTGAAGTCAGATAGAATTTGCCAAAACTTTTTACATGAATAAAAGAATGAACTAAACTAGTATTTACTCTTAAGCCTTCTTTCACTCTCACTTATCTAATGCGATTCAAGTGAGCAAAAGGCTCAGTAGCTGTCTTTGGTGCAGCCTTGGCCACTTCAGGCTTCCCAAAAACATTCCAAAACCTAAGAGTTTCATCCCCTGCTGCAGAGGCGACTGTGCATCCGTCTGGACTCTGAAAAACACGATTTGTAACAAGAAACGTGTTAAGAAAAGGCGAAACGTAAGCTATAAAAAGAGTTTGTATGTGAGATTAAGAAGGTATGTATACCTGAGCCATATAAAGAACTCTAGATGTATGACCGGTGAGCTCTGCAACTTTAGCCATTGAAGGATACTTCCACAAGGTGAGTTGATTCTGAGTAAAACCGTGAGAGCTAAGCAATTCACGCTCGTTTTTGTTCCACAGAAGAGAGCAGACTTGTGAGCCTGTGTCAACTGAGTTCAAGCATGCACCGGTGTGTGTGTTCCAGAACTTTATGCACCTATCGCCCCCACCTCCACCCGAGGCAAGCAGGTTGCCTTGGAAGGGACACCATGCTAGTGCCTTGACAGCAGCTGTGTGGTCCTCAAGGCGGTGAAGCCATTGAGTAGGAGCATTTGATGAAGCTACTGATCTGTCCCATATATGGAGGAGATTATCATTTCCACCACTTGCCAATTGCTGGCCGGAGGCTGACCATTTTAGCCCACAAACTTCTTGGTGATGGCCTCTATAGGTTTCTACTACATGTGCCCTCACTCTTACATCATTGTTGATGATTTTACCATCCATTCCTCCAGTAGTTAGAATGTGATTGTTCCAGTCCAAAGCACCAACTCTTGATGCATGGCCTCCCCTCAAAGTTCTCAGCTGCAGAAGTTAAACATTCAGAACCGACAAATTGAAAAGGAACACAACATATAACATAAGGGGCAAGATATAATTTTAAGGAACTCACTAGTCTATTAGCTGTTGAGTCCCATAGCTGGATTTCGGAGTTGTTCAGACCAACGGCGATGTGCCTTCCATCAGGGGCCCATTTGACACTAGTCACGGGGCCACTTTCTTCGTCGATTGTAACAAGTTCCGAGGTGCTCCCATCGGCTGCATCCCACAGATATACAGTGCTTCCAAGAGCAATGGAAAGAACATTGCTGCTTCCCCAATCTAGTAGGTTTAGATAGTAGTCATCAAGAATGTCGGGGGCATCTAATGTCCTCTCAGAAGTCTGCAACCAAGATATTCAATCGTGTCAAAATTTAGTCCCAACTTCAAAAGGATACTAACTACTTAAACATCTGAATCTTAACTATTTTAAAGACCTTCTATATGAAGGATAGACACCAACCAAGATATATCCAAAAATTTCAATATTCAGTTCCAACTTAAAAAATATTCTATTTAAGCATCTAAATCCAAACTATCTTAAATACCTTCTATCTGAAGGATGTCTACCAACCAAGATATCCAATCATGTCAATATTCAAAAGGATTTCATTTATTTAAGCATCTAAATCTCAACTATTTTAAAGACCTTCTATATAAAGGATAGCTACCAACCTGTGGAATGTGGCGACGGGGTTTGGCAGGCTTGGCTTGGTGAGAAGCCACTGAAAAGTCATTAGGAATAGCCTCAACCAGAGTTGGTGGCTTATTCTTGAAAGCGAGAATTCGAGTTCTGTTCATGTTGAAGGTTTCTGCAAGCTGCTTCCTGTATGCCTCCCTGGATGGAGAAGAGGCGACAGAGGGATTTTCCTTACCTTTCTTACCTTCTGTAAGCATGGTATGTGCATAATCAAAATCCATAGCTGATCTATTAGGAATGAAGCGATCCAACTGTTGATAACAAGAAACCAAACGTTATTGGAATTAATGCTGGAAGAAATCATCAAATAAAAACAAGAACCCACACTAGAACCCTAAAACCATATCTAGAACCCAAAATTGAAGACAAAAAGTAACTCAGATTCACATATTTCAGAAAAGAAATCCAGATGACTCGAAGCAAACCAAGATAAACTGAATCCCTAATAAAAAAGCTAAATATTTTTTCTAGTATCATCATAAACCAAACAGTGATAATAAACAATACAATCAACATGATTTCTTGAAAAATAGCCCACAATTAAGGATACACATCGACGGATTCATGTAACAACAGATTTGCGCATTAAGAATACATGTAAAGTCATCTTAACATACATTTTCACGAGAACTTCTTCTTTGAAGGAACTGTTCTTGGAGCGGGCATCGCGATTGGCTCTTGGTTGAAGATGCAGACGAATGAATCCTTCCTGTTTCCATCACGTTAGCACCAAAAGAAACACTAAAAAAATATGTATGCTAATGCGATATAAACCACTGTTAGTATGAATTAACAGAGATCAACAAGAGAATCCCTGCAAAAAAACAAAACGAGGAAAGCAGCCTGCAAAAAATAATAGGTTAAAAGAAACAAATCAAGATTCAATTATATGAATTTATCAAGCAACAGAAACAAGTATTTCGTATGACGCTTGATGACTTAGAGAGAGAGAGAGAGAGAGAGAGAGAGAGGAGAGAGAGATTGTTCGGAATTGAATCGACGAGTTATATATAAATTGAATTTACGATTAGGGTTTCATTGCGAATTGCGTGTTCTACCAGTGCTTGAAGGAGCCCAACGGCTATATTCTGTAGACAGCCGTTAAGATTTAAGATTTTACTACTTGCCATAATGCATTAGTATTTCTCAGATTCATCTCGTTAATATATTTTTCATAATAATATGATAAATCTACATATTTTTTACTCTATTATTTGTTCTAAATGTGTTTCAATTTATTACAAATGGTCAATCGGACAGGCCTTTTACTAGACCAAAATGGCCATAATATAAATGGGGCAATTTGTATTTGAACTAAGAAATATACTTCTGGTGGTGTCTGATTTCTTTTAAGTACAGTTTAAGAAAATAATATTGTGATGTATGTTATTTAACTTTTGGATAATTAATTTGTGGTCATAAATTCTTTATCATTTTTAGAAGCAAGACGTTACTTAAACTACTTTTATTCATAAAAACCACGAATTCTCATTTTTTAATAAAATACTCATTTATCTCTCCTCAACTCCACACCACTCAAATCTAAAATACCATCTGCCAACCTAACTCAATTTTTATTTTTATTTATTTTTAACTATTTACTATTTATTATATTTTTTGATTAAATTAAAAATGTATAGAAAATAAATATTTGAAATTCTAAATTCTATTTAAAATTAGTACATTAAACATGTACAAACAAAGTGTGGAAGATATTTTGTGATGGGGAGATGAAATGACAGGCTAAAGTTTGATTTAGATTTGTTAAAAATTAAGAATTTGGATATGTAAGAAAAATTACCAACCTGACCCTTAACCCAGGTATCATATTTGGTTATTTACTAAAACCCCCCTTTGGGGGGAAAGGGTGGATTGTTAGTGTCGACGATTTAGAAGATATAATGTCAGAACCCATGTTGTATATTTTATATTTGAAAGAGGTTGACCTCCTTGCTTCTCTCGTGTACACGCCGAGCCCCTAAGTTTTTTGCCCCACCCTTTGTTTATTTTTATAGATTTTGTATTTTGATTTATTTCATTTTGGATTCTGCTTGATTGGATTTTGTTGGGAGTTTTATTGATACTCGGAACTGGGAAACTGTTCGGAATTGGGAAATTGTTGAAACCACGGGAAATTATGGTTATTTGGATCCATAAGGTGGGTAGGAAAATCAATACTAGATGTGTTTATGAAAGCTTGAAAGAAGAGAATATTTTTTGTTGTTGGTGAAAATATAGCAAAATTACAAGAAAAAGAATTACGAATTTATATATATATATATATATATATATATATATAAATATATATAATATTTGCATAATTAATTAATGGTATTAAGAATTATTCCATTTTTTTAACTCTTTTGTCTTATTATATAAAGGTCATTGATAATGAGTCACCCATTTCGAAAATATAAACCACTAAGACCTTGGGAGTATTAAATTGGTTCACCATACAATTTTGAAACGAAATCCAATTCCAATTACGTGAACAAAGTTGAATGCTATTTAGAGAGTATATATGAGTATAAATTTTACAGTATGCATATATCTTGCAGATAAAAAGCACATTGTTCCTTGGGTATACAAAGCTCACAATTCCTAAAACAAATCTAGCTAAGGCTGCAGTATTTCTAAGCCATTCTGCAGCAACACATAGCAGCATGACAAGCCTAGCCCAGAATGTCAATAATCAAATAAGCATTTCATTGAAAAGGCTAAAGGGTGTGACTATATAATCATTATTTCTCCTAAAATATACATCAACCTACTAACAATCAACATCTATATAAACCCTTCATCACTAGTGGCGACCAACCAACTCCTCATTTAACCTACTAAACACAAGGTTAACAGGTATACAAGCAACAGTTGTGGGCAGATTTCCAGTTTTGATCACCCCACTCGCACCATTCCTTGGATCGATCTCATGCTGCTTGTCTGAAGCAAATGATGAAAGAGTTCGTACCTTTTGGCTGGACGGTCCACTGCCCCTGTTGGCTGAGTTTCTTGAGAATCTTCTGTTGTTTTCACCATTAAGAAAAGGGCGGGGAACACGCGAATTTGCAGTCCTACGACCAGTTCTCCACGCGGCCAGAGGTTCAGGATGAAAATAGACATGGTTTTCAAACACACCACTTTCAAGAGCTTCGATTTGGATAGGATGGCCTACTATAGCGTGGCCGTTTAGTTTACTCATCAGAGAGATCATCGGGACATCTCTGCGGTAGTTGTTGGCCTGCACTTTCAAATCCACATCTATCAGCATGGCCTGGCCACCAATAAGATGCCTACCCGAAAAGAAAAGATCTGCATAGTCCTGTGAATCTTCCCAATATCCTCTCATGACTGACTGATTATTCCAAGTAAAAGTGTCCATGTCAGCAGACTCGTTGGAACTGCGTAGTCCTGTCAGATCAGCCTTGAAACCGCTGTTGGGGTTTATGTTGTTGATGTATCCTTTGGAAACCTCAGCATCAGATCTGTCCGGATACCTTTTTCCCACATTGCGGTTATTTCTCTTCCCTTTTAGCTGCCACTTGGAAACGCCCGTGCTGTTTGAAGCGTAGCCATGTGGTGAACTGTGAGACAAGCCATCAGCATATGCCATATCATCAAAGTCGTCACTGCTGCTAATGCTTCCATGCTCTTCTTGTGCTTCAATACTCCTTGGGTATTTAGGATGTAATTCTATAGAAGCAGAGCCATCTGCAAATTCATAAAATCACTCTGCAAGTCATAAAGTGCATAAATAGGTCGTACAAAAATTCAACTATGAAATTTTGAAGATATTAAGAGTCAAAAACTAATTTTCTAGACCAGGAAAAACACATAGTAGAACAAAGACCAAAAAATATTTACAGGCTAAAAGGATGACCCACAAATCCTCTGGTGAATGAGAAACACAATAACCAAAACACATACTTAGATAGCAAAAGTAATTTAAGGATAAGCTATAGATAGTTCAAAAATGTGGTAGAATATGCTAGACCAAGCACAAAGTTGCAGAGATGTAATACGAGCACAAACCAAAAAAATGGAAGTCTGAAACCATCTTATACGTTATGTGTAATGCTGGAGAGAGCAATGCATTGAATCTCACCAGAAAGATCAGCCATTTCCTCATCTGAATCTGATTCCATAGAATCAGTTTCCGAACAATCTGTTTCAGTGTCCTCCGTAGACCCAGAATTGTGGTCTTCACCCATTTCAGCTTGATAGCTGCTGTCTTCAAGCTTTGAAACTGGGATCTCTATCTGGGTGGTTAGAGTTAGGTTATCATTGGAACAATCCCCAGAATCATATGCGAGGTAAGAATTTCTACTCCTCTTCGCCCGAGGTGCAGCTCCTGGATTCTCCTCTCCTGATAGAAACCGAAACAGAATGATTAGCAACCTTAGTTAGATACAAAGGAAACCTAAGAGTTATTGACTACTTAAATAAGGGTAACAAGGATGGGCTCTATCTCTAATGCGTCTTTGGAAATATTTCGCAGCCTAGTCAACTTTGTTCTGTAGTACATATAAAGGCAATGGATAAAACAGTTCAGTGGTGAAGTTGGATAAACAAGTAGTTGAGAAAATTTGAACGAACCGAAGAAATAAGCTTACTCGTTGGTGTAATCTGGAGACCAAAGTCCTGCAACCCTCTCATCCGAGGTAGTGCACAATCACTATCATCATCTCCATGTGGTTTGTTTTCCTCCTTGACCGTCGCTCCACATGGACGCTGGTCTGTCCCATTCTTTTCTTCAACCGTCGAACCAAGCTTCTCAGTCAGCTGGTCAGATATGGGATCCGTTTGATTTCCACCAATTTCCATGCATTCTGAAGAAGTAACAGCATCAGGTGATTTTCTTAGACCAATAGATGAATTTCCTGATTTTCCATATTTCTTCTCCACCAGCTGCCTTTCCAATTCAATAGCATGCAATATTGCATCTTCCCTCCGTGCATATTTCTCTCTTTTCTTTGGCGGCATACCATGAGCAGCTTCAGCCCTTTCTATGCAGTCATTAAACTCACCACATCGGAAAGCCTTTACACGTTTCGATTTTTCCAAGTTGTACCAGTCCCTAGTAGAAAAACCATATAGTTATTAAAACAAGGCAAGGATCTCACCACGTCTATTCTTCTGCTTTTAGCTAACAATAGTAGCTCAGACCTATTGAAATCAAGCCATGTAAAAACTAAAGAGCCTTCATTGCAAAAATAATTTCATGATCAGCCCAATTTCATTCCGAAATGGTTGACAAGATAAAATGGAGAGGATTGTTAAAGTATATCTCAAGCAAAGCCTTTAACCGTAGGTATAATGTGCAAAGAAGAATGTGAGCTTTGATTTATTTTTCTAGGGAAGCTTCAGTACATATACTAATATATCTCCATTGTTTGCCTCCCTCTGTCCCAAAATTCTTGTCCGCTATTCCATTTTGGGTTGTCCCAAAATTCTTGTCCACTTTCCTTTTTTAGTAAATTATTACACACAACTTTTTTGTGGGACCACAACTTTATACCAATCTACACACAACTAACAACTCTCCTTAAAAACCGTGCAAAAAACAAATTGGACAAGAATTTTGGGACGGAGGGAGTAATATATCTCCATTGTTTGCCTCAAATCTCATGCTCAAATCGGCAAATTAAGTAAATGACTGATCAACGAACTTCAAAATTACACCAGCACAGAAATCCATTTACAGATGCATCCACCACCACAACATATATTAATGATATCAATGGTATGCTTCCATATAATGTTTCAACTATAAATGAAAGTAAGGCCTTTTGAACTTACACACTAGCATCTTCCCTCCCTAGAAGCTTGACCGGAGTTCCTGATCGTGGAGATGTTATAAGAGAAGACGATAGCTCTTCCGGCCCAAGTATTTTCCCAGGCCACCACGATCCATTTCGCCGACGAACCCAAACTATACTTCCCACACTACAATCCACCACTCCCCCGGTTTCTGAGCTACACATCCCTTAATACACAAATATACGACAAAATGTATATATCTGTAGACAACAAATCCTATTTCCAGCCTAAACGTAATTGATCTTCATTTTTCTATGCTCGCTCTATCCATCAGAAGCTAACAAATTTTTCTATCACGCAACTACATATATATTTAAAAAAAAAAAAGCAATTCAACAAAACATGATAATTAAGCAAATCACAGAAAGTGCAGAAACTTCCAATAGCTATTTGATTCAGTGACCGAGAGAAAACAAATTAAAGAACTCAATTGATCAGCCTCCGGAAAAGAAGAGAGAAAACCACGGCGATCTAGGGTAATTGGGTATGTTGCTAGGGTTAGGGTTCTTCATGGGGATTTCATTATTGCGCGCAATTCCGTTCGATTCGAGGAAAGAGGGGATACGTATGTATAGGTTGTATCTATAGGTGAGTCGATTGTGTGTTTTGACTTTTGACTGCGCCTTGGGTGCACGATACGCTAAACGTAGTCGTTTTGGCTATCCTTAACCTTAACCCCGGGTCATTTCAGCTCCAGCGCGCATGGACTACCTTATTTAAGTTGGGCCTTCACCATGAAAACGACGGCCCAAATGAAAATTGGGCTTATATCTTTAAAAATAAGTAATAAATAAATACAATTTCAAATATATGAATGTAAAAAGGAAAAGGTATCCCAAAAATGCAAAGCATATTAAATAAAGTTTAACTAATTATTGTAATATTACAAATTTCGGTTGGTTGAGTGGTTGCTATCTTTTGTAAAATTGATAACATGTCTTTATTTGGGATAATAAAAATAGACATAGCCACTGCCCACACCACAAAGATTTCTATGTCACACTTCCATTTTCTCTTGTATATTAAATTCCATACATGTGTTGACATATGGTATACATGGCCCACCATGATTGATTTTGATTTTAATTTTGTTATTTAATTAAAATGTATGACACATGTCAAAATATGTGGAGGTAACACAGAAGAGAGTATACGACTGTGAGACACGAAAGTCAACCCATAGGTAAACGATGCTGTTTTTAGTCACAAAAGTGTTAAATTGGCGTAACTTTTTTTTTTTCATAATCAGAATTTAACCGAGACGTTTAGCCTATGATCTTAACTTCGTGAATGGGGACATCTTATCATTTCTGAACATACAATAGAAAGTCAAATAAAATAGAAAGATATTTAAGTATTTGGGCTATATAGTGAATATGATTGTTGTTGGTATTTTTATTATCCAAAAAATAATGTGCAAATAGGGAAAAATAGTCATTTTGAAAAGTGTAATTGCAAAATTAGTCATGCTATTTCAAAAAATGCAAACGTAGGCAATGTGACGTTTCTTGAAAATCTGAACAGAAACCTAGGCTAGCTATGTTTATTTTTTGTGGAAATACCCGTTGTTAGCCAAAAAAAAAATACAATTATAGTCTTCCATTAAAACAAAACACAAATATAGTCATTTTGTCCTTATACGGTGCTGGGCCGATGGGGGCCGATGGAAGGGCCGATGGAGCCATCGGCCCTGAACTGAAAAAAAAAAAAAAAAAGAAAGGAGGGCCATCGGCCCTCAAAAAAAAAAAAAAAAAATGAAGGAGGCCATCGGCCCTTAAGGAAGAAGAAGAAAAAAAAAAGTTAAAGAGGGCATCGGCCCTGAACCAACCAAAAAAAAAAAAAAAATTATGTTAAGCAGGAGGGCCGATGGCCCTCAATAAAACAATTTCAAATTTTTTGGCCGAGGGCCGATAGTGAGTAATTTTTGGCATCAGTCAGTAATTATTATTTTTTTCCTTGAATGAAGGAGGCCATCGGCCCTTAAGGAAGAAGAAGAAAAAAAAAAAAAAAAAGAGTTAAAGAGGGCATCGGCCCTGAACCAACCCAAAAAAAAAATAAATTATGTTAAGCAGGAGGGCCGATGGCCCTCAATAAAACAATTTCAATTTTTTTGGCCGAGGGCCGATAGTGAGTAATTTTTGGCATCAGTCAGTAATTTTTTTTTTCCTTGAATGAAGGAGGCCATCGGCCCTTAAGGAAGAAGAAAAAAAAAAAAAAAAAGAGTTAAAGAGGGCATCGGCCCTGAACCAACCAAAAAAAAAAATTATGTTAAGCAGGAGGGCCGATGGTCCTCAATAAAACAATTTCAAATTTTTTGGCCGAGAGCCGATAGAGAGTAATTTTTGGCATCAGTCAGTAATTTTTTTTTCCTTGAATGAAGGAGGCCATCGGCCCTAAAGGAAGAAGAAAAAAAAAAAAAAAAGTTAAAGAGTTAAAGAGGGCATCGGCCCTGAACCAACCAAAAAAAAAAAAAATTATGTTAAGCAGGAGGGCCGATGGCCCTCAATAAAACAATTTCAAATTTTTTGGCCGAGGGCCGATAGTGAGTAATTTTTGGCATCAGTCAGTAATTTTTTTTTTTTCTTGAGGGCCGATTGCCCTCCTTTTTTTTATTTTTATTTTTATTTTTTTCAGTTAAGGGCCGATGGCTCCATCGGCCCTTCCATCGGCCCCCATCGGCCCAGTATAAGGACAAAATGACTATATTTGTGTTTTGTTTTAGTGGAAGGCTATAATTGTTTTTCGATTTCTACTATTTGGCTACTGTTGTCAAAGCCTCTTATTTTTTTAACTTATATCTAGCTATATGAAATGGTACTCCCTCCGTTTCATTGATTTTGGCTTCAAACTTCCGCATAGAGCTGTCGGACTGTGCGGAATAGGATCTTGATCTCGAATTGTCGATATCCCGATCATGAAATGGCTAGAAATTCCATCCTAAAGCCGATCCCAAATCGGTATTCTGGATGTGGGATTTGGGATGGTATTGCGGGATCAGTATTTAAGATCCCAAAATCAGTGTTGTGATGAATCGAAGGTGAAGAGCCTAGATGGTTTGGATGAAGTCTCCGGAGTTACTGGTAAAAATCTTTATTAAGAGCTACAAAAGTACATGCCTTGAAATTTGAATTACTTAATCCTTAGTTCTTAAAATTCTGGATTTTGCAGATGTTAGTGGAAGCACCAACTTGGAAGAGAATTCCAAGAAAATAGATGAGGAACAAGTTGATTCGGCTAAGAAACAGGACATAGCTACAGATGTAGACATTCTGAAGAACAATCACTCCGAAACTGATGATGGCGTTAAGTCGGAGCTGAAGGGTAGTAGTTCTGTGAAAATTAACGAAGGAGGAGCTGGTTGTGAAAATCTAGATTTATGAGATGTAGAGGCGATCACCATTGTGGTGGAGGGGGGGGGAAGAAGTTCTAGAAGCTGTTCCATGTGAGAAAGATGTGGTATCTACTGAAGATGATGCTAAACCAAAGCAGGAGTTGAGTGGTTATGTTGAGTTAATTAGGCCATCTTCTTAATAATAAGAGCCAAATAGTATTTTCTGTTTTTTTTTTTTTCTGTAGTTAATGTTGCCACTGTTGACGTTCAAGCTTCAGACACTGACATCCAAGTTACAGATGCAGATATAGAATGTAAGTAATCTTTCAAAGTGAAGGTACTGTTGATGTTCAACCTTCTGAAACCGAAACCATAACTGAAGAGGGTATCACAAATGCAAATGAAGATACAGTATCAGAAGATAAGATTGTTGTTAAAAGTGAAGGTACGATTCAATCAATTCTATTGCATCATGGTGTTTTTAACACATACATCTTTGTGATCCTGTTATGTATATGATCAGATGAAGATTCAATTTCCGAAGTCCCTTCCGACACTGATATATTCATAGACGAGGATGCTTACCATGAAGAATATATAGATTTGGATGTGAAGCCTAATAGTAAGATTGCTTCATATCTTCTTGTTTGTTTTAGTTGTTTGGGTCATATTGGTTGACAATACTTTATGAATAACACTCCAGATGGTGATGAATCAGAATCAAGCAAGAGTTGTGATTCATTGCCTTCTGATATCGAGGAAACTTATGCTTTCAGTAACTTGCTCATTTACAAAGACCTCCCACTAGCATCAAATGATCCTACTGAATCAGTGGCTGAAAATCTCCTCCCCATCAGCATGAAGTAAGAGCATCCGCGAGAAAGAACAGAGTGATGAGTGTTGCTTCGGACAACAAAGAGAACATCGGCACTGAAACTAAAACGAGGAACAAGATGTTGAAAGATATTACTCGGACTATCTGCAAGATGGAGTGTGAGTAAGCTGTCGAAGAAGTTAAAGCTAAATTGGATGAGAGTGAGAATGAGAATGAGGTAAATCCTCCTTCTTTTGATAACCATAATCTGTAGCTAATCAAAGAACTGGGGTGTTTTAATCTCTCTTTAGGTATCTGCAAATCAACAGGCAGAATAAACCTGGGATTCAGTCGTCTGAATCTGTTTTATGTTTTTCCAGTTTACAGTTTGATCCTAGAACAAGAATAAGGCTTTTTGATGTATTCTCAAGTTCATGTGGAATTTCTCTCTGGCCTTTTACTTGTTTGGATAAAGAATTTGGGTCAATATAATGACCATATATCGGCACATGTAATGGCACTGGCATCATACTTGATGTAGAAGATTATTTGCTCTTAAAATATATAACCTCCTATTGTATGCCTCATAAACGAAATATAATTCAGAACAATAATTGCCAAGGTCATAGATTGTGAATAACGAACTTACTATTTTATGGTTATTGATAAGTTAACTTTTATTTGTAAATGACGTTTATCCACTTAATTTTTAGTGTAATTTTTTTTTTTTTTTATGAAAAAAAATATTCTATTGAAACGGCCAATCAAGAATATTTAACATTCTTAATGGGTAAGATGGAAAATATATTACTCAAAACTTCTCGATTTTACGACATTTGCTTTTTTGTTTTTCTTTTGTTTGCCCCATACTACTAGTTTTTGCAATTTTGGTCTCACCGTTAATATCTCCGTCAATTCGATTGTTAATTAAAAATAAATAAATAAATAGAAAAGGTAAAATTGGAATTTTGAAATGGTTGACAAATCTCGTCCTCAAACTTTTTGATTTTTTGTAGTACCCAATCTTTTTTTTTCGTCCCCAAACTTTTTTTTCGATTTTTGTCCGGCCGTTAAATTTTCCATGAAATTGAGCGCTAATCAAACTTTTATTAAATAAAAAATAAAAAAGTAAAATTGGGATATTAATTAAACTTCAATCTAATCGGCAGTTGCATTTTCTATCTCTTCCGCCACGGCCCGAATACATAACCCTAGTACCCTACCGCTAAATCTCAACAACATTGCATGAAAAAATCCGCCCGGATTAAATCATGCGCAGAAGAAATATTGCATTTCCGCTGCCGTCGTCGGCGAGAGAATAATGGTACGAGGATTAGTATGGACGATGATGAATGCTAAAAAGATCATTGTCATTAATGACGCAATATGCTAGCACGGAAATA
This sequence comes from Lavandula angustifolia, assembly GCA_028984105.1. NCBI lineage: Eukaryota > Viridiplantae > Streptophyta > Magnoliopsida > Lamiales > Lamiaceae > Lavandula > Lavandula angustifolia. Next base: position 25,945,710 of record CM054804.1, read on the forward strand.
ATGCTTCGTCCGCTCAATTCTGCATGATTTTATTTGGGTTAAAACTTTTGTATAGAGTTGCTGAGATAAGCGGTAAAGTTCTGTGTTATGGAGACACCAAAGGAGATAGGAAAAAACAACCGCCGAAAAGATGTAAGTTCGATTAATAGCCCAATTTTACGCTTTTTATTTTTTATTCCCTCCGTCCCGCCTGACTTGTCTTGTATTCCTTTTTGGGCCGTCTCACCCGACTTGTCTTGTTTCCTAAAAAGGAAAATAAATCTACACAAACTCCCACATTTTCTTTGTGGGACCTACATTTCTACACACAATCACTCACTCATTTACACACAACCACTCACTCATCTTAATCTCCGTACCCAAAAGAAACTAGACAAGTCGGGTGAGAAGGAGGGAGTATTTTAATAAAAGTTTGAATAATGCTCGATCATAGAAAATTTAATGGTTGGACAAAAAAATTAAAAAAAAAAAGGTTGGGGACTAAACACAAAATTGGAAAGTTTGAAGACGGGATTTTTTCAATTTGACATTTCAAAATTCAAAATTTACCTTTTCTATTTTTATTTTATTTTTAATTAATATTTAATTGACGCTTGAATTGGTGGAATATTAACAATGGGATCAAAATCGCAAAAACTAGTAGTTTAAAAGGGGAAAAAAATTGAGTACAAATGTCGCAAAATTGCGAAGATTGAGAACTATATTTGTCAAAAAAATATTAATTATTGAAAAGGTCAACTTTTATTTGTAAATTCATGTTAATGTAAACATTTACAATTAAAACTCGTAGTCATGTGGTTCAACTAAAAGTTACTTCCTCAATCCCAGCCACTAATCCAGTTTCATTTTTTAATTTAAAATAATACTCCACTATTTTATAGTACTATACATAATAAAAGACTAATGAAGTTAACGGAAGGAGTAGATGAATAGATATCCCATTACAACTCACGATAAATACTTGGGCTAAAATATGCAATTGAAGAAACAAAAGCAGAAACTCTCCAAACGCTGCCATTAATGCATACACTAGACAAGCTGTTCAAAGTTACAAATCCTATATTCCTTCCTTCCTACATTAGAATCTATTATACTCTACACCAGTAGCAAACCATTGCGTGCCTCAATACCCCTTCACTACTCCACACTCAAAATTATGGGGAGAAGATGAACAAAATTGAGGCAAAATTATAGACCCAAGTTCCAAATCAACTCTTTAACCTAGTTAAAAAATCCCTCAAAACTGCATTGGCTGATAAATAGCCAATTATGAGTCCACCATTTCATCTTGTATCTCATTCGGAGCAATAAGTCCTGGTATCGAGAGCATGCGCTGTCGTTCCTTCTCTCTTTGGGCAGCAGCTTCCTCGGCATAAAGATCCTTGTTATCCTGCACCAACACAAGTACCAATTTCATTTTAGAGTATATGTCATCACGAGACAAATTTGTATGCTTATGATGAACACAATTATACCTGAGATGAAAAGCCTTTAGATTGTACAAGAAAGTCTCTTATATGGTTCTTAAATGAAGGCAAATCTGCTCTCGATTCAAAAAGCCCCTTTACAAATTGGGTCACCTGAAAGAGCCAAGGGAAGTGTTAAGTGTATACGTTTAAGGTGCATCCACACGATACGGAGATTTGTCTTGAGTGTATACCTCAGCAGTTGTCATGTTGGGGAAGGATGTACTCAAAAGCTTGATTGTGTATTCACGAATGAACATTGTATTATTTGGATAAGGATAAGGAACAGTTGCAGCATCCCATAGAGGCTCGGTCAGCATACCAGATTCAACCTGTGATAATCAATCAGATGGCATAGTGTTATTCCATTGGAATTGCCAGCGAAAATGGCAATGGAAAAAAATGGGGAGAGATAAGATATATGATGACAAGGAGCTTAATTACCAGGCAGAATAGATGCTGCAACAACAATACATGCAGCTTAAAACCTGGCTTGTGGAAGGTGTCTGTCAAAACAGCAAATATTTCTTGTTCTATTGTCAAAAAGTAAGTCCTGTAGAACTGATTGCAGAACTCGGATGCCTGAAAGGCCAGCCAGGTAACAATAAGTATTTCAAATAAAGATTAACGTGACTATGGATAAGGAGAGCGAAAAAAGGCAACCTGAAAGTTTTTTAGCATCTCCAATAAAAGGTTGAGTCCAGTTTCAGCAATATTACGCTCAGTATGCCGGAAAGCCCAAATAATAGAATCCATGACAAGCTTCAGTTGCTGCATATCCCAAAATGGTAAGTGCATAATGAATGATAGGGAAAATCAATCAATACTTTTAAGACCTCTTGAGCTGAACACACATGATGAGTTGCAAACGGATGCATGCGTTATTAAGATCAAAGCAAGCACAAATCTATGTACCTCAGTGGACAAGTGAATCAAAGCAGGAAAACAGTATGTAGCAATGGCTTTTAGAAGTGAAAAGAACTTTAGTCGATGCTCCGGATAGTCTTCAAAGTTCTTGGTTATCATCTGCAATAACAACAGAATAAAACACAGAGAATTAGTTAAGACCATACCAGTACCGGAATGCAGTAAAATTAGACTCAAGTTGCAAAGGTACAAACGCCTCAGATGTTAAATTGGGGCTACAGAGAGTTTCCCTACAATACTAATAGCAAGTTATTATAACAGCAACCCAGATAAAATGTCCCATGAATGGCAAACCGAATGTTTTATCTATTGCAACTCAGTTTGTTGCTATGTCTGAGTGTTATCTAACGACACAGAACATAGTCTAGACAAGTCCTTTTTCCATAATGATCTGCAAAGTCAAACTTAAAAGGGAGGCCTTGGCGACACTGTTAAATCATGGTTTATTATAATGCCAAGACAAGATGAGCAGAAGTTGACCAAAAATGAGACCAAGTGACAGTGAAAAAGAAAGAAAGATATCAAGCTTTAAATATGTTTCTCACAATTATATACATTAATAAAATAAACAATTTGTGCACCTATGGACAACAGAAACTTTTAGCATACTTGAACAAAGAGCTCAGATTAACAAGAAAATGAAACATTCAGGAGTGGATAACCTCTAGAGTGCACTGGAAAACAGCTTCAAATATCTTTGGAACATCTTCAAGCATTGACCCCTTATACCTAAGAGAAGAAAGGAGAAATTAAGTTTACGAACATAAGAGAAAACTACTTACGAACAAATAAAATTACTACAATCGAACAAAACATCCAAGAAAGTTACAAGATACTCATCTAGTCAAGATAAAATAACACATAAGCAAAATATGCAACGGACAGAAAAAGAATCGAGGCATACTTATTTATTATGGTGGCAAAAAGAGAGAGAACTTCCGATTCTCTTGCATCAGGCAAATTACGGGCATAATCACCAAGCACAGGATCCATCATTGGAGGCACAAATTGTTTCCCTATATGGGGTTGATCTTCAGCATTGTCTAGAAATGTCTCGATAAGCTTTAGTGTTTCCCTCTTTACTGAGCTGTTAGAAATAAGCAAGATGTAAATACTGATAATCGGATGATTAAGAATCAAACAACCTCAAAAATGGAGTTACCGCAGAAGTTTCACTATAGATGTCCTTGAAGCATAGGGTCCTCCTTGGGCAATACTGGTAGATATGAGCTCACTATACATCCTGTGGTATGCAAGTAAAAGTCATAATAAGATCAAGAGTAACTGATAGAAATTGAAGAGATCATCCATAGCATATAATTCTGAAAACAGAAAACCCAACAAGACCTGTACACATTGAGCATGTCCAAGAAGATCAGAGAGATCTGCGTCAGGAAATATGTCCCAAGGGAGCTTGCAACACTAGTATTTGTCTGTCAGAAAAAGGCGTGCATAAGCATATGCTCACAAAAACAAATCTTGAACAAAATGTTGATAATGTCAATAAATGCAACTCCAAAAGTTCAACCAAACTTGAGTAAGACAATCATCAAATCTTGAACAAAATGTTCTTAGTAGCTTCTGAAAGCAACTCATTTATGCAAAAGAGCAAGTAGAACTTGAAGAATGTGGAGAAAAAATAGGAAGTAAGCTCAGAAAAAGACCTGCAATATATTAAGCACAGCTCTTATCACATCTGGGTCCTTCAAAAAATCCACACTCTGACGCGCCTGGCCTATTATTTCAGCCCATTTCTGCGATCGGATATGGATTAGCTGGATGTCATGCTACCAATCACAAAGAAAAAACCGTCCGGTTCTTACCTGGTTAGGAAGCTCCATCAACCTCTGTAAATATTCAGTCCTCTTGTCAGGATCAGGTTCTGCTTGAATCATCTGACCCACCTGAAGGAAATTAAGGTAACTAAGAACAGTAAGAAATGCATGATAAAGGCCAGAGCAGGAAATGAATCTTTGACATAGATGTGACTTACAGATTCATAAAATGAATGGATCTGATGGGGCTCAAGATCTGCAATAGCAGCTGGAAGAGTTGTTAAAAGTTCTGAAACAAATGGTTCGTGCTCCCCAACCTGCATAAGAGGGTTTCAAACTGATTCTACTAGTTTCTAAAGCAATCATCTGCCTACATGTCCGCATACGGAATCTAAAACAAGCCAAACCTGCATAATGACAAATTTGCGCTTGCACTTCTGAACAATTTTTAAGAATGTATCACATGCCATGTCCTACAAAATACCAGACAGAAGTAAGAAAATGACTGGAAGACCTGACTTTGTAAGTAACTTGAATACCTAAAATATGCTACTAAATATATGCAATCAGAAAATTAACCTGAACCCCTGGATGAGTTTCGTGCATGAACTCAAACAACTTGTTCACAACAGTTTTCAAGAACTTCCAGTGGGCCCTTAAGAATCTAGGGTATTGCCCAACCACATACCTGCAACCCAACATTCGTAAAAGTAAGTATCAACCAAAAAAAGGATCACAGTTCTTTCCCTGTCACTTCCACTGTTCATAGAGATGAACAAACGATAAGAAGCACAATGATATGAAGGATATAATGCTAATTAAAAGTTTAAAAACCCTCACATGATATTACTAGCAATGACAGCTTTGTTGTCCTTCCCCTTGGTGATCTCACAGAGGTTCAACAAATCACGAATGACCATCACTAAAAATCTATTCTCCTGCACAAAGCAATAGGTTGCTTAAATATTTCAATGCTTTTAATAACTATGAAACATAAAAAGTGACATGTCTTGAATAATAAACAAAAAGGGGGGAAACAGAAAGGGTGCATATTTTTTAGGAAAGGTGAATAACTGGAGATATAGACTTTCTTCCTTTTTTTCAACAATTAGGCCCTTGTGCTATATTCCAAGATAACGTCCAACTCAGGCTCTGATAAAAAATGGAGCCCTTGAACTGGTATTAATAGATGACAATGAAAGGCACAAATACCTGATCTTGATGTAGGAACTCAACTTCTATTACAGTTACAGACCAAATTTTGGTTTTAATGCAGATAACATAAAGATACGTATTTAATGAATACAAGAACGGGGATTTCATCCAGAGAAATTAGAAATACAAAGACCTAATATGCATTTTTCCTGTTTGTAAGGATGAATACATGCAGAAACAAATATGCAGTACAAAAAGCAAGCATAATTACAAATTAGCAATATGGAAATATTCCCAAAGAGAGAATTGGCAAAGAAGTCAATATTATATGCAGCAAGCAACACTGAGATAAAAAATTCCCTACCTGCTCCTCCCCCATCGACCCTGAAATAGATCCGATGGCCCAACACAAGGTATTGAGATTGTTCCAGTTCCAATTGTCTTCGCCTAATTGTTTAGACAATTTCGTGAGCATCTGAAAGTGTAAGCACAGATTTTGTAAATCGAACTGGCTAGAACTCAAGGAAAATTGAACAATAACAGAACCAGATACACTTCCATTTATCAAGATTCAAGGGACAAATATGCAAGACAACTCACAAAGCCAGGAGCTGGAAATATATGAAACGAATGAATAACATACATCTTGTATAAGATCATGCAAACGACAACTTAGACAAATAGACAATCATTGCTTTGTCTATGATGATGTGCACACTGAAGCCCATAGCACTTCAGATACAGTGACGGAGAAAGAAAGAAAAAAAACCTGCTTTTCAGTATCATCATGATCAAGATTTGCCAAATAGATCAATGTTTCCCTCATTATCTGCAAGTTTAGCAATGAATGTTATGGGAGTGGTTGCAAGAATACCCAAGACTATAAAATGGAAAGGAGAAAACACAAGTTGCATTTAACTATTGAAGTTCTGAATAATGATGAGAACCTTATACTGAACAAGCACATCATTATCTTTCAGAGTTTCACGGACTATATTCCCATTTTCATCCTCAACAATGAGGACTTCTTCAGGCTTTGCCATGCGGCATATCATGAGCTGTCTTAACTTCGACATTGGGACAGCATAAAGTTGGCGCCTCTGCAAAACTTGTGAACCCAGACCGTCAGCCACACCCGAAAGCATCGGCATCTGCTCATTCAATACAAAATTAGACCAGTATAGTTATACTTCCTTGCTCTACACGAAGAACAAATTACAGGGTTAACTTCTGCCCTTACTTTCAACATGGGTGGAGGTTATAAGGTTTACACATATGCGAAAAGATCATTGTTTTCAGAGATAATGCAGCCAATGATACTTATAGAGATATTTAGTTTTACAAGATCAGACAAATAATAGCTCTGAGGAAGTATAGTTAGAATGTATCAGAATGCCATAGCACCTGGAACCCCATCATGTTTGCAGTTGCTGCAGGACAGTCCAAGCTATGGTGAGCTTCATACAGCTCCAAAACTAAAGAATTCCAATAGTCCAAGCAGACCTGCATACCAGTAGAAGTCGTTGATAGCATCAAGTATTGGAGAGAAAAGCATGCAAATCACTAGGGAGCAAATAAATATACCTTAAAGACTTCAGTGTCATCCACATAAGATATGTTAATAAGATACTCGAGGCCAATAAGCAGAAGATTTACGTTTTCTTGTGAAGATTCGAGGACGCGTATGTGAGACTGCACCATAGAATAAATCAACCATTAATAAAAAATAGGCAATTGAAGAACATGAGTAGCCTACATATTTATGCTAATGTTTATTGGGATAAAGAACAATACAACATGGCTGGTAATGGATATACACTGTAGCTATTCATCCAAAAAAAACAGAAACAGGAGTCACCTTGTAAAATGATGTAAGAAACAAGGCCAGGTTTTGAATAAATGCCTGGAGAAACCATATTAGAATGTCAGTGCATTCAGAAAGAAAAAGAGAACCACGAAGAATTAAATCATGCAGGACAGAAAACTGAAAAGAAACCTGCTCATCACTAGTGCTATTTGCATAAGCCTCAATAAAGTTGGTATTAGATGGAAGGATGTTCTGCAGGCAACAGTGGGATTAAGGAATCATCAGGCATAAGAATACTTCAGACCTAGCAGAGTCAAAACTGAAAGGAACAAAGACAACACTGCGACCGAGAAAATTATCTACATTACCTGTAGTTGCACCATGAATATAGCATACATTTTGACATACTGCATGTTATAAAAATCCCCAAAACTAAGCGCAGCAACCTGTATAAAACAAAAATGTAACAACCAGCATAATGTTTTAACATTTAATCATAAATTAGAAGGTAAACGAAAACACAGACCTCTGTCAAACACTGTAAAGTAAGATTGCGATAAGTGGGCACTGGAAAGAACTTTAACAGTGTCTCAAGCTGCCAAGCAAAAGCATCAAATAAAGGGATCAAGTACTACTCCAGAAACAAGTGCATCTTCAAACAAAAAGTTACAAACACAGTAAGAAAATTACTGCATCCATTCCACAGCTATCAAGCAACAAGAAGAAATAGAGAAGTACGAACCAGTGTTGATTCAAATATATATCCTAGAGGAATCCAAGACAGGAAAGCATGCAATGTGGCCATAGTAGCCCTGATAAGCTCAGCTCTTTGAGATGCCGACAATACATACAAGCATAACTCATGAATAAGCTGGAACTCACTGCAGATTCAATAAATAGGATTATGTGGAAATTGAGCTAAATAGGATTAATAACCTAAAAGGAGCAAAATGTACAGGAATTATAGCCGCAAGTAGATGGAATTCTGGAGACACAACATGCATTAGGAATATTAAATATGGAAGATATCAGACCAAAACACTAAGAAATATGTACCTGGAAGAGACATTAGAGAGAAAATGCATAGGAACTTACCTGTTCAATGATTGTTTCAATTCTTTAATCTTCTGTTGGGTCATCTCACCCCTAGAGAAGTCAAAGACCTCTTCACTAAGAAGCTACAGCAAAATACTTAAGTCAGCATCCTGTAGATACAACTCAACAGTAAATATAGATGTACAAAGGATTTACTTTCAGAATTGCCATGCAATTCTCGCAAATGGTTTCACTTGTTTTTGCTGCTGCAACCAGGTCAGGGATAAAGCTTTGCCACCGGGCCGGCCACTCATGCTTCAAGATCTGAAAATATTCAGAAAATAGAAGCAAAAATTGCATGAGAATGTTATCCACTAAATAGGCAATAAACAAGCAGTCCTAAAATTATCATTGAGCTTAACTTGGTACAGTGTAAATATTACCTGGACTAATATAATGTTTAACTTACTAACATAAAGCCTCTCTTTCCGGAAAGAAGTCTCATCACTTGAAAGCTGACAATGAGAATGACATGATGAAAGTTGATAACATCAATATAGTCAAACTAAACAGCAACGGACCGTGCAATATAGCAACAAAACTGTTTTGAGAAAGGCAAGGAGTTGCACCTTAACTATAACATCAGAAATATAGTTCTTCATGCCATCCCGTTGATCACCAGGAAAAGCATTCCATCTATACTTAATAACACCTTCTAGGACCTATAGATAGGAAATTCAGCAATCGTTGTTAGAATAAAAAACCAGAGAAATAACCACTATTATTGCCATGTTCACTGACCTGTAAAGCAAAAAATTTGGTATTCAGGTTTTGTGTGTTAGACAGTATGTGAACCACTTGAAGCCACATATCCGGATTGTTTTGCAAGTCCCGCAGGATCTGGTCTGCAGCCGTCCTCTGTACCAAAAAAACAGGAGTAAAACTCATTAATACTAGCAAAAAAACCTAAGTCGTCGAATGCAAGACAATGAAGAGAATGAATAGACTCCAGAGAATGATGATTTGCATGACAAAGTTCTTCAATAAACAACTAAACGTTCCAATTGTTCCTAAAAGTTCATCAAAACTTTGAGTAGCCAATTCCCCTCTCAACCGCAGTTTAATCCCAAAAGTAACCCAATGTGAACAAACAGCCAAGTGCAAAAACGAGTAACAAAAGGGAAACGCTCCAGACCTCTTCCTTCGACCCGGTTCCATAGAAAGCGGCGACTGTGGCGTCGAGCAGGGCCACATCCATCGGCTGACTCAAATCACGCAGCCTCTCCGCAGCCATGGTGGAAATCAACAGTTGCCTCGATTAAACCCTAACCCCCCCCAAAAGATTGTCCTCACTTATCCAAAAACCCTAGCGTACTACTTCCCGGAGTATAGCAAACCCTAGTACTACCACTTGCACAAACCGTAGAGAGAGAAAATTAGCAGAGTAGAGGCGGGAGATAGGAGCGATTCAGAATGATGAAAGACAGCTTCAATTTGAAGCAGAGTGGGGTTGTAGAGAGAGAGGCACTTTGAACTTTTAGACTTCCCTCCCGTTTTATATGGTAAGCGAGAGAAGAGAGAGAGTATGTGTGCCACTTAGGATACTGAAACGTACATATACTCGCCGAGTTGTGTAAATTACGCATATACCATTTCAAGAAAGGGAAAAAAAGCAGGTTGAGTTTCTGGAGACTGGATCTTGCTTGGTTTCTTTTCACTTTTGTATGTGACGGGTCGGATCATCTGTAATACGGTTCTTCAATAATATTTGCATATCTGGATTCATAATTATTAAAATCATTTCAAAATAATACTCTCTTCATCTCATTAATAATTTCATATTTTTTCGATTAGACCATCACAATAATAATGTATATTTCCCAAAATAGAAAAAACATTATGACTAAAAGTCAAGTGGATCAACATCATTTATACACAAAAATCACAAACTTCTTAATAACGGTTGTACCTAAAATAATACAGTTTTTTTCTAAAAAAATCTAACACATAATTTGTCAATTATATATAAATATATATAACGATAATAATTACATATTTTTCCATAGCTCAACAAATACTTGCAAAATTCAAGAGCCAAAACACAAAAAGAACGATTTTAGGACAAGACAATGGAAGTGTGGTGTGATAAATGATTATGGTTGGCCTTATTGTAATGGAAACTTTGGATTTGCTGGCCTAATAACTATATTTAGCATGCACTACATCATTTGTTTAGTGCATCAATTTGTACAACTTTTACACTCATCCCAATAACGTCATTTGCTTAAGGCAAATTGACAAAAATAATCCTCAAACTTCGTGTTTTTACGAATTTTGTCATCAAACTTCTTTTTTTTTTTTTTTGACCCTCAACTCCTTGTTTTTGCGATTTTAGTCCTACCGTTAGATTTTCCGTCAATTTAACCGTTAATTCAAAAAAAAATTAAAAATAAAAAATCGAAAGGGCAAAATCGGAATTTTTATTTGCATGGACCAAAATTGCAAATAAAAAATTATTTGGGACCTATTTAACAAAATAAAACAGTTTAAGGACTGATTTCACAAATTTTAGACAAATAAGCTAATTGCTTCGTATCGACGAGATTTTGCATTAAATTTTTGATTTTTCATTTAACTTTATTACTTCGTATCAAATATAAGCTAACGAAGATTTCGTACCAAGATAAACAACATTTAATTCGAAATGAAAAATATATACTGTGAATTAATCATTAAAAAACAAAGTTATTATCACCCAAAAAATTTACTTCAAAATAACCATTTAGCACATAATATTTACTTCAAAATAACTTAAATACGAGGAGAATTGGGAATCCACAATTGATGAGATCGCTGACGAATTGCGAAGGAGGCCGACGGCGAAGAACATTCCCTGAAGCTCGCAGCGGAAGAGGAAGTGGGAGACGAATCCGCCGAAGCTGATGAACATGGGGACGAGGTAGATCCAGGCGAGGAAATGGTCGAGCTGATCATTGCGCTGGTAGCGGACATGAGTTATGGTTACGGCCTTCAATGGCGGGTGGTGGTGTTGGGGATTCGTCATGACAGTTCTATGCAGAGAATGTGAATACGAGACTAACCTTGTTTGCAGTAGTTTTTTTGGCTTATTATAGTATTTGCAAATAAAATTAATATTTTCTGTTATTTACGAACTGATACATATTTTCCTCGTATTCTATTATTCATAAAAAATTACGAATTAAATATTTTTTATAACATATTATTCATCGTAAATTACGAACTGACACATATTTTCCTCGTATTCATGTTATTTTGAAGTAAATATTTTGCTCTAAATTGTTAATTTGAAGTAAAAAAATTTGGGTGATAATAGCTTTATTTTTTAATGGTTAATTCACAGTAATATTTTGCATTTCGAATTAAATGTCGTTTATATTGGTACGAAGTCTTCGTTAGCTTATATTTGATACGAAACAATAAAGTTATATGAAAAATCGAAAATTTAATGCAAAATCTCGTCGATACGAAGCAATTAGTTTATTTGTCTAAAACTTGTGAAATCAGTCCTTAAACTATTTAATTTTGCTAAATAGGTCCCAAATAATTCTTCATTTGCAATTTTGGTCCATATAAATAAAAATTCCGATTTTGCCTTTTAATTTTTTATTTTTTAAAATTAAAATTGAATTACCGTTAAAATTGACAGAAAATTTAACGGTAGGACTAAAATCGCAAAAACAAGGAGTTTAGGGTAAAAAAAACAAAAAAAAATTGTTTGAGGATAAAATTCGCAAAAACGCGAAGTTTGAGAACTATTTTTGCCAATTTGCCTTTGCTTAATGCCAATGGATGAAGTACAGGAAAAGCCAGGATTATTGAGAAAAACATAACTACAAAACTTCATTGCATTACCAGATACAACTGTATGATTAGAACAAGTCAACAATTTGAACAAAGAGAAAACCATGTAATCAAAAGTAGCTAGTACAAAACCTACAGATTCTTCCTTATCATGTAGTTTACTCCATCATCGAGTCATTCGACGCTTCTGCAGCATGATTTTGAGGTTTTTTCTTACCCTTCACTGCTAAAAAAAATCAAACGAAGACGAATTTCAGTCATGAAAAACAAGAGCATAACAAAATCATGGAAGAAGAAAACAGGATAAGCAAGTCGAATAAACGATTCAAGGGTTGAGGGTATAACAAAAAGTAAAAATGTAAAATGAAGAATCAGTCTACCTTTCTTCTTCGACGGCTTAGCTCTTAGTTTGCAACTCTTCTTCATAGGGAACTTCATAGAGGTCTTAGTAGCACGTTCAACCGGCTCTGGATCCCACCAAAAAAGAGAATAACATCAACTCATGAACGTTCAATGCGAAAAAGCCAATATAGAAAAAAGAAAAATCAACGAGCAACACGGCAAAGGTAACTAGTGTATCTAGCTCTCAACTACAGCTGACTCACAAAGCAAACATTTTGAACAGACTCGGACAATAAGTAGTGCATAGTGAAATCAAACCAAAAATATGTATCAACTTCTTACGTTCATGCAGTTGCACATTAGTTCTATTGTTAAACAAAATAATGCACTTAACCTTAATAGACCATTGGGATTTCTCAAAGAACCCAGACATTTAAAATAAGTCCGGCTGTGTTTCTATAACACCACAATCAGACCACAATTCAGATTACATGAACCAAACACAATACCGAAATAAACAAGGGCAGATATTCTCTTTCAAAGGAAATGGGACACTAAGTAACTTAAGGCATTGAAAATACCAAACTACAACTACCTGTAGTTCTATTTGATTATTCAAAGGAGAAGAGGCACTTAGTAACATAGGAACATAAAAAGACCATGAGTACGAGCTAGGTAATGCAATATAGAAACTATACTACGACCATCCTAGTTCCGTTTAATCATCAGATATCAACTTATTTATAGCATTGAAACTATACTACAACTATCCTCGATCTAGTCGATTATCGAAGAAAAGGTATACTATGCAACTTATAGCATTTGAAACTATACAACAAGTATCCTAGTTCTATTTATAACAAAACCAACATCTCCTAATAACAGATTTACTCAACAGGCTCCAATAGGCAGAGGTGGATTCGTATCATTTTAATTTCCTCAATTCTAACACAGAAAGATAACTCAATTTTAACCAGTAAAAGCTAAAAATGCAAACGAAGTACCGTCAGCAGCAGTCATCTCAACATCACTCATAGTAATTAAGCCCTTTTCCACTGCTTCCTTCTGATCCTGTTATTAATATATATATTTTCTTTTTAATAAAAAACAGCCAGATATGTAAACTGGACGAATTCTGAAATTCATAGAATACGTACCCTGCGCCATTTCTTCAGCAGCTTGCGCTGACGCTTGCCGGAGATGGACTGAGGTTGTATTTTCTGATGCAGCTTCCCCGTCGTTGGGTCTCCGTGAACCTGCCTCTTCCGCGTGGCGATGACGGCTCGCCGCTTCTTCTGTACGACGTTGAATTTCGCCATTCTAACACTGTGACCAATTTGTCGCTCTTAAACCCTAATTTGAAGAGTTGAAAAAGGGAACCGTTTAAAAATTAAAAGTGAATTGATTTTGGAATAACATTTTATACGTGAAGCAAAACCCTAATTTGAGCTTTTAAAATTAATTTATGCCCGGAATATTATATCAGTAAATATTCAAATTTAAATCTATGACCTAAATATGAAATTAGATACATATAGTTTGTATTGTTTCTTTTATGAGATACTTGGCACATTTATTTGTAATTTAATATAAAATAGGCCAAACATTTTGATCAAATTATAAATTATACAATTAAAGTGTTATTGAGTTGCAATTTGAGATCAAATTCGAGCCCTAAATCATTAGCCTAGGAAATCATAAGTGGATCTTCCAGGGTTTGAAAACTCCAATTTCATAGACTTGATTCCGATAAATATAATCCAAAAGCATTGGACGAGTTTTATAACAATTTATGATTTCAGACCTCAATTTAAAATTCTTAATTTTCATATACATAATCCAAATATCTTAATTTATGATTTCAAAACTTAAGGCTCCCTTAGTTTGTATAGTGAAAACTACCGCAGCTTGCAAAATATCAAGAACCAAAAGAGCATAAAAAATTATCTTTGCACAAAATAAATAATTTTAAAAATTTGATATATAATGTTTAGGGGTGGCAAAGTAGCAGGGCGGGCCGGCCCAGCCCTTCCACAGGGCTTTTACTGAATTATTAAGCCGGGGTGGGGACGTTCGAAAATTTATCGGCCCCAAAAATGTTAAGTCCGGCCCAGCCCCGGGCTTTTGGGCGGGCAGACGGACAGGCTTAACTCGTGTATTTCATTTTTATTTTTATTTTTAAATAAAATTGAGAGTGGAAACCAACAAAAAAAATTAAAGATAACTTAATTCTAATATGGAATTAAGTTAGAAAACAACGCGTATCCGAAGCATGCTTTGTCCGACTTCTTACAAGAATGGACTTCTTGCCTGACATTTGTTATTTATTTCATTGTTTGTTTGTCATCCTCTTTTCTTGTATAATTTAATGGATATCTTATCCTATCATATCATAATTGTAATTAATTTGAAGGTGGTGGGCATAGTCAAATGAAACAAAAATGTAAAATAATAATAATTCGTATATAAACAAGAAAGAATATATAATGTAATAAAAAGGAGAAAAAGAAGAAGATGGAGCTAAATTACACAACCAAAACTATTGCTCCTGAAACCGTACAAAATAAAAAGAAATAAAAGTTGAAGAAATCATTTGTTGTACAATATTTGTGATGCTCTAGGTTTTGCGGCACAAAGGTTTGTGTGTACCACTTTTATATACTCTTGTGTGTACCACACCATAAGGGTATTGATATGTGTTAAATATGACCCACATTTTTTAATAGGAAATGACACATGTCAATACCCTTGTGGTTTGTCATTTCCTATTAAAAAATGTGGGTCATATTTAACATATGTCAATACCCTTGTGGTTTGGTACACACATGAGTATACGAAAGTGGTACATACAAACCGCTTCGATTTTGGGGGGACAATGTCCATAGTGCAACTCATAATAAAAGTGGACTATTTTTTTTTTTAATTGTCTCTTTGAGTTCAAAAAATTAGATAATATTATTAATTTAGTAAAAAAATAGGCGGGCTTTGGGCTTTGGTAGACCAAAACCTCGGGCTTTTAAGCCCGAAACCTATAAGCCCAATGAGCTCTTTGGGTGGGCTTTTTTAAACCCAGTTCATTTCAGTCTCTTTTTTTTGTAGCCCTAACCCAATCCCAGGTATGGGTTGGGCTTTGGTAGACCGAAACCTCAGGCTTTTAAGCTCGAAACCTATAAGCCCAATGAGCTCTTTGGGTGGGCTTTTTTAGACCCAGTTCATTTCAGGTCTCTTTTTTTTGTAACCCAATCCCAGGTACGGGCTTTGGGCTTTGGTAGACCGAAACCTCGGGCTTTTAAGCCCGAAACCTATAAGCCCAATGAGCTCTTTGGGTGGGCTTTTTTAGACCCAGTTCATTTCAGGTCTCTTTTTTTAGCCCTAACCCAGTCCCATGTACGGGCTTTGGGCTTTGGTAGGCCGAAACCTCGGGCTTTTAAGCCCGAAACCTATAAGCCCAATGAGCTCTTTGGGTGGGCTTTTTTAGACCCAGTTCATTTCAGGTCTCTTTTTTTTGTAGTCCTAACACAGGTATGGGTATCCGGCCGACCTATTTTGCCGCCCCTAATAACGTTCACAAGATTATTGTCGAAACATCTCAAATTCAAACTATGAACTGAGATAAGATTTAGCATACACCACTAAAATCAGTACATACATAAGATTCAAAGGCCTAAAACAGCAGACCCCAATTGAACAAAAAGGTAAACTTGTTCAATAGAACTACTACAAGAAGTATCAAAATCTGAGTACATACAGTTCAGACATTTTATTAATGAAACAAATTAGTGCAACAATGCACTTCTCTAAGCTCAATTTCAAGCTTGCTTTAAACAAGAAAAGAATCCAACTTTCAAGCCTTCTTAGGTTGCCATGTTTGGTATCTTGTCCAGTCCCTCTGCCCGGGGTTAAGGGCGTGTCCTTTTGAGTGGTAGATGTATTCGTCGCCCTCTCCAGAGAAATTCTCTTTGTGCTCAACACCATATCTCTTTGGCTTCAACAAGAG